>OY282488.1:11502863-12019709 GCA_958295575.1 Leucania comma | reverse complement strand
AATTGACAGTACGACGTGACGTCACAACATGGCAATTGTTCCTAGACTATTCTTATTTGGAACGCATTGAACTCTTTATTGTTTACCCGTTATTATTCTAAAAGATCTATTATATTATAAGTAAAATAATTTGTGACATATTTACCTGCTTTATAAATGGCTTCATTGCACTGTGGCTTCATGCAGGAGATTGAATCTGTAACTACAAAAACAATTACAAGTTAGCATTGTTACAAAAGATATTATTAATAAAATATAAACATAGTTATAATAGTACCAGTAATTTAAGTTTGCAGTTTGTACTGTAAGACGTTTTGTTCGAGCGGCGGAATTGTTTCAAACAGTACCTCTACCATGAGTTTTAAGCAATAGTATTCATCGTAAATTTTGGTTTTGCAAGTGACCGCTAGAGGCGCTGCAAAATTTGCCATACAAAATATTTACGGCGTCGACATCGAGTAGCGACGAATACTATTGCTTAAAACTCATGGTAGAGGTACAGGCTAGTTATAGCGGCCTCGGGACGGCTTTTTTAGGTAGGAAATCATCACAACTCCTCCCTCACCGGGTGGAGTGAGAGGGAGTATCAGACTGTTATCGTTGCCATTGTCTCACGCGTGCGGCCTCCTTCTTTTCTAGCATTACTGCTTCGCAGAAGGAGGCAACCGCCTGTACCAAGACCCGGAGCGAGAGATCGCTGCTGCCACAAGCGGGGCACACCTCTTCCGTGTGCTCCACCGTGTCCTGCGGGTGGTCCACACAGTGGTAATACCCGGACTATAACCCACCTGTGTTTCTTCAGTTGCTATTTGCGTTCCAGGATTGGTAGCTATTTCGAACAATCCCGTATAGCCCTTAGACTCAGTGTAGAAAGAGCATTATTTTTAATGTTCTTTTTTTTGGAATTTACAATTTATATTATTTTTATTTAATTTTTATAGTTATATTATTTTTGTTTTGGTACAAAACTGATATTTTTTAGAATTAATACGTGCTTTTAGCTTTGTTTGGGGACAACCGGACTGATCACCGAAAAAAAAAATCTTCCAATTAGAACCCGACTTTTGGTCACTTTAGTAATATGACTGAAGCAGGTACCAAAAAACAGAATAAAAAAAAAAATCACGCTGGCAAAAAATGACCGTATCAATCAACCATGATCACGAAAGTCACGATTTTTATTTTATTCCCGAATACATGGAAGTATAAAAATAGATTACTATCAAAATAACAATAGGTCCCCACATCGTAGTATAATTTTTTCACAATACAAAAGTAACCTTGGGTTTCCCAGTGCATTTCCGTACCTATTCAATCTCGGAATTAATATCGAGTTGCCATTTGTTCAAGTGCTTTTAAAACTAAGTTCTTTTATCGGTACATGAAGTGATTTGTTTTGGTTTTTGCACGAAATAATTATTAGGGTAATAAAAGAACTCTTTTACAACGCTTACAGAAGCGATTCACCCGCATGTGTTACATTAATTATTATTTGTAAATTTATTTTGACTGGAACTCGCGATGGAATCGCGCGTTCAATAAACGCGCGTTTCTAACGCTACATAGAACTAGCTGAAGTGTGTAACTATGTACTTTACAAAAGTGGATCGAATGTATTTATTTCTAAACTTCAGGTTAAATAATGCAAGTCAGAAAAAGTGGCCAAGCATGAGTCGGACGCGAGAGTTTCGTACTAAAATCGATCAAAATAATAATAACGTTTCTTGTATGGAAATGCCCTTTAATTTTTAACTTTATTTTTGTTTTATTATTTTTGTTGTTGTGTAATACACATTCTGTGAAAATTATAACCTCAAACAAAAGGAGGAAATCAAACAAAACTTCTCAGTGCCTATTATACTTAAATAACTAGCGACTTGCCCCAGCTTTGCATGGGTGCAATGGTGTTATTAAATATGTTGTGCGTGTATTATAAACCTTCTTCACGAATCACTCTATCTATTAAAAAAAAACCGCATCAAAATCCGTTGCGTAGTTTTAAAGATCTAAGCATACATAGGGACAGACAGCGGGAAGTGACTTTGTTTTATACTATGAAGCTATTATGCCAATTACAGAACTATGTTTTATAACACCCATTTAATAAAGTGCTAAGTAGTTCTTCAGGAAGTTTGAAGAAAAATATCAATCAATTGGACACGATGATTAGTACAAAAGAATGAACATTCAGATTGTATATAGTAGATAAAATATGTAATTGATAAAAAAAGAAGGAACCAATCATTTTTTTTTCGGTTTAAGTGCCTTTTTACGTTTATTCTACCGGGTATCTTAATATTTGGGTGTACAGTCACGAGCAATAAGTACACATAAATTGCTTAATTTCACGGTTAGGCTATTTTGTTGTACACTTATTGCTTGAATAGCAGAAGTTAATAGATACACAAAGTGGCAATGTCTACACCACTATTTTTTAATTATGGCAAATACTTAAAGGGCTTATTAGAAAAGGTCTTGTTATTATTTAAGTAAAGTATCAATGCATAATAATCATAAACAGCAAAGTTATGAGCTTTTGTATAGATCCCAAAATCTCACTCCATTTCTGGAAACATTGTACAGGTTATTGTTTATGAATGAAAGAATGTCAATAAAAATGGAAAACACTGCGCTTAGTATTTTCTAGTAGTAATTGTTATGAATAATGATTCAATTATGAATTTACCAATAATGACAATCGTGGACAATTTTGGACTTTCGTTTTTTGTACTTTTGACCACATAAATATGATCAGTAACGGGTACTGATTGAGCCCCATTTTTTTGTGCACTAATTAAAAAATAGGGGTGTATATCTTATAGCTTGTTACTGTACTACTCCTAATTCCGTCCTCAAAATCACGGGAGGAAGGGCACTTAAGGCACTCCAGGATTTGGGTTATAATCTAGAGTCTAGATGGGCTCGTCTGAAAATAAATGAGTCTAGATTCTAGACTCATTGAATTTCACACGAGCCCATTAAATATCGCTAATTATCGCTTTTTTAAACTAACTTCTATAAACGAACAAAGCCTTCAATTAACTTAGTCGTTAGTTAAATACTAATTACTTATGTATGCACTGCGCCAATCTTAACGAAGATCGTGATCGAGCAACTGAGTACCTATCTTACTAACATTTGTAGATCTGCCCAACGAACTGGGGTTTTACTATGACGTTTTAAAATTTTGTTTTTTTTTTCAAGCTCGCGAGCGAGAAGAAGGAATGGAGCTATACACCCTATATAAAAAAAAATCAGCGTGTTCGATACAGGTCAAACAGTTAGGCGAACATAAATGTTCTGACCAGTAGATTTCTTTTGCGATTTTAGGTTTGGTCCCATAGTAAAAGTTGTTTGTTATAATGGCTACAATCATGTGTTTAAGTATCGATCACTAATTACCAGTCACCCTATAAACAGTTAAATTTTGGTCGTTTTAATCCCGCGGAGGGTCGATTCGGTAGATGAAACAATATCGATTTGTAAAGAGAAAATTAAAAAATAAAGTACTTTTTTTTAAACTCGAATTAATTTACGCATGTACGAAATTAATTACTTCAAGTAAACGTCAGATGAGCGAGGCCTTATGAACTGTAGGTAGTTAGTACGCAACGACCGACAACTATCTACAAGGTCCAAGGTCGATGACAAGGTCATTGACTCGTTTACTTAAAGAAATTAATTTCGTACATGCGTATATTAACTCGAGTTTTGGAAAAAAAGTACTTTTTTTTAAATTTTATCTTTAGAAATCGATAGTGTTTCATGTACCGAATCGACCCTTCGCGGGATTAAAATTACCAAAATTTAACGGTATATAGTTCCATCCCCTTAAGAGGACCCCACTTCACTCGTAAACGCGGGCATGGTGTAAAAGCTTGTTGTTTCATCTAACACAATGTTTGATGAAGAGGTAAAAGCGAAAAAAGAAAGATAACGCCTAAAAAATCTATTGGCATTCGGTAATTCCGACATTTACTCGAATATTTCACAGTTTGAACCAGAAAATACAGGATTTTTTTGAAAACCTTAAAAGTTATTGGATAAAGTTTGCGTCAATAAGAATCTCGATTAAATTCGCAAGTGATGAATAAATAATGAAGTGGTTACTTACATTAGGTTAAGTTCACATAAAAAAGCAGATATTCAGAGGTGTTTACTGGATTAGTTTTACACAAAATGTTTTGATTTCAATTGAAACCTAGATAATACCCATAAAATATAGCTGTGTTTTCAGAATACCTATCTGGAGAAAGATGTATCTAATAAAGTCATAATCACATAAGAGAGGTTGTATGAAAATGTATCTCGGGTTAGTCGCTCTTAACAGTTCACTTTAGGTCTTCAAATGAACTCGTGGTAGGGCTGGGGACAAAGCGTGATGTTATTAGGATTCAATGGTTTTTTCCTAGAAAGTGTTCACGTTTTTAATATTCATTTGTTTGCAAATTAAAGCAATTTAAATCTAATGAGTACAATGACTTGATGACAGCGGTAATTAAGTTAAGATTCAGCTACAATTGATTTCTGGGCCTTAGGTACCATGACCACGCGGGCCCAGTGCGGATTGATGGACGTCATATGTCTTCAATTTTTTGGTTCTAGGATATGCTGTTTGTTGTAATACACCGAAGCGAGGGAGTTTTTTTTTTGTTTAAACGTGCTAATCTCTGGAAATATCAGCCGGATTGGCAAAAATCTTATTGTATGCTATAGCCAGTGTCGTGACGATTAGTATAGGCTAAGCAACATCACACTACGACCCACAGAAGCGGAGCAGTAACCATAAACGCCAGTGAAACCGCGGGGGCCGGTTAGTTATAGCTAATAAAAGAAATAATACCTAAACAGTAGAGAAAAAATACTCAGAAGCTACTATTAAATAGTATATATGTTATTGATTAAATAAAAGTATAGATATATATTTGGATTTTTACTTTGTAAATCATCTACACTGCTTTTTCTTGACTGCCCAAGCAGCACGCAAGCGTATCAAACATCAATAAAGCAGCCGATATACAGCTTAGAGCTGTATAAGGGCTGTACAAGGGTGTAAAACACAGCTTTAGGCTACATAAAGGTATCCGCGTACGCTTATGGTTCTATATCAGAGTATTTTTACTCAATTAAACAGCTTTAAGAGTTTTTTGACACTTAAGGCTGCGTTTTACACTTAAAGCTGTATATAGGCTGTATATTGCACGTCACCACTTCCTTTATACAGGTCTAAGTGTTATATTAGTGTAAAATGATACTTATTGCTGTATATTGGTGTAAACGAACTCCATTATACCTCTTATTCGTTTGGTGTAATTGTACACTCTTATAACTATTGTGGTGTTATAACTACTGCCTACAAGGGTGATATACAGCTATAAGAGTAAATGAACGCTATAGTACAGCGTTAGGCTGTATTACTAATGGAATCACTCGGATTCTGTTTTTGTGAACATCAATATGGAGTAAAAGACCGGTCAAGTGCGAGTTGGACTCGCGCACCAAGGATTCCGTAAAAACTTACTCGCACCGTTTCCGTTCTATGGGCCCTATGATTAAAAAAAAAGCAATTCAATTATCTCGAAAACGGTGCGTCCTAGGTCAAAAATAACCAAAATTTTAACCCCCCTGTGATACCCCCGTGCACTACCAATAGAATACAAAAACGTAAAAAAAAATTTTTTTTTTCGTGATCGAATCGGAGCAAGAATTCATTCCAGAAAAAAATATATCCGAGCAATTGGTGAATATTTTAATATAAAATAAAACTAAAGGCACATAAGTCATAAGGCCATGAAACTTGGAACCTAAATAGTTTCTATGGTTGAGGTTAACCCAAAACTACAAAAAACAAAATGCTGTAGGTATTCTGTACCAATCAACTAAGGGTGGTGAAGAGAAAACATTGAATTAAGAGGAAGGTCAAAAGGAAATATTTAAATATTACAAATACAGATAATTTATTTAAATACAACAGACAGTAGAGATAGTTAAGTATAATTTATTGGAGAAGATAAAGTAATAGATCACAATCTGCTTCTTCAATGATGATAATAATAGACTTTATACGCAGCATTTTGATGTAATCCCACGATGATCTGGAGGGTTAGAACTGTCATCCTTCACCAATGCGTCCGACGTCTAATCACTCGCTTAGTAATTTTAGATCGCCTTTTGATTCTCGTGACCTTGATATTAGACCAAGTCAAAGGCCTTATTGTACCTTTTCTGAAAAATAGATGAAAGATCGGTTACAAATCTTACTCACTACTTCACAATAAGTATATAAATTGTTAAATTGTATTCGGACATATGAGATTTAGTCGTAGGTAGCTGAGGATTTTTTATTCCTTATACGTATCTCTAAAGATGGTTAGAAATGTACGTACTTGTTATGAACAATTACACAGATTATGGAGTAAAAATACTCTATTATACAGCCTAAGTCGTAAAAATACTCTATTATACAGCCTATGTCGTAAAAATACTCTATTATACAGCCTAGATCGTAAAAATACTCTATTATGCAAGCTGTCGCCATTTTGCAATATACATAATGATTTTATAAACATAATAAAAGGCTTATTTGGCAAAAGCCTAAAGTCATATCATGATTATCAGCTTGAATTACGGTTGATTTGCACTAATACCTATTATTTCAACATATTTTTTTAATATAACCTAAAAAAATAATAACATTACTTACCGTATTTACTATTTTCCTTGATGTTAAAATTGATTATTTCGCTGGCGCGTTAATATTTTCACCGAAAATATACACACTTTTACAATGAAATTAAATCGGCACTATAAATTCACCATATTACTAAGGTCAACAAGTCCAATTTAACATATTATATTTAAAACTAAATGTATATGGCGTAGTCGCCATTAGTAAAATATTATAAAAAATAATCTTTAAGTTTGGATTCTTTCGTATTCTTACACCAATTAACAGCTTTTTGCTGTATATGATAGTTATAATTGAATATCTGTAGAGTTAAAGTGTAATTGTACACCGATATACAGCTTAGGGTGTACAAAAACGCCTTTATACAGCCGATATACAGCCAACCCGCAGCCAATATACAGCTTTTATTCTCCACTTACACTTAACGCTGTATATGGGCTGTATATGTGGGCCCTTTTTGGAGTTACAAGGGCTGTATATAGGCTTATACAGCCTATATACAGCTTACTATACAGCTTAGAGTGTAAACCTGAACCTATATACAGCCCTTGTACAGCCTTTTGTGCTGCTTGGGTGTGGTCGAAAACTAGCTCACAGTCAGCTTTCCTAGCTACATATTTTGGACGAAAACTAACGAAAACCCCACTTTAGCAAAAAATATTTTTATAAAAAAAAACCCATTAAAGTAATCTATTGTCATGTAATATTAACCGAAAGAAGACTATATAAGCAATAGAAGTAAATACGATACATATATGTAAGGGTACTTCAAGATATTTATTTCGCATCACAAAGCTGGCAACTCCGTAAACTGGACGATAACCAGCGCAATGACTCTATATGCGTTTGGTTGGGTTAAATTTGAACTCACTCAATACAAGACATACGAAGACTATTTAAATTTAGTTAATTACCCAACATCGGTTTAGGTAAATAGCTAATTGTAAACATTTTTAGAAACTAAGACATACGTGAAGATTGTTTACATTAACTATCTAAACGTATGGAGTATAAGTAAGACAAGTTACGCCACTACCTATAGAATGATGACTGAATGAATGATGAAACTGTAGGTACAAAAAAATACAATTGCATGTAAATTATAAATTAATGTTGTCGTCTTGTTAGCTGAGAAAACAATAGAAGGAGTAGGTATTATGAAATCGTCACAATCATGTTTATATCACATTATTAATGTTCATTACAACACTTCAGTTCATTAGGGTTAGGTGTATAAAATGTACGAAACCCACGCACACGTGTAGCTTGCCTGATTTGTACGTAGAACGACGTCGCGTAGCGTGGATCAAGTGTAGCTCTATGGTTGCTCTAAAAGTCTAGTTTCCATGTAAAATGTATAGAGATCGACGCGCTCAGAGCGGCGTGTGTGGCACAAGTGTGCGCAGTGTAGTTCTAGCTTATGGCTTTGTTATGGGGCTACACCACGGAATAACCCACATGTGCGAACACACACATAGATGTGGGCTAGTCCGTGGCGTATGTTAACACATTGGTACGGATTTACCAATTTTTAAACATTTTCTTGATATCAACACGAGACGCTATAGATACTCCATTCGCAATAGGATTAGACATTTAAACAAACCTTTTTTTACTGTCCGTTCCAACGATTTTAACTTCTATTCCGTGGGCTTAAGGAATACCATCCTTAAGCTCATGGACCCGCAAAAGAGTGGTTAAAATACCAACTATTTACTGCAGACACCATTTGTCTTGTTACTAACGCAATAAAGGTCAAAATCGGTTGAACGGACAGTATAAAGGCTTGTTAAATGTCTAATATGATTACGAATATAAATAACCACGAAGGTGGGAGCGGAGAGAAGCGTAACTTCTGCCTTAACCTTAACGCCTATTTAGACAGCGCGAGTTTCTCGAACCAAACCATTCTCCATCTCCACTCTGGCGAGAATCGTATGTTCGAGACGAGAAACACGCACCGTCTAGGTATGAATGTTTAGACGAAGAGACTTTTCCTAAGTATATTCTTACGATTATCGTACGTTCGAGACGAGGAACTCGCATCGTCTAAATTGGCCTTTAGTCTTTATATTTTATAACCACCCAAAAAGTGGCTTACATAGAAGATAACTAGTGGCTAAGACCATTCAGATCATTGTTAATCGTGGTGATCTTAGTAATTCAGAAGGCAAGGCAGGCATTGTCTCTAACTGGGCCCGTCAGCTCTATATATCTAGAGTCTGGATCTCGATTGTGACATATAGGTCCCAGTGAAGAGAGTTTTATTTTTTAGAGGGATTTTTTCGAGTGAAGTTCAAGCTGTTTAAAATTCTTATTCACAAATTAATTTCTAGTAGATTTATGATTCAAAATTCGTGTAGTTTTGTATCTCAAGTGTCTTTACAACTGAACAACATGCAGAATCATTGAAACAGGCGCGACCTTAGTAAAATTGAGCGGAGAATTTTTTTGTAGGTAACACTGACCGCCTTAGCAAAGCTGGCTGAAAAGGCTGACTGCTGCAAAACTATTAGACATATTACATTCGCATTCTATTGGAAAACAACGTGACCGTACCATAGTAAAAACTTAATAGTTTCTAAAATTGACGCTGGCTGAATGCACAAACCGTGCAAAAACGAAAAAAAAGAAGAGAAGTAGAAATAGAAGCTATTAAGTGAACTCCAGTCTGCACTTTATTTCCTATTAACCAGCGCCATTTTTTACAGCGACCTTCACCGTTAAACGTTGAATTTTCGTTAGGAATTCAGGAAATAAAAAGCCATTTAATTGAAATCTAAACGAGATTTAAATAAATGAAAAGAATCGTTAAATGATAATTGAAAATAAATGCACGAAAAACGTAAAAAAAACTCAATTTTCTTAATTACATTCGAATTGTTTCTAGCTGTCAATTTCAGTGTATATATTATCAATTTACTAATTCATACTATAGATATACTATAAGCTGGCTCGCTCGTTGTTCTATACTTATATAAATTAGCAAAGAAAAAAATGGGGGTAAAACTACAAATGCACACAAAAAAATATCGGACTAGCCATTTCCGAGGAATTCGATAACAAACAGGAATTCGACACGAGGTTTTTATACATAGTATAGCATCAGCCTTATAATGTTCCCACTGCTAGAGCTCAGGCCTCGTCTCTAGGAGAGGGAATGGGCCGTAACCCACCACGCGTGCACAGTGCGGTTTTGTGGATGTCACATGTCTTCGAATTTTTGGTTCTAGGACATGCCGGTTTCCTCACGATATTTTGCTTCACCGTTTTATGAGCAGTGGTGACGAAATAAATTACACAAAGTAACGCGCCTGGCTGGGTTTGAATTCACGACATACAACTCGTAAGTCGGAGTGTGGCACTCGAGTTAAAATACAATAAGACAGGTAATTCCCACACCATTTTTGTATTCTTTTTCTGAATCAGACATTGATAAAAGAAAAAGAACGGTACGGAACCAAATAGGACTAATAAAAATAGCTACATACGTACGTACGCAGTGTAATAACAAGTACTTATTTAATTAACAAACGCATAAATTAAATGCAAGTCGTGGTTAAGAGTTAAAGAGTGAGTCACTAAGTTACGTGAGCATAATTATAAATACAGTCAGCATCAAAAATAACTATAATATACAAGGCTAGAATAAAGGCGTTAATAACCTAGTGCGTCTCACCATCATCATCATGCTTACCTTGGGTGGGGCGGGAGATAGTGTCAGACTCTTACTGACTAAAAACCTACCCTGCTCCTTCATTGCCTTCGTACCAGGGCCCTGGGGTTCACTTTCGCCTAATCCTTGGCCCCAGTAGGCTTCGGCCTTACTGGGCCCCTACAGTTTGCCTACCATTAGTTGGGATCTCAGTTAAGCATTAGTTTATACGAGTATTAAGTAAAAACAAACCGCTTCACTTATTTGTGTTGTCATTTATAAGTACCTACATCGCATCAAACTAAAAATACAAAAATAAAATAAAATTAAAAAAAGCTTCCGTCTTTATACTCGTAATATTTTACGAGTATAAAGACGAAACCTTGTATAAGTACCTATTTGTGTGTGTATGTTTATTACTAGTTTTGCAAACGGTTGAGTTGATTTTGATGAAATTTGTCATATGGTTAGATAATGTCCTAGATTAACATATAAACATATTTATTGGTAAACATTTTATTTACAAGTCACAGTATTTTTTAATTAAATGAAGTACTTAGTTGTGTACACTATTCCTACAATTTATATGAGATGAAGATTAATATGTTATTATTATTGATTTATTATTATGAGATATTTATGTATATTTATATTATACTCATCATCCTCTTCCTGTCTTTGTCTTTGTGTTTTTTGTTTATTTATATACTAATAATATAATATTTTGTAAATAATATATTATTAAAATATATTTTATCTCAAGATTATCCCTTTGAATTTGAATTATAATTTTTTTTTTCATTCATACGGGCGGAGCCGGTGGTAGAAGGTATAGTATGTATGTATTTTTTTTATAAATGAGTAAATAGATTGTTACGCGAAGTTAAATATTAAATTAAACACAATTACTTGAGTAGACGGCTTCCACAACTCTTTATCTGCTCTTGACTGTACTAATTTGTGCTGCACGTTTAAATTCAAAAACAATATAAAATGGTATCAACAACAATATATAGAAAAAAATCACTAGGTAAGCAGGTCTGCAACGCGCATGTAATAAAAATTTGAACACTGTGATTTTTTTAAATTCTTATAAACTTAAAAGAAAATAGCACGCATGGCCGAGTCCACGCCCCCGATTCCTTTGTTCTGACGTCATCTCAACAAAGGAATTGGGGGCGTGGCCAACTCCAAGTGATCGCGCTAAACGAAACGATTGTAACTTGGCTAAGGGGGTTGGTTACAAAAAGTGTAAACCTTTTTATCACACAGTTTAAGACTCGGCCCTCTTTTCTATTTTCTTTTAAGATTTTTTTTTTAGCCTATACTTCTTTTAAGTTAAAAGAATTAAAAAAATAGAATTAAAAAAATCTACCTCACTGGGTTAATGAACTCTGAAGACGAATTTCTTTAAATATACATAGCCTTAACATTCACCTTGCTAAAAAGTGCGAATGCAATTGGTCAAGGTTTCGCTGAGAAAAGTATGTTTTTATGGGTATAGTAAACGCTTTACGCATTAAATTTATATCTTTTGGTAGATTTGAAAGTGGCGCACATGACTTAAAAGTTGAAAGGGAATCGTTTGTCTTGGTATGGCCATGTGAAGAGGACGACGAATTGCATGTAACTAAAAGAGTTATGAGTATACATGTCGATGGATGGAGAGTTAGAGGATGGCCGCTGTAAAGACAATCTAGCCAAATGGGGCGTCCTCAGCACAATCTGTACTTTTCAGGATGTATACGAGGCCAATAATAGAGCCGTACAGGTGCACAAAACATTTAGTACTTAAGAGTAAAGCGACACTTCGATCGAGGCGATCAATAGACTTCGCACGCAAGTGGGCTGCTGCAAACACAACCTGGCAAAGTGGGGTATTGTAGACCCCTCCGACACCCAGTGCGTGTGTGGTGCTCCTGACCAGACGATGGCCCATTTATTAGAGTGGGTCATCGTGCCCAAAGTGTCCCTACACCTGCACTTTGGAGGACCTCAAAAATGCCACTGATGCCGCTGTAAACGTGGCAACCTACTGGGCCCAAAAACTTTGAGGGAAAAGAAAACCATCGATACGATAAGAAGAAGAAGAATCGACCCTTACACCCCGTAGTTATAAACAAGTAAAACTTAAGTAAAAGTAATTTGTATTCTGAAGATATCTAACCTCAAGTAATGACTTAATAAGAAATTACTTAGAAACAAGTAACTTCTTTATAAATAAGGGAGTAAAAGAAGAATTGACCGCTTCGGGTTTTGGCCATGACTGATGCCCATTAATACGTCAAACAGTTATTATAAACACACGATGATACTTCAAACTACTGTTCAATCAAGTTCAATGGACGTCAATCCTCCAAAAAAAAAAACAACTATAACAAACTCAAATTATCATTATTTAAAACTATAAACGTCTAATTTTTTTTTAAACACGACCGCGTAAGAAAACTTGGAAGTTGAAGAATAATTACAATAATATAAAGGCACCAATTAAATCTTGCTAATTATCATCGTCAAAACTGAATCCATTTGAATGCAATTAGCAATAATTTATAAATTCACGAACACTTTGCATAGTATTTAATTAATGTTAAACGATAATTGTTAAAAAACATCTAGGTTAATTGTTAAAAAATATCTTGGTTTATTGTTAAAAAATATCTTTGCATTGATTCTACTGTTGATTGGCGCTGATCGAACAGTTTCATGTCTAACCATTGTTTTTATTATATAGAAGAATGAGACTATTTTTCCGTTTTTTCTTGCTAAAACGTACCTTGGCATCTCATTGTTGTAGTGTTAGTGCTTCTAGCAAACGCAGAATGTAATAAAACATCGACAATTTCAAACTTTTTTTTAACATTTCATTTTAGTTTTCAATATTTTCACATATTGTCCAGTTGCGTAGACACTCAAGGGTATTACATTGCTCAATGATCTTGAAGAATTTACCTCTACATTAGTAGAGAAGAATTGACCTCTACACAGGCATTGCAGGGGGTGCTGCGCGCGGGGTGTTAGTACTGATTCGATTTTTTCTTGATTACTTATCGATATTCAATGAAATTAGAAAAAAAAAAACAATACAAGTTATTCAATTTGTCGTAACATATATTTTGGTATAAATTCAATGTATAAATATAGAGCCGTTTTCGGGAAAATATGGAATTAATGTTCAAAAAAGACCTATGAACCAGATTTTTTTTCTTCAAAAAATCCCGCCAAATCTCATCGTGGAGTTAAACAACTGTTCGACCATATTAGTGTATCTTATGCATTTGTATAGGTACCTACTCAAATGATTATTGGTTTCGCATGAACTAAAAATAATGTGGTATATTACGGGTAGTCAGTGGCGGATTAAGTTGGCTTAATCCGCCACTGACTACCAGGTGGGCCCCCTAGGTGGACCTTTTTTTATTAAGATAGATTAAATAAAATATTTTGTGTGTAATCAGCTATAATTACATTTAATGTAATGTAGATACTTTAACTATTTTTTGTTACTATCAGGTGGCGCGGGGCTCCGAAGGCGCGGCGCCCCGAAGAGGGTCGTTCGGTAAAGATAAAGATAATTTTATTTTGCAAATATGGGTAACAGTGAAAGATGACATTAAAATATATATAACAGGTACCATATTTTACCATGTAGGCATGCAAAAGACATAAAATTTAACATACCTACATTAAATTCAATGAAGGCGCGGGGCCCCCAAATGTGCGGGGCCCTTAGCATTTGCTACTTTTGCTATATAGCTAATCCGCCCCTGACTGTAGTATATTTTATTCTTGTATTTGCCTTCTCTCTCTCTTATTGTTTTCCACCTACCACTATTTTTCACAAAGATTGTCTGCTACAAAATGCCTACCCGCCTCTGTAAGTATTTTTGTGTGCAATAAATAAAGAATATAAAGCATTTAATAAATAAATAAATAAACAAAGTCAAGAAGATAAAATGTAGTCATTGGGTAATTAAGGGACTGTGCCAGACAGTATTGTCTGAAGAACACAATACGCCTCCATGCTTCTTTAGACGCGTTAGCAAACGCGTGGCAGCCATGACCGTGATGGGAATCAACGTGTTTTCCAGAACAACAACAATGTTACATTATACTTGCATTGTTGAAGAAAGGGTTTATCAGATGCCATCAGGTTACTGCGTCGTGCACTTGTGATCAGCATAGAGATGCTTATCTCAAAGTTCAGGGTCATATTCAATGCGGAATTGTTGGAACGAGTTACCGCGACTCTGGAACGTAAAAGGCAACTGGAGGGACACTGTGGATTTCAGTAAAAGTCTGATAATCTCTATCGCTCTGCCCAGAGCGGAAAAAGTTATTTGATGGTTTCCCACCTTAAAGAAGTTACGCACACGCAGAAGCTAGTACGTTATAATTTTTAAGGTAAACCTTAAAAATTACACACACACACTTGTATCGTTAGTGGACTAGCAAAACTTAGCCAAAAAAGCTACCGCCCGCGGCTCCGCTCCAAACCCCGCCCGTGAAATTAGTACTTCTTTCTTCCAACTATAAGGCCCCTCGCCCGCGACGACTTTTTGTAGCGGTGCTGTAGGGCATTCGTATCAATACAGTCGCGATGCTGTAGCGCGTTAGTAGTTGCGCGTTGGCATCTTTTCTATAGCCTTTGCAAGTGCGACTAACGCACAGAATAAAATCAAAATCAAACTCTTTTATTTCAAATAGACCATTCACTTTTGAATAGTCAAAATTTCGGTCAGTCAAAAAAAAAGTGAAGCTAAATTGTACGTTCCAAAGCGTAGATCTCTATGGAGACAAACGTGCATGAAACTCCATGGACACTCTTTTAAAATCATTTTAAGTGTTACATATTTCTTGTCGTTACAATTATGTGAGCACCATGTAGGAAAGTATGGAGAAACTAATTAAAAATAGAAATTGAATTAAGCCACTGGCAACAAAGAGATGACCAGTCTCAACTGACGGCGCCCGTAAACGAGCATGACGCGTGCCTCTAAATATGTAATAGTACAAGTAACTAACGCGTGTTAGTACTACAAAAAGTCACCGTGGGCAAGGGGCCTTAAAGGGCGATTCCCGTACAAAAATAACCATTTTCATTTTTCAAGTGTTTCTATAGGTTTCCTTATTTTTCTTCTTATACCTTTGTATTAAAGCTGATAAGACAGAAAAAAAAAACGAAATCGGCCTGGTCGTTTTTTAATTAATCTATTTTTGATTTCAGCGAGACTAACGAACAGCAAATGATTTTTAAATTAATAGAAGATTTTACTACAAAATGTTTAAAAATCTATAAAGGGTGTTAATGAATAAGTGCTTGATTATGGAGACGTGGCGCGTTGCGCGGCGCGTTGGGCGGTCCGTCGTACATTGCCATATGTTTGTGTTTGCGCGACCGATGACGCGGCCCGCTGCTGCAATGTACGACGAAACGCCCAACCCGCCGCGTCTCCGTAAACACGGCCTAAGGATAATTCAGAAGCACCAGATCGTGACTTGGTCTAGGACTTATTTTCCAAAGACAATTGAAAAGTCTTAACATTGAATTTTATAGCAAATTAAAAAATCATTATCAAAGAGTTAATTGAATGATAATTTTTAATTACTGACATGATTTATAGGTTGTAAGAAAGATATTAATTAGTCGAACAGAAGAAACAATCTGTTTTGTATAAATTAATTAGCTGACTCGGCAAACGCTGTTCTGCCAAAAAAAAAAATGGGGGCTGGGGGGTAGGAGGGTAAAAAGAAAGTTTAAGTCCTATTCTAGACCTACTGAATATATTCATAAAATTTCATTAAAATAAGTCAAGCCGTTTCGGAGAAGTCTTGTTACAAACACTGTGACACGAAATTTTTTCAATTATATTCAAAGATTGCAGACATAGCACGAAGAATCGCCATAATGAAGTGTCAGTGGGCAGGGCACATTGCTCGCAGACCAGATGGCCGTTGGGCCGAAAGGTTGTGGCGTGGCAGCTGCGTGCCGGAAGACGCAGGGTTGGGAGGAAAATTATGTAGGTATATAGGACCACACATTTTTAGTAGACATTTAAAAATCTTACGGTACATATCTAGCTAAATCTAGCTTAGACCGCTCGAGCGATTTTAATACTCGTAGTTATAAAGAAGTAATTACTTGTTGCTAGGCGATTTCGTATAGTCATTACTTGAGGACAGAAATCTTCATTAAAAAAATCAATTTTTCTCAACTATAGTATACAAGTTGTTACTTTAAGTAGTTACTTTTACTCAAGTAATTAGTTTTACTTGTTAATATGGGTGTAAGTTTTCTATAGAAAGTGAAATATCACTCACTTTCACTCTGAATATCGTGCGTTATGCGTGTTAAGTTTAATTAAAATCGATGTACCTATTTCTTTTAACATTAAAGCCTTTAAAGTACGGTCGAAATTTCTGGATCGATCTGAACTTCGAACAATTGGCTGCGCAGTCATTCTTTTTAAGAATTATATAGCGAAAGCTAATTTAATATTTTTTCGAGTTTGCGGATAGTTTGGAACGCCTGACTTCAGGGTGGTCAACAGTTTTAGGTGGAAAATCGTCATATGATGCTCCACTTGGTAGCAAGAGGGAGTGTCAGAGGTTTTGAGGTTTTTTTATTACTATAAACTAGTGCTTGACTTGTGAACAGTGGCGGAGTGGTAACGGCCCCGTCTTACGAGTTGTAGGTCGCGGATTCAAACCCAGCCAGGCTACTTTGTGTAATTGATTTCATCACCACTGCTCACAAACCGGTGAAGGAAAACCATCGTGAGGAAACCGGCATGGCCCGCACTTGTGGTGGATTACGGCCCATTCCCTCTCCTAGAGAAAAGGCCTGAGTCCCAACATTAGGAACATTATCAGGCTGATGTTAAGTGCTTAAATCCAATCCCACCTGACTGTTACTGACTAAAACTCAACCGTACTCCTACAATTGCCCTTTGAGTTCTAGGGCTGTGGTAACTCTATCAAAATTCCCCTAGTGTTAGAGGGGGGGGGGCTGCTTCAGTACCTACTGGATGCCTACACTACAATAATTGCTATAGGATGCTGCAGTTGACTGCTGTCGAACCTTTGTGCGTGTTTATCGATACATTCACTAGGTACGTTCGGCGCTCTGATTGGCCCGCTCCAAGCTCTTAACCAATCAGAGAGCCGAACGCGCTACTAAAAATTTGTCATGTTTAATATTAAGGGACTGCCTCAATGACTCATAGGCAAAGTAATAACATACGCACGGATCGATATCCAAAATTATGTATCGCTTGCTGAGGCCGGTCTGCGAATGTGACCATCTTAACATGCCTACAGAGATCCGTCTGAGCTATTGGTCCTGGCTGTCTCTTGGTAAAACTGGTTGACCTTCGACCTTCAGAAGTTGACTACCTATAAAAACGGAAATAGCAGCCGGAACCAACGTTTTAACATGCAATTTATGGCTACCCATCCACGAATCCGACCTCGTCAAGCAGTAATACACGACGATAACAATCAGAAATTGACGCATCGATGAAAATGATCACGAATTCATCACACCAACTGTCTGGGGTGTAATTTCCTAACTCACTTATCATACAACACCGCTTTAGCAAGAGCTCTGTCATTGCATGTTCATGAATTGCCTATGCGCATGCGTAGGGTTGTCAGACGACGAATAGAGTAAAATTAGAAATTACGTAACTTTATAATTAATTTATTATATTAGGTACCTGGTCATAAATTATGCCAATTTTTAATTTTCAAATACTGACTAGATAGATATAATAATAATAAAAAAATTATTTATTTCAGGCTTAGAATACCCATAGTTACATAGTTACAATTTTGGAATTAAAAAAAAAGTATTAAATAGATTATATGTCATATTCAGTTCAATGAATATACCTATATAGAAGAAGGAAGATAGAGTCGCACTTACCCCGTTGCACCAAGCTAGCAGAGGTTTGTGTGTCCAGGTCCAATTGGTCACCCAAAACGCAAGCAGTTATTTGATCATTCCTCACCACTCCTCCCCCAATAAATGTTGAATTGGTATTACCGACGCGAACTATAGAGTAAATATAGAAAATCCATCATAAATTAAGGTTTCCTAGAGTCCGGCTAAAAAGGCCGTTGGTTTTTGAGACTCTACCACGAGCTCTAAACGCGATACATTTGACGACCTAAACTAAACTGTTATTGTATCTCGTTCGCACGCTTGACATTTTAACACGTCATGGTAAAAGCCCCTGCCAAACTGACAACCCTACCCATGCGCCCGTGCAGACCATTCTCTCACGTGACGAGTTTTATAACGACCGACTGTGGGGTTTCCTCATGTGTGTGCCGTTATTTTTTAAGACGGGTAATGTCAATATAATTTGTCAAATAAAGCTAGTCATTAAATGACTAGGCTTATCGTATAACGTAACGTCAATTTTTGACGTTTACGATTTCAATCTCAACAGTATTGACTCAACATTTTCATTAAAAAACTAATGAACAAAAGATGCAAGTAAATATCGAATAGCAGAGACACAACTTTTTTATTTCGTTTTTTTTTGTTATAGCTTCGCAAAAGTATTTAGCTTATCCGTGGTCGTTTCTAAAGTACATTTTCATCTCACCTATTCGAAAAAGACGACTTGGTTCGCCTTTAAATGCACCCAAACGTGGGGTTTTCTTTTTAGCGCGCGGTAATGAGTTTTTAGTCCTCTTTATAATTGCACCGCAATTATTTTTGCCGCGCTCTTTTTGAATTTGGAACAAGAACATCTTAGTTTTGAACGCCAAAGAAATCGGACGCAAAATTGGTTTGAATAAAGACTGGCTGGTACGACGGCCCATAGTCGCACCGCCAGCTAAATAAAAAAAAAGAAATCAAATTAAAAACGCAATAAAATAAATTGCGTTATTTTATCATTTATCATTATCATTTAACTCCTGAAAGTATTAGAACTGACGCAAGAAATGTGATGGATTAAAATATTTTCTCATACTGGGTGATGAAAAGTAGAGTGTATCACTCGGGCGCAAATATATTTTTGGCTCGGGCGACGTACTTTGAATCCCTCGCTACGTTCAGGATTCTACTGAAGAATCCCTCGCTACGCTCGGGACCCCACTCTAGAATCCCTCACTTCACTCTGAATTCAAAAAGCGCCTTCGCCGTAAAAATATTATTGTACTCCCTTATAATACAATCTACTATTTTGTTAATGTTTTTGGCTAGGATAATGTCTTCGGATGAATCATTTCTTAGCTTACCTTTAAGATGCTGGTGCAACACAATCAAATTATTTTTTTTGTAGTATTTGACAGCTAATTTATCAAGTCAGCCTTCTCAGCAAACTTCGCTGAGATAGCTAAAACCACAATAAATTTCGGCTTCATTTTATCAAGATCGCGCCTGTTTCAATGACTGCACATATTGTCCAGTTGCGCAGACACTTGACATACAAAACTACACCAATTTTACAACACAATATCTACTAGACTACACATTCAATCCGTGAATAATCAAAACAGCCACTGGAATTCATTCGAAAAAATCCCGCCAAAAACAATCCCATTTTGAAAGCAACTATTTAGTTTTCATAACAGAATACAGTCACTTTTGTTTTCCACTCGTATGCAGATGTAATACACTGTATTGTTCTAATTTGGCAGCAAATATATTAAGTTAGCTTTCCCGGCAAGCTTCGCTGAGGTAATTAATCAATAAGGTACGTAAGTACTTCAATAAAATTATCAGCACATTTTTCCGAGATCGCACTTGTTTCAATGATTTGTCATAATATCCAGTTGTGCAGACACAAGAAACAAAACAAAACCAATTTTTAACCGACGTTGAAAATGAGGAGGTTCTATGTTCTGTAATAAATCAGTGTATCCTAGCCGTGTTTGCTATTATTATAATTGTCATGACGATTTGATGATGGAACCGAATGGCGGAAGGATCTGTTTAAGTTTGGCTGAGGGTTACTACTACTCAAAAGTGTGAAATAGAAACTTTTTACAAAAAAAAAAATATACAACCGACTTCAAAATTAAAAAAAAGTTTAAAATAACTTTAATTTCGAAGTCGGTGTTTAATAACGAAAAGACTAAATTAGTATAGAAACACCGACTTCCGAAATTAAAGTTATTTTGCACGTTTTTGTGTTTTTTTTTACATTGAAGTCGGTTGTATTTTTTTTTTGTAAAAAGGTTGACATCTCAATATCGACTAGAAATAAATTTGCGAATAATTAAAAAAGCCACTACACTCGAAGATATCCCTCCAAAAACCTCCCAAAAACTCTCGTCTCAGTTATAATAATTGTCAAACTCGATAAAGTAGTAGATAATAATAATAATGCGCTAAAGTTGACACTGCACTGCCTGAATGCACCAACCATCCGAAGCCAAAAGAAACAAAAAAGTAGGTAAGTACAACTAATAAAATGGCGGCCTAGGTCCTGCAGCGTCAGCATAAAAGAATAAGTAAAAAAAAAAACATGCATTATTATTTATTTAACTGTAATAATCAAAACTTAATAGGTATATAATATATAATAATAATGCAATAATAATAATAATGCATTATTAGGTATTTTTTATTCCTTATTAAATTTGAAGTTAGCCAAGACTTTGACTATTATCCTATTTATACTTATAATTAAAAGAATTAAATTTTTAATAACATTGAAGTCAATTCTTATTGAAACTGTAGTACACTTTTCCGCTAACAGAATTTGTTTTTTCTTTGTCTATTGATTGAAACTTCAATAGGTGCTCAGTTATACTTCAGTATTTTCCAACGTCTGCTTATTTTGTAATAAAAATTACGATGACAATGCAAAATAAACTTGAAAACCGCTTTTTTGAGTTGATTTTGATGATAATGAGTTTACAGTCTATTGTTTACTTATTTAAGTAGGTACTAGTATTTCAGCGTAAGAATAAGAATCATTTTTTCGTAAACCTAGGTAATTATTATATAAAAGTAACCTATTTGTTTATGGTGCAAAGTCACAAATGGGTGATTAACTTCAAATATTTTTGTATTTAATATTTTTCTCGGATTATTGTAATTTATTATTTAATAAGTACCTACAATAGTTTACTAGCGTAATTAGATAACTTGTGACAGTAGTCTGTAATGATGAATCGTAAAAACCGTAACGGCCACCGCGCCGCGCGCTGGTGCAGTGAGTTGACCCCGTTTTTGATATTGGTGTGCTACCTACAATATTTTTATAGTTTTTTTTTTGTTTTTTACTATGAAATTTAAAAACATCAGAACTGATTTGTCATCGTTATCGTTATTTTTTTAAATTTAAGTTTGCTTTACACATTATTAATAAAAAACTGTATTGTTTGCATGTTGTTTGATAAATAATTTATATTATAGGTAATACAATGAATAAAAAAAATAATTAATTAAGCATTAAAACACACAAACAATACTAAACATTTGTTAGTTATTTCTGCATTTTAGCTAAGTAAATATTTTTTACATTTTTGGTTATTATGTTGCAATTTCATTTTAATTATTTAAAATGATATTATTTTGTTTTTGTTGATACAAATACACGTAGTTAGGTTTGGTATGAATGGCTAGTTATTATTTTACGATACATGAGTTAAATAGTTATTTAACTAGATATAATCAAAAACATATTTATAAAACTGTTACCTATCAAAAACGTATTTTCGTCACATTTTTATAAAATAAAAAATCTTACCTAGACTAGATATCACAGTATTCTATTTTCAAAATCCAAAGACTCATCCACAGAACCAATAGTGATCGACTAAACCAATACAGACACGCGCCCGCGCTTTTAAACGGCAAAGCTTTTTTTCATAAAGCCTGACCCTGACAATGGAAAATGACTATTTTATTTAGACCTTGAAATGTACGGAAACAATATGACGTGATGGCTCAATATTGACTGGGTGAATGACTTCGTTACTATCCATTTTTGCTTTATAAAATGTAGGTACTACTTATTTATTCAGGAACGAATAATGTAATGACGCATTGATATCCGTTGGTAAAAATTGTCGGGGTATCGAGCATTTTCACGAAGAACATAGGGATTTTTTGAAAAAAAAAAACCCGTGGGCCTAGAACACAAATGGCAACTGACGGAATCAGATGTGGTTTTAGTCAGTAAAAGTTGGATACACCCCCGCTCCAGCCTGGAGCGGGAGAAGTGTATGGATGATTTCTCAACTCAAAAAAAAGCGATAGTTCACATTTTTAAGAAAGGAGGTTTTTCTTTCCTAATTAAAAAGTATTTATGAGCCCATTCTAAAATAGATCAGTGAATATATGAAAAACAAGTCTCATTTTTTTTTAAAATGACATTATTTTTATGCTCGCGATTAACCGCATCTTATCTAACCGTGAATGACGTCATTGTTGATGATAGACAAAACATGCCTAGAGCTGTAAAATTGGTCAAAAGCACGGATATCTATGGTCAAAAGAGTTACTGCGGCCCTGGATCGCAAAGGGCAAACCGGAGGGACACTCATTATTTGACGATTTTCTAAAAAAAAGGGAGGAAAAGGGAGATGACTTTGTCTGTATTATTGTAAAAAGTAGTCCCTAAAATTCACATCCCGAAATACTATAAAACTAGACAGTATTGATGGATATCTTTAGACAACTAAATTTTGATTTGACCTTAATTCTTCATAAATTTTCTGATTGTATAATATTTGACGAGTTATTATCAGGTAAAAAACTCACCGCATTCACTACGCTTGAAAAATGTTACCATATTCATATACTGGTTTATAGACCACAATCAAAATTGCGATACTAGCCTCTAACGATTGGGGGCGATCGGAGGTGGTGATCTCTCGCGCCGGGCCTTGGTACAGGCCATGCTCCGGAGCGAGAAGGAGTGGTAGGCGGCCGCCTCCTTCTGCGAAGCAGTAATGCTAGCAAAAGAGGAGGCCGACCGCATCAGGCAACGGCGCACACACCGCCGTTGCCGCCGGGATTCCGATCCCGATTTTCGGCCACCATAGGCGTGGGCTTGCGGACGGTGGGCAATGGGTAGCTCGCTGTCCGTCCGTCCGGTAACAGAACGGTCCGAGCCCAAGTCGTCTACGGCGCGCGCTGTTCCCACGCGTCTCAAGGAGGTGTCAGCAAAAATAAATAAAAAACTTCTCCAGCTGTGGGCGGAGTAAGAGGGCATTTCAGCTATTGTTTATCACTTTTCCTGAGCGTTCCATAACCACGGTAATTCTTTCAAACAGTTTCGCACATGATTTAGTATTGTCCTGAAAAAATCAGAGATCTGTAACTAGAGTTTTAGGGAATAGGCGATGAGTTTAAGTCATAGTAGTGGATGATGAATGAACTGTGCATTCATCAGACAGTACAACCCATCAGAAACAGACTGTTTTAAGTCATAAGACCTTTAGAGCAAAAACTTAACCAGAAAACTGGAAATGACAACAGAAAACACCAGCATAACGAAACCTCCAACAGTATTAAAACTGCAAGAAAGCAAAGTTCAATTAAAACCGGACCCAACTCGCATACTTGCACGTCTCTTTGAAAATAATATCTAGGAAGTTAGGAACTAATTTATTGGTACAAAAGATACTTTTTTTAGTGATTGATAATTGACAGGGAAATATTTACGCACGTATTCGATATGAATTAAATGGCGAGTGATTTTTATATTCTGCGTACTCGAGCCTTGAGCCTCGTGTTTAGTGGAGTCAAATGTATAAGTACAGTTGAACCGGTACTTATTGGTAGAAGTATTAACAAACGATACTGAGATTGGGAAGTCTCTGGTGTCAAAGGGTTGTAAGAGGGTGAGCAGCACAGTAGCAGTATCCTTTAGATTGCTTTAGGAAAGACTGGATAGCAATTACTGCAGAGCCGCCTGCCAATTGAAGAGAGAATTACACCAAAAAGTTAGAATGATGACGTATTTACTCAAATGATTAAGTACTGCCGAGAGTTTGAGAATCCTCTCCTAAGTCCACGATTATCAAAAATCATTATCTCATTACATAAATTCTATAACAAAAATAAATAAAATATTAGTTGTATTAAAACTTAAATAGAACCAAAAATTTATTAGTAGAAATAAGTAATAGTGAGTGTGTGTGTGGTGAGTTCCATCAAATCAAATCAAATCACTTTTATTTGTCTTCGTATCCATCTCTTCTTATTCAACCATGCTAACGAGACGGTATATTATAATCAAAGAAGTGATGAGCAAACTAAGTACCTAATGTTAATTAGCTAATGAGTGACTGTTAGCTTAGATCTACATTGTTATCTGTTCTGTTCTCACATCCTATGTTTGAGGATCCCATGAATGAATGATATTTATTTTGCAAATAGGTCTTTAAATACTATACTATATATATATATAATAAACACTTTATACATAACTTTTTTCTCAGTCAATTTAAACTAGATGAGGTCAGTGTTTCCTAGTTGACTACCCTGAGTAGAAACACCGAAACAAACTCAGTGGTCAAAGTCTCTTTTAAAGTCCTTACAGTAAACATGTATCGATTAAATCATATGAGAACCACGCAGATTGGAGTCTGAGATAGTCTTTTGAGGAAAAGAAATCACTCAGATTTGAGTGGACCTGTTAGTGCAAGCGCTTGCATTCGTGAAGCTCATCTTACGACTACTAAGGAACTTGAGGATTGAAAGAAGTATCTATGATTAGTAAACTTTAGTATTGTTTACGACGAGTATCCTTGAAGCAAACTATAACTTATAATTATTAGTAGTAAAATATGATTGCAGGAATATTTTACTATGATACAAACAGGGACCGTACCTAATAAAACTTTATAGATTATTGCTATTATGATTGTCAATGTCAAAGACGTAGCCAGATCGTTGAATTGGTTATTTAATTAAATGACGAGGCCTTAGCACGAGGTGTTAAAATGTCACGCGTACGAGCGAGAAAAAGGAATGGAGCTATACACCTTAAATTGCTCCATGCCTTTGTTTTGTTTTCCATTGCTCTCCTCGCTTGAGAGCAGTTGTAGATCGCGGGTTAAAACCCTAATTTATTTGATCAACACTACTCTCAAAACCGTGAAGGAAAACATCGTAAGGAAACCGGCATGTCCTAGAACCAAAAATTCGAAGACATGTGACATTCACCAATCCGCACTGAGCCCGCGTGGTAGATTACGGCCATTCCCATCCTCAACAGAGGGATCATTAAAAGGCTAATAATGCTAATGCTCTCTTCGGTCTCCTCTTGATGCGATCGATTTGACCATTAGCTCATGGGCATGGCGGGGCCTCAGTCCCGGTTTCACATAGTACTTGGGAGCAAATCGGATTTTTCTGGTGGTTAAAAAAAAGTTTTTGGAATATCCAAAACCAAAAAATAAAATAAAAAATATATGTATATTTTTTTTTATGGCAACGCAACAGTTTTTTTTTTACAGAAGATAAAAAAATAAAAGTAAGATACGTTAATTTTAAAAAGCCAGTAGCGTTGTTAATTTTGTTTTTTTCTTTATTTGACACCAACTTCCGAAATGATTAGTACATTTTGCGACAAGTGGAGAAAGTTTGTTATTGCGACCGAGGCGGCATTAACCCGAGCGATGGTGAGAGTATCATGCAGCCGAGGGCATCAAACGATGTTTTTATATATATAACCTGATATATCGTGGTGATCGATGTTCAACTCGTGGGGTTTTTTTTTATCCCTCCTCACAACGGACCATGGCCTGAACCAAGGCCCGGCGAGAGAGATCGCTGCCGCCGATCGCCAACTCGTGGGGTTGGACGCGCACTCAGCCATACAATAAATTAAATAAAATTGTGGCAGCGGCGAGCACTTTTCCGCACTAGTAAGTAAGTGTATGGAAAAGTCATTTTCTTGCAAGTTTTCAAAGTCATTTTCTCGTTCGCGCGACTTACATTATTCGTGGTTAGACCCTCTGATTTAAGTTTTGAAAGTTTTGGTGTACAATAAAGAATAATTAATGAAAAGTGTAAAGCTATGTGCCTGTGTCCATAATTTACATTTTTACAGTATTTTTATTAGTTGATGACAAAAAATTACTTTGGAAGACTATCGGAAGTCAAAAACCGGTATACACAATAAAACCACACCGGATCCCATAATAATATATTATATATACAAGAATTATAATTTCTTTAGTAACACATTATAGTTACTAAAGAAAGCTGGCTTATTAACATAGAACAAATTATTTAACTGTGATATCATCATGTCTTAATTTAAATACATTAAGCAAATCATGTTTATGTATTAGAATATTTTACATTAATAGTTTTAACCTAGTGTTTTTTTTTTGTTCATACACCGTAAAATTTTTGTAGTTTTTATCCCGTGGATGGTCGATTCGGTACATGAAACACTATTGATTTGTAAAGATAAAATTTAAAAATAAAGTATTTTTTCTAAAAGTCGAAGTAATACGTTTACTAAAAAAAAAAATTCGTACATGCGTATGTACGAATTTATTTTTTAAGTAAACGTCAGCTGGGCGAGTTCAATGACCTGTAGGCAGTTAGTACGCAACGACCGACAACTTAATTAACTTAAAAATTAATTTCGTATATGCGTATATTAATTCGAATTTTAGAATAAAAGTACTTTATTTTTTTAAATTTTTATCATAACAAATCGATAGTTTTTCATGTATTGGATCGACTCTCCACGGGATTAAAACGATTAAAATTTGACGGTGAATAGCCCTATCACTTTAACCAGGGGTGCCGACTCCGTGAGTGTTCGGGAGCTCAAGCACCCATGAGAAATAAACAGTAGGTACCGAACACCCCTGAGAATAGACATCAAGAAACAGATCAGTAATTACCCTTTAGATATGGGCGTTTTTTCATTACCCGACGAACCGATTAGCGCACTAGTTTAGAGCGCCGGTTGAGACGCAAAGGTCGCGGGTTCGATTTCCGTACCAACACAAATCTAATTATATTTTTATCAAACATAATTAGTAATTAAGTACGCAGTATGTAAGTAGGACATTTATTTATTTGTCGGTCGATCAGTGTGCATTTCTCTTCTCACACTTCGTTACTTTTTCGAGTCATCAAATGAGTCGGCGCCACTGCCTTTAACAATTCAGTTTAGGTCGTCAAATGAATCGCGTTTATAGCTCGTGGTAGGTCCTCTGATCTTATTGCCACCTTTTACTTTTTTTTAATATACGCTATTCAATTACTTACTACAATTTGTTCAACGAAGTAGACAAGAATTTTGGCATCCAAGGTCGTTTTTGCGGTCACTAGGTCAACGAATTGCAACTTTCATAATCTAAGGCCTATCCTTAGATTATGAAAGTTGCAAATATGATCCGCTGTTACATGTACAAATTGTAACTGCTTATAGCTATTAGGTAGATTACTATTCGATGGTTAGGTACGGTCAGGGGTCAAAAGTGCAGTTGCACTCTACTAATGCTAAAGTGTATAAAATTTCTTTGTAAAAGAGGGCCACTAGGCCACAACTGGTTTATTTAATTCTTTAGGTTCTATGATACAAACGAACTGAGTGATGATCCATTAATCCTGATCTATAAAAAAAAATCTAGACACTTTATTATCGGTAGAGTGCAACTGCACTTTTGACCCCTGACTGTACACTGAATTTTAGCATATAAAAATAAAATATAATATAATAAAATTTATTTGACTAAGAGAATACGAAAATACAATGCAACATCAACAACACAAAATAATAAAAAAGAGATCAGGAATACAATACAGTTGCGCTGAGCGTGCCCAAACCGAAAGGGTCGCCAACTCAGCATTTGCTGGGCGTCAGACATCCAGCGCTGGTTTTCAGCTGGCACCACGCACTTCTTAAACTGCCGAAGAGTCTACTTACCTACTAATTATTTTTTTTTAATTCACATTATGAAATGAAGTTATCTACGGTGGCGTCTATTTGTCTGTCTGTTTGCGATACACTTAAAAGATACTGAACGGATTTTCTTGATATTTTCAACAATAAGCAGAGTGAATAATGAATGAGGAACGTTTAGGTAAATAATACGTAAAGAAAAGTCGAAAATTCCAAAGATTTGTAATACCCGTTAAAAATCTAGAATGGGTTGCTAGTTCAATATACACTGATATCTAGCGATTTGTAAAGAGAGAAAAAAAATAAAGTACTTTTTTTTTAAACTCGAATTAATTTACGCATGTACGAAATTAATTTCTTTAGATAAACGTCAGCTGAGCGAGGCCAATGAACTGTAGGTAGGTTAGAACGCCACGTTTAACAACTACCTACAAGGTCATTGACTCGTTTACTTAAAGAAATTAATCTCGTATATGCGTATATTAATTCGAGTTTTTTTTTTAAAGTACTTTTTTTTTTTTTTTTTTCTATACATATCGATAGTATTTCATGTACCGAATCGACTCTCCGCGGGATTAAAACGACTAAAATTTAACGGTGTATTAAATTGCTAATCGACTTACGTTGCTGACCGTACATTGTCTACTTTCGGGTTATGTCATGTCAAAGCAAATTATGGGATGTCAGTTGAGACTGGCCATCTATAGCTGCTAGTCTTATATTTTAACTTTTAGATATTTTGTTTTTTTTTTCTGTTACCTTTACATGGTTCCAACGTTATAGAAGCCAAAAAAAAAAATACGTAGGTACCCAGGATTTTTGTTATACTTAGGTACATGTGATTTATAAGAGTGTTCATAGAGGTCCTTGTATGTTCTTGTCCATAGAGATCTACGCTTTGGAATGTGCATAGCTTCATATTTCTGACGGAACAACGTCTTGAAAATTAAAAAATGCCTGGAAATGGTTTAAGTAATTAAAATAAATGCTTAGAGTCTTCTTAAGCAGATGGGTTCCTATCATGGGAAATACTTTTGGATAGGTATTTTTGGGCAGTGGGATTTTCGAAAAAAATATCGCTTACCTGGAACGCCAAGGTCAAGTAAAGGAACACAGACGGGTTTTAGCCAGTAAAAGTCTGTCACTCCCTTTCGCTCCACCCAAAGTGGCAGAGTCGAACTTAAAAGGAACGAGTATCTCTATCTATTCATTTCCTATGGTAATCAGGTTTATAGTTCGCTTTTATAACATAAGTTTCTATGATTGATCATAACTTCGATCCATTGACAAATATCCATTAAAAAGTTTGCGGTTTTTAAACTATTTGAAAGTTTTTTATTTGTATGTCAGTTTCAACAGGCGGTTTTATAGACTCAAAATCACATAACATTTTGATGTTGTACCTTGACACAAAAAATATTTGCAGCAATATTATAAAGTGAGTGACGTCACAAAAATGAACACGAATCACTCAATTTAAGCATAGATCATCAATAGATAATAAAAAAAAAAAACTTACCAATGTCAATCAAACAATTCCTTCCATTTTTTTTAAATATTTGCCACTAAAATCCATTTTTAATAAAAACACGTTCGTAATCAATTATATAATAATATGAACACATTTTAAAAATCTATTAATAGTTCTAAATTTAAAACACGGAACAGTAAATTCGATTCATTTTTTAAACTCGCACTGCGTAGTGCGGGGAAAGCGGACGCGTCGATTTCTCCGTAGCCTTAACATCGACTGACTCCGTCGAGTTATTACGAAACCCCTTTTTCATCTAGTGATGCTAACTTACGTATTATTATTATTATTGTTAATTCTACGTTGCCGCATCATTTTTACCATTACACTAACTACTTTTTGAGTTAAATCTGTACTTACACCGGTAAGTTTTAGTACTTGGCCTGGATATTAGTAAGTACTTTTACATAACTGACCTACTTACACAGTCAAATTAAGTAACGTATTATTCAATCATTAATTATAGGTAATGACTTTCCTTGAATAATAATTTATGTACACAATCGACAATCGATTGAGTTTGTAGCATAAATTCCCATCACTAGCGTTAGTTAAATAGCTAGGATGGTTTGCTTGTCGTGTTGGCACGTAGAAGGCATTGTGCAAAACACAGGCCTCATAAGTTTGCTGTTTTGCACAACGAGAGAGGCTGGTGACATACGATAAATAACGACTTATAAACTTATGAGTAATGGTGCGTCTAAACGATACATTCTTTGCGGAAACGTTTGAAAGAGATTACGGGGCCCTAGAACGCAAAGCTTAAGCGAGAGAAGTCATTTGATGATTTCACACCTTACAAAAAACACGGTATAGTACTCGGCAAATAAGTTGAACGTTTTGTTATGGTTACGAGCAGCCCCCCACTTCGATTGAGATCCGAAAATCAGTTATAATCCTAAATAGTCAAGTTGAAAACATTTTTTCAATACACTTACTCGAAAACCTGCTCTTATTCCACCGCACGCAATGGACTATTTTCCGCACTAGTACAGAAAAGTATGCGCGCTTGCACCACGCCATAATTTTATAACATTTATGGCGTCAGGGTAGGCGCGTGTCCATTCCTACGTGGCGCGCGTCAACCATCACGATTCGTAAGTGCATTGAAAAACGTCGTTTGATACACGTGCAAATTGGTCACTGCAGTCCTCGGCTCCATAACACACTCGCCTACAGGTCGTGCGAATTCCGCGTTGCCGCCTCGGTCGAAATGACAAACTTTCGGCACTTGTATCAAAATGTATTATTTTCCATGCAATCTATTAATTCTACAATTGGCCGCTGCTTGTTGCGATTAAAATTTCTAATCACGCACAGAACAAATATTTGTATAGCCTACAGGCAGTAGTTCCGGGTCTAGGTGTCCTAATGTGTTTAGGGTTGCCAACCAGACTTTATAATAATAACGTATTAACTTTATTTTTAGGGTTCCATGCCTCAAACGGAAAAAAGAAACAGAACCCTTAATTCGAGTTTTAGAAAAAAAGTACTTTATTTTTTAATTTTATCTTTATAAATCGATAGTGTTTCATGTACGGAATCAATCCTCCACGGGATTAAAACGACCAAAATTGAACGGTGTATAGTCATAGTTCATCAGGTTGTATTGTCATTGTGGCACCATTTCCGCCTACAGCACCATAACAACTATACGCGTCGCGTCTAGCGCAGACAAGATTTTCTCAAAAACCCTCTCTTATTTCACTGCGATTAGGCATGCAAAGGACTGTTTTCCGAACTAGTGCGGAAAAGAGCGCGTGCTCTCCCCCACCACAATTTTATTGTCATGAAATTGTTTATCGTATCAGGCGCGCGTCAACCCCCACGAGTCGTAAGTGTATTGAAAAACGTCGTTTGATACACGTGCAAATTTGTCACTGCAGCCCTAAGCTCCATAACACACTCGCCTATGGTTTTTGCGAATTCCGCCACGGTCGCAATGATAAATTTTCTACACTTGTATCAAAATGGTCAAATTCGTGGTCAGCGCTAAACAGTGTACATACACAGTCCGTGTCTAGGAACGACACAAACTCTTGCATAGGCCGTGTACCGCGAAGCTGAACAAATCATCTGTACCTACAATTTTGCAGCGCCTCTAGCGGTCACTTGCAGAACCAAAATTTGCCATACAAAATATTTATGGCGTCGATATCGAGTAGCGACGAATACTATTGCTTAAAACTCATGGTAGAGGTACCGAAAAATAAAAAAAATATCACAATGAATAATTTCTAATTACTACTGTTCTGTTGAAACTGTAGTAATTACGACATACTCGTACATACCTACCTTGCTGTTGCATTATTATTGTATTTGCAGTGTTTGCAAAACTGATGCATATTTAATGTTACCGTAATTAAAATTATATGCGAGTCAGGATCGCAAAAGGTTCCAGACTTATCATACATTTTAACCGACTTCAAAAAGAAGAAGGTTCTATGTTCGGCTGTATTACTTTCCTTTTAGGGTTCCGTACCTCAAAAGGAAAAAACGGAACCCTTCTGGGATCCTGGAGGACCCCGTGGAGCACAAGGTAGAAGTGTGCCCCGCCTGAGCAGAGCACCGCCGTGTCCTCGTGGGGGCGATCGGCGGCGGCGATCTCTCGCGACTGGCCTTGGTACAGGCCATGGTCCGGAGCGAGGAGGGGTGGCAGGCGGTCTCCTTCTGCGAAGCAGTAATGCTAGCGAAGGAGGAGGTCAACCGCATCAGACAAAGGCAACTGGGCTCACGCCCCAGCCGCCGCCGGGATTCCGATCCCGATTTCCAGCCACCGTAGGCGCGGGCTTCCGGATGCCGAGCAATGGGTAGCTCGCTGTCCGACCGTCCGGTAATCGACCGGCCCCGGTATGATAGGCAAAGAAGGAACAGGATAGGTTTTTAGTCGGTAAGAGTCTCACTATCTCCCGCTCTGCCCAAGGGCGGGATTTGTCATTTAATGATTTTACCTACCATAAAAGTGCTCTTTAGGATCACTTTGTCGTCTGTCTGTCTGTCTGTTAAGACCATTTATCTCGGAAATGCGTAGAGTTATCGAGTTGAAATTTAATCAATATACTCAAGTCTGCGGTCCCTTGAAGCTGTGAACAGATCAAACTTCTAAGTTAACGAAAAAAAAAGTTACGGCCGTATAATTTTTTTTTTTCAAATAACATACATATTTCGTACGTTAGCTTCTGTGAAATTCTTACTATTTTGGTGTACAATAAAGTTTATTCCATTATACTCGTATTCTAATCTTTTTCGCCTTCTCAAAGGAAACAAAATTCATAGCATAAGTACTTCCCGTTGACCTAGAATTAAGCAAGGTTTTCTAAACACAAGTATAATAAAAATCTGAAAACTGTAAATTTTGTAATTAACTTTGTAAACTTGACACCAAATGCACAAACCGTGTGAATATAAAAGAAAAAAAAAATAATGTAGACGTAAAGTTGCGACACGTAAAAACCCCTTACGACAGACTAGGTACCGAAGACTCATTGCAATAATGATTAAAAATAATACAAAAGTTGGTTAAGTACATATATGTGTAGCTATTTTAAGTAAAGTATGAAATAAGCTGCTGTGCTATGATCCGGTTTTACTAACGATCATTGAACTATTTACATTTATGAGTTTAAAACTTTTTTGTCAAGTTCCGTCAGAATTTCTGTGAATAATATGCAGGGTTTCGTCAGGGGAAGTACTAACCACTTTCGCGCCATGTGTTGAAGAGCCAGGGCTGCGGAGGAGTACCTAACTGTGACCCTGGAGCGCAAACAACAACTGAAGAACACAAGAGGATTTCAGTAAAGTTTCTATCGTTTATATTTCGGGGATTGGAATTGCTTAATTTAATTCCGCCAAGTCCGTTCCATTATAGGACCATAAGACTTGAACCGTGTCATCACCGGTACATGGTGGAGATCCCACCCATACGTACAAAGCACTTTGGGAACACATTTATTATACGTACAAATAAGGAGTGGAATACCCTGCCGGAGTCTGTTTTTCCTAATAGCTATAACCTAGGGGTCTTTAAGTCAAGAGTGAATAGGTTACTTCTAGGCAAGCGTGTTCCATCGCCGTCACATCATCGCTTAACATCAGGTGAGATAGTTTTGAGTTTTGAGTTATTTGATGATTTCCGCCCCAAAAGAGTCATTAGTTTATTATTTATTCTGTGTTAGTGTCAACCAAAGCGTCTCTATTCTGCGAAGGGAGTGTAAGCAGAGGCTAACCCCCATAATAATAATAATTGGCGGCCTCTCAGAATGGATGTAGGAACGGGTCCCGTGGTACTAAGGAGCTACTCCTCATCGATATGGCTATAAGCCAACAGGTTCGACGTTCTCGAAAGAATTTGTCGGCATGTTGGATAGATTATAAGAAGGCCTATGACTCTGTTCCTCATACATGGCTCATGAGGGTGCTAGAACTGTACAAAATTGATACAACTCTGCGCACCTTCCTGTTGACGTGTATGGGGCAGAACAGTCCTTCGCTATCCGGGATGTCGTCAGATTCGGGGGAACAGTGAACCGATAAGGATCGAGCGTGGCATGTTCCAGGGTGACAGAGTCCACTGTGGTTTTGCCTAGCCTTGAACCCTCTCAGCACACCGCTGGAGGGTTCTGGCTTAGGCTTCCGGTTGAAAAGAGGTGGTCAGGTCATATCTCACCTTCTTTACATGGATGATCTGAAACTCTTTGCCCCCAACGATCATTGGAGGATTTCCCACAATAAAAAAATCTTGTGGCGTTCGGTACTACCACGAAATCTGTTCTGTGTGTACTACTACGGTAGGTATATTGATACTCGTGTTTTTTCCTGGTACCTGGTAATGAGGAACACGTATTAAATTAAACTTAAACCACTAAGGCCGTGTTCACGGAGACGCGGCGCATTGGGCGTTCGGCGTACATTGCAGCAGCGGGCCGCGTCATCGCACGCGTGATCACAAACATGGCAATGTACGACGACCGCCCAATGCGCCGCGCAACGCGCCGCGTCTCCGTAAACATGACCTTAGTCTGACAGAATTCTATAAAACATAATAAAAAAAAAATTCGTTCACGCACGACTTCGCAAAATGGGACAGAGTTAAAAACAGTGAAGTGACGATTAGTTTTTTTTGTTATTTTTGTTGTTAAAATAAGAGAAAAACTTGACCACTCAAAGTTCCAGGTATTGAGTTACTCTCTGCGTGAAACATTCTAGGTAGTGACTGTTAATTACTACCGTCATACGTAATGTAGTGAATATGGTGTTTTGAGCTGAAGATTCGAACAAAACGAGATTACTTACAAACAGTTTTATTGTTCACTTGAATTAAGTAATAATTTACATATAAAAGTACTTAGATATAGTTTGTGTCTGAAAGTGTGGCATTGTGCAAATTAAATTAATTAAGAAAGTCAGATAAATAGTATTAAAATATAATATAAGGGGGAAAAAAGCGTTACCTAGTAGGACATTTGGGTAGGCCGCAGAAAATACTCAAATTGCCAGACATATGCTAAAAATTACTGAAAAGAAAAGAGAGAAGAGAAAAAACTTTTTTTTCTGACTGTACTAAACAATTTCAATAGGTGTTGTCTGTGAGAAATATTGAAAATAAAATGTGCCAATTTGGACACTGTTTTCGAATAAATTGTGTCCGAATCGTCAACAAGTCAATGTTTTTACTTGTTGAGTGGTTATCGATAAAGTTTAGTTTTTTAGGTATTGAACACAGGAAATAAAGTAGATATAATAGGCCACGAAACGAACCAGATTAAGCGGTTTTCTTTTTCTATTGTGTAACTCCGTACTAGGTACCTAAACTTAAGGACAAAGCGCTAGGCACCACCACCGTCGACAGTCGAGGTGTGCCCCGCTTGGGAAGAGCATCGCCGTGTCCTTGTGGGGGCGATCGGCGGCAGCGATCTCTCGCGCCGGGGTTTGGTTCAAGCCATGCTCCGGAGCGAGGAGGAGTGGCAGGCGGTCGCCTCCTTCTGCGAAGCAGTGATGCTAGCAAAGGAGGAGGCCGACCGCATCAGGCAACGGCGTACACGCCGCCGCCGCCGCCGGGTTTCCGATCCCGATTTCCGGCCACCGTAGGCGCGGGCTCGCGGACAGCGGGCAATGGGTAGCTCGCTGTCCGTCCGTCCGGTAACAGACCGGTCCGAGCTCAAGTCGTTTACGGCGCGCACTGTTCCCGCGCGCCTCAAGGAGTTGTCAGCAAACTGAAGGGGCCCGATAGGGCCGAAGCCTACTGGGGTCAAAGGGTATGTGAAAATGGCACCCGGGGCCCTGGGACCAAGGCGAAGAATGGAACGGGGTAGGTTTTTAGTCAGTAAGAGTCTGACACTACTTCCCGCTCCACCCAAGGGCGGGATTTGTCATTGGATGATTTTACCTACCGAAAAAAAAAAAAAAAAAAAAAAAACCACCACCGTCGAGCGATTGACTGTACATTGTACAATGCCTCACGTACAATACGTCACTACTAGAGAAACCAATCCCGCAAGTTTGCGGGATTTACGAAATTGGGACTTCTTTTTTTGAGTTTCTACTTGAAACCAAAAATATATTATTAAAAAGTCGATTAAAAATCCCAATTATTATTATTAATAAAATAAATTATTTTCAAAATAGTTTATTGGCGTAAAAATCGTTTAATTAAGTAAGCAAATCATTAAAAATAACCCGCCCCTGATCATTCCCGGTGCAAAGGTGCCCATTACACTCGCCACATTACCACAGTATTAATATACTGTGGCATTACCTCACTGAATAGCGATGGCCATCCTATGCACCAAGAACGACCGGGACCGGGAGTTATAATAATATCACACACACACACTATCACACAACGTCGTCTAGTCCCAAGCTAAGCAGAGCTTGTGTTATGAGTACTAGACAACTGATAAACATACTTACATATTTCTAAATACATACATATTATAGATAAATTACACCCAGACACAGAACAAATGATCGTGCTCATCACACAAACATTTGTCCTGGGTGGGAATCGAACCCACGACCTCCGGCATAGCAGTCAGGGCCACTAACCACTAGACCAAGAGGCCACTCAAATTAGTGTAGTATTAAATAGTTTATTAAAAATTATAATTATAATAGATTTATATATTACTCATTCTTATTATTTTAATCTAATACCTACATAAAACTCTCGTGTTACAGTGTTTGTAATAAAAAAAAAATCTTTTATTTCAGGCAAAACTACTCCAAAACAGCTTGACCGATTCTTATGTTTTTTTTTTGTGTATATTCAGTAGGTTTAAGAATAGTATGTAAATTATTTTGAAACCCCCATTTTTTTTTTAATTCGATCACGCAAACTGCGGGATCCCGTATTAGCGGGATTCCGTGCTTACGGGATTGGATTCCCAACTTACAGTTGGTTGGTTTGACTACCGTTTTTACATAGTTTTTAGCTGAATAGAAGTAACCAATGCGTAGTTAGGCATTTTTAAACCAATTTCTTGCATGATTCAAATCTCTCACGAAATGTTTACAAATACAGAATGACTCTGTACTTTGGATCTGAAAGGCTTATTCAATCGGGAATCGATAAAAAACGTGATCGGATTTATGTACACAGTCAATTTCGTACCCGTAGATCAAGTCAATTTACATGAAAAATGTTTAAATAAAAAACCTTTTAGTTTCGCTTCAGTTGGATAAACATTTCAATGTGTTCATTATAGTACGGGGCAAATAAGTTGAACCATTTGCTATGGTCACTTCGATTAAGACCCAAGAATCTGTTACTATAATTGATAAATGATAGTTATTTTTCAAATAGGTTTTTAAAAACTCTTTTAGGTACAAGTAATTTTATACTCAACCAGCTTTTGCCCGCGACTTCGCTTCCGTCAACTGAAGTTTACCCTACTTTACCCTACTCTACCCTACTCTACCCTACTCTACCCTACTCTACCCTACTCTACTCTACTCTACCCTACTCTACCCTACTCTACCCTACTCTACCCTACTCTAACCTACTCTACCCTACTCTACCCTACTCTACCCTACTCTACCCTACTCTACCCTACTCTACCCTACTCTACCCTACTCTACCCTACTCTACCCTACTCTACCCTACTCTACCCTACTCTACCATACTCTATCCTACTCTTCCCTACTCTACCCTACTCTACCAATAAATGAGCAGATTATGAATTTTTTTTTACTTAACAGAATAAAAATTATCCTATGTCCTTCTCCTGATTTCAAGCTACCTTCCCACCAATTTTCAGCCAAATCGATACAGCCGTTCTTGAGTTATAAATAGTGTAATTAACACGACTTTCTTTTATATATATAGATTTAAACTAGATGAGGCCGGTGTTTCCTAGCTAGTCACAGAGAGTGAGTCAGACAGACTACCCTGAGAATAAACAAATCATATGAGAATGATGCAGACTGGAGTTTGAGATTGAGATGGTCTTTTGAAGAAATAACCACAAGTTCTGAGTGGATCTGTCCACTGTCCACTCAATGCAAGCATTTGTCAGTATTCGAGTAGCTTAACTCAAACTCAAACGCATTTACTGCTAACTAGCTCCTGCCAGCGCCTTTGCCCGCGTGAAATTCGGTTTCTCCATACAATCTTCCAACCCCCGTTTTACCCCCTTAGGGCTGGAGTTACGTAAAATCCGTTTTAAGCGGATGTCTACACCCTAACATTAGTCTGAAACTAAAGAAAATTAAATTGAAAGAATACGCACTCCAAGCCGCAGCAAGCAAGCAATTGATTTAGAGCCAAATTCACAACTAATCGCGATTCGTTCAAACAAAACGCAGTTTGAGCGACTAATCGAGATTATAGCTTCATTTTGCGTTTCACCGCGATGAATTGTACCTAGTTTACGCTAAACTCAGTTTCAATTCTTTTGTTGTCGCCCATGTTTACGACACGGGTCTTTAAACTAGATTACGCTGAGCTCAGTTTAGTTGAACTAAGTTTTTATATTGAATGATGAAATCGGCCCTTAGGCCCCGAATTCAATTCCTTGGTTGGGTAAAAATCCCCGAATAGTAGTAGGTGTCAAGGGCGTCGCCAAGGGGGGCAGGCTTGCTTTACAGCTTCAGAGCCTAATTTAAGCACCAATCTCCCACAATATAATGCCCATCCTATATGTTACTGTAGATATAAAGCTAGCAATTAGGAGTTATATTATAGAAAAGAGCTTTTATTATTATTTGAAAAAAAGGTTTTTTTATTAATTCTATACTTCCAATAGCCCTTGATCATCGGCTGGCGACGTCCTTGGTAGGTGTACTGCAGATTCCAGGTCATCCTGAACCATTAGATGAAGGTTATATTTTCTTGCAATGTCAATGATATAACAGAATAACTTATAATTTAGGATAGATCTTATTAAGAAGCTACGATGCCACAGACACAAACACTTATAAGGGCCAACGATGTGTTTAGCGGGCGTCCGCGCGGGCACCCGTCGCGTCATCGCGTGACGTCACGCGTGTCATGTGCGGCGGTCCCCGTAGCGGAAACTGGATTATTAACTTACCTGCGTAGTGTCACTAGTTCATCTTTAACGGTGTGCATGTAGTCGTGTCGATGGAGAACTTTAATTTATTATTACGTAGCAAAACGGGCGCGGGGCGCGGCTGCCGCGCGGAGCACATTTGTATGGGACTGCGTGTGCGCCTGCTTAACGCAGCGTTGGCCCTTAGACCCCTGATTTGGTCGGCGGTTAAAAATACTTTTGAGTTTTAGTTTTAACTATGAGTGACGTAGAACAGGCTCCAATGACTAGACCAAAAACAAAACCAAAAGAAATCCACATTTTTGGCGCCACAATTAGGGCGATCTTTAAATTACGTCATATCGTTTTATTTATGGTTATATAATAAAATCAATTCTTATAACAAAGAAAAAAAAACCAACGTTTTTGTATTAAGGAAGTGATTTGAGTAATATACTTCGATCAAGGTCGCGGTCGGAATTTTTACATAACAATAATTGCTTTTTGTAAAGAAATCAAATCGTAGATAATTAATTGTTTATAACTGTATTGCAGTCGTCTCGTCTATTCATAGACAAGCTATTTTAATATTTTATGGAAATATTTTACTAATCAATCAAAATCGAGATATCAATTAGTGGGTCAATGATTGAAACTATTTTTAACCGACTTGAAAAAAAGGAGGAAGACCTCAATTCAGTTGGAGTTTTTTAAGTCTTTTTTCGTCTCAGAACTTCGTCATTTAAGAACCGATTTATTTATTTTAATTACGTACGTAATTGTTTTACAGGTCGCACCTTTATAACAAAAGTGGCATTGTACTTTGTTTAGTTTGTTAGTAAACGTCAGCGATCGAGGCCAATGAACTGTAGGTATTTAGTACTCAACGACCGACAACTCCCTACAAGGTCATTGACTCGTGTACTTAAAGAAATTAATTTCCTACATGCGTATATTAATTCGAGTTTAAGAAAATAAGTACTTTCTTTTTAATTTTATCTTTATAAATCGATAGTGATTCGGTACATAAAATGTACCGAATCGACCCTCCACGGGATTAAAACGATCAAAATTTAACGGTGTATAAAAACATAACCTATTTATATATATTCAAAATTAAATAATTTAATTGTTACACGAAATAACATCACACGTAGCTTATTTCCTGAAGGTTTCGGCAGAGGTCACTATTGTATGTCGTCGTGCATCTTCTTATGTGTACTCACGAGTAAAATTCGTACGAAAACGCATCCAAAGTGAGCGTGGCCTAAAGCCGTGTTTGCATTGCAACGCGCCGCGTCTCCGTAAACACGGCCTAAGGGAGGTGCGACAGAGTGTGTTAGAGTTTTACTGACTAAATGATATTTATTTTGCAAATAGGTTTTAAAAACACTTTTTTGTCAGTTCAGCGCCAGCGAACAGCTGGGTGCGGTAGCAAAATAACTTCTCAGTCCAGACGACTGAATGTCTATACTACCCTACATAGCTATCTAATTTATCCTTTATAATAGGTACAGAAATACAGGGTGAATCTGACATCCTACCACAAACGAATACCATGGATACAGTACATGATTCTTGGTAGGTGGAACAAACTGATGAAAAATTCCACCACTGGGGGCCAGTGATGGAAATTTTCATTAATGTTTTCTTAATATTTTTTTTAAAAACTGTGCTTTTTTAAATTTGATTTGTTTATAATCGTTATTATAACAAACCTCGATGATATTTTCAATAAAAAAAGTTTGTTTAATTATATGTACATTAATTAATTAAAAAGTTATATTTAAAAATATTGAAATAACGTTTTTTTTTTGTGTTTTTGTAACTCTTATAACGATTTAAAATAAAGATTCTATACCTACCGCTTAAATTAAAAAAAAAAAACGAAAATAATGTTGTTTTTTTTTAATTATGAAAAATCGATGAAAAATTCCACCACTGGGGGGTCCAGAATCATGTACTGGATACATATTATGGTATTCGTTTGTGGTACGATGTCAGATACACCACAACATCGCATTCATAATAAAAAGGCGAAAAACTCGCCTCGATGTTTGTTTATGTAAACGAATTAGGATGACATTTGGCACACGGGTAGACCATGTCCTGGAATAGCATATACTTTTTATGCCAGGAGTATGTTCCCTTGGGATGGTTTTCTATAATCATAGGGGCGAGAACCAAGGTCGCCGGCATAGCCCGAAGAATCGCCAAACTAAAGTGGCTGCGGGCAGGGCACATTGCTCGTAGAACGGATGGTTGTGGGGCCGAAAGGCTCTAGAGTGGCGACCGCGCATCGGGAAACGCAGCGTTCGAAGGCCTCCTACAAGGAGGACCGATGACCTGATGAGAGTCGCGGGAATACGGTGGATGCGAGACGCACAGGACCGTTCGTTGTGACGACACTTAGGGGAGGCGTCTATCCAACAGTGGACGTCCTTCGGCTGAAATGATGATGATGATGATGATACGGGCGAGGCCGCTGCCAGAAGCTATATTATACTACTTGATATTGATAATTATTCACTTAGCTGTGTCATTGTTATTAACAAGTCATACCTGTTAAATAAATCATTGATAAAATCATTTCAATGTAATCTAGATAAGTATTTTATTTTAATTAATATAATCATTGTCAAGTAACATCTTATTATTTGTAATAAATCTAAATATCGTGTATTAGGTATCTGAGTATTTATTTAAAATGCTATAACAATATCCATTATTTGTTTTATTGAATTGAATATTAATGTTCGAGTTTTATTTACCTACAGCGGACGTCTAGTAGGTATTTATATATGTATACATTATATGGCTGATAATGCTAACTATGCATAAACAGAGCCCCACTTAATGCAGTGTTCCCACTGTTGGGAATCAGGCCTCCTCTCTAGGACAGGGAATGGGCCATAGTACTTTATTTTTTTAATTTTATCTTTATAAATAGATAGTGTTTCATGTACCGAATCGATCCTCCACGGGATGAAAACGACCAAAATTTAACGGTATATATACAGCACTGGGTCAAGAACTGATCCCAGTGGTACCTACTCCTGCTTTTAATTCAGACAATCTTGATCGTACTTCGCCCTGTTTTACGTGAAAAAATCAGGGAGTGAATGGGTAGGAGCCACAGGAGTATTGAGCGTAGCAAATAGCTAGGGTTGCCAACATTTTTTCAACGAAATATAGTATTTTTCAAATTAAGCTATAAAAGTATAGTACATTTCAATAAAATATAGTATTTTACGGAAAAAGCAAAAAAAATAAATAGGCCGATGTATATTTTGCTACCTACTTATTTAGAAATATAGTTTTTATTTTTATAAAAACTATATGTCTGATTGTCTGCACCTCTTGCATTTTTTTAAAGTTTAAGTTTTTTAAGGTGTTTTTTATTTGTAGTTTTCTGTTTTTATCGGTGGTAGCAAAACACTGTCGTTATCGCTACTATTTTCTATAACTTCTATAGACTTTAACTTCCTAAAGGCAGATATTGGTTTGACATTAAAAAGTAAGAGTAGTAAGACCAAACGCAGTAAGATAGATTCGTTGGGATACACGCTACCGCATCAATGAAATGTTAAAAATATAGTATTTTTGCGTACTATATAATATTTCTTCATCAGTATAAAGTACACAGACTCAAAATATAGTACAATACTATTTATTATAATACGGTTGGCAACCCTACAAATAGCTCTTCAGCAATACTTTTTGCATTCAGGCGCTTGTTTTCCTGTTTGGTAGACAGAGGCGCTAAATAGTGGGTGCCGAGCACCCCTGAGAATTGACATCTAGAAACAGATCGGTAATCACTTTTTTGGGATGGGCATTTTTTGATTACCCAGTGACCCATTTAGCGCAGTGGTTTAAAGCGCCTCCGCCGGATGTTGAGACGCATGGGTCGCGGGTTCGATTCCCGCACCAACAAAAATCTGGCGTAAAACATTTTTTCTTTTTTATCTAATTTTTGGATTATGAGGAAACCTGCTTAACTTAGAACCAAAAATTCGAAGATATGTGACATACACCAACCCTCACAGGACCCGCGTGATAGATTACAGCCCATTCCCTCTCCTAGAGAGGAAGTCTGAGTCCCAGCAGTGGGGACATTAAAAGGCTACTCCTATGTTATGCTATGCTATGATTTCTTTTCCTATAATCAGGAAAGTGAGATGGTTGGAAGATTGAATTTCATTAGACTAAAATTTTACAATGCTAACCCTAACCGTGAACTTATAGTTTTAGATAGTGTCGTTACAGGATCTTAGGAATTTCTGGACAACCATATAAAAATGTGTCTCGATAATTGAAGAAAAAGAAAATGTACTTTATGTACAATACGATATTATATCATTTATTTGTATCTCGGATGACGTTATTGTGAGCACAGAAAGTGGTGCGTGCTTATTGTAAATAAATGAAATAGTATGAATATTAATCACCGCCACTGGCCACTCTGTCAGGCCGACAATCATCCACTTGTTGCTATTATTATAATTTCAGGCGAGACGTTATTGGATTGTTGTATTTGGTGGCATTTAGTATCGCTCGAGTCTATGGTTGACCCAAAATATTAATTTTTCTTTTGTTAAAAGACTAAATCAATCTTGTGTGGTTTTATTGTGATAGTAATGATTTATCTAGCTGAATAAAACTCATTTTAAGAAATCTATGGCTCAAAATGATATTATTTTTTTGCTGTGGTAGCCCTAAATCTACGTGGAGAAAAAAGAAGCAAATATTGTCTATTCGCCATTAAAATGGCGTCATCTAAGGAAACCTATTGTTTGTGTGGTCAACCTTATAATATTGGACAATTTATGATAGAATGTGATTGCTGTCGTGAGTGGTTTCATGGCAGGTAATGTGGAAAATATATAAATCTCACAGTGAAAGTTACGTTGTGTGTTAAAAAAAATGCAATGAAGATTGACAGTGTATGCGCGTTCGGCCATCACTTGTATGAGAATGTTTTACTCAATATTTCTTCTATTTCCGCTAACTGGCGTGTTTTTCATGATTTATTAGGCACTATACTGTTTATATTTAACTATCCCGAACTTCTGAGGTGCTTTTTTAAGAGTTCTTGTTTGTTTACATCGGTGGTCGTCATGGGTTTATCAGAATGCGCTTTTCTGCCGTGCATTCTTTGTGTTTATTTATATTATTTTATGTCTGATAACGTGTTCTTACTAGAAAACCGTCCAGTTTCACTATATTTTCTATTGTTGCTATAGTTTTTGTTGTTTTTGAAGAGTTAGAGTAGCCCTTAGCAACTACTATGAAATCCCTGGGGCCCTAATTGAATGCCAGGAAAGGTAGGGGTCAAAAAAAGTGTTGCGCTTTCAGGACTTTGGCCGCTTCTGTCTAGTAGCCTAGTAGCTTCAAGTGCAGTATGGTTTGCTTGAACTTATGTGTGTGAAGTATACACAACAAATTAATGTTTTTTTATGGATGTTTGTGATAATGTACTTTGTGGTGTTAAATTACTATGTAAGTAAAATGTTCAGAATAACCTTCATTAGCTCATTGTTTAGCCATAGATGGCAATTAAAACATGGGACATTATTATTTTTGTAATTAGTCAGTGTGGATGATATTTGTAAATACTCGTAAGTAATTAAAGTTTTCAACCAAACAATATGTTATGCCATGGAGTTAAATTGTTTTTTTTTTGTTAATACAACCCCCAAATATACTACCACTGATTGAATATATATTTGTTTTAATTTTTATAATTCTACGAGCGTTTGGTATCTGATTGGAATTACAAATTGGATACTATTATTTATTTCCCTTCGCAGTACTATAACATTTATAAAATTAGAGCTCTAAGAATAAATCAAATGCCAATGAATAATGCAAACTGTGTGGATGAATAATTAACTCTTTGCATATACAAGACTGAATGGTTTTTTCAATTTCAATAGTATAAATAAGTCCACAATTTGTGGTCAGCTGTTGTAACATAGTAATTATAATGAATAATAAAACTTTCAATATGTTTGTTCCAGCTGTGTTGATGTCAAAATATATCATTCTGACGACATAGACAAGTATCACTGTCCAAAATGTGCACAGACTTACGGACCTTCAGTATGTAAGTACTCATTTTTTTTAAACTAGCTGATCTGGCAAACTTCATACTGCCTAACAGTAGAATTTTTTTTCCAGATTTTTTCCATATTTTCTCACCGTTTAAACCTTTCCTGGAGTATCACAACTATCTCAGGACCAAAATTGGCCAAATCGGTCTAGCCTGTCTTGATTTTAACGAGACTAATGAACAGCTATTCATTTTTACATATAAGACTAGCTAACCCAACAGATGTTGCCCTGTCTTATGGGTGAGCTGTTTAGTGCAGCTTTTTTCTTTGGCAACTGAGCCGATTTTGGCCGTTCTGCCAGTATCATGTGGTAACGGCAGCGCTCTGAGATGAACCATCGGACTTTGGACTTTGTGCTAGACCTAAAATGTCACATGAAAATTCACGATACTTGCATAGTTGTAGTTTTCAACTTTTTGCAAAACTATTTTTTTCTTTAGTTTATACAATATATGTATAAAAAAAGGTATGAATAATATTGGTAAAGTTGTTCTCAAGTTATGGCATGACCAAGGAAAATAGGGATTCATTTCTATTTGTACTGACTACTACCTAAAGAAACCATACAAAATTATCTTTCTGTTGTGGAATTATCTTTTTGGGAGGCATAATCATAGGATTAAAGTTAAACAGACATGTAGTTCAATGTCATTGTCTTTGTTCGTGTTTGAGTTCCTTCCCCTATATTCTTAGCCTAATTCACAGTTTCTTAATTGTGTCTTAGCAAAATATTACAGATATATAAGACCGGCCAAGTGTGAATCGGACTCGCGCTCGAAGGGTTTCGTACCTTTAGTCTACAAAACGAAAAAAAATAATAATACATTAGTTGTATGGAAGCCCCACTTTAATTATGTGTGTTAAAGAGATAGCGACATATTCCCACCACTTGGGGGCGTGAAGAGAGGCTCTGCCTCAAACCAATATTTGGAATGCTCATTGCCGCTTCATTTAATAATCAAAATTTTGAAGCTGTTATTAGAAAAAGATGATTATAGTTATTACGATTTGTGGTTTAGTGTAAAATATTGTACAAAAAGAATCACAGGGAAATACTCAATTATGGTATAAGGAGATAGGTGCTTTAGGAGCCAATAAATTAATATATTGCACACTTAGGTAGTTACTAAAGTTTTAGTAACAAATTTTTCATTTAAAAATTGTAGTAAAAATCCCAACAAACAACCACCGCGCGGACCGCTACGAGCTGGGCGCGGAGACTCGCCCCTCGCAGGTGGGCACGCCGGCCTGGGTGCGCGCGCTGGCGGCGCGGCCCCTGCGCCCCGCGCCCGCCGCCCTGCAACGCTGCAGCCCGCACCAGTTCACTGAGGAATTCATCAGAGATAATGGTGAGAGATCCTACGTCTCGAATATTGTACTCTTGGCTCACATAGAGCCAAGAGAACAATATTCAACTGATGTTTTCTTTGGAGAGGTGTTATGGTGTCTCTCGAGAGCTTGATCATTCATAACCTGCTGATGGGCTTCAACAACTTTCTTACGAAGTGCAGTTACAGAAGGCAGCAGTTCAATCGATTTCTCTTTAATTTAGCCTAAAAAAGTAATAAGTTAATAGTCTAAAGGTGCTCCCGCACCGGGAGCATTCACGTGTATTGTAACATTATAGATTCGACTTTGAGCATTACATTACAATAATACCTCCCTGACTAACGAGCATCTGCGTGCAATGTAACATATAGATTCGACTTTGAGGATTACATTACAATAATACCTCCCTGACTAATGAGCATTTGCGTGTAATGTAACATATAGATTCGACTTTGAGCATTACATTACTATAATACCTCCCTGACTAACGAGCATTTGCGTGTAATGTAACATATAGATTCGACTTTGAGCATTTCATATAATTTATTGATGCATTGATGTTACAAGTTGTATCAAGATATTACACATTGTATCATTACAAGGTGCGCATTGTAATGCTCGGTTCTTCTCCTTCACTGATGTATGCCCGTTTTGTATCATTACAAGGTGCGCATTGTAATGCTCGGTTCTTCTCCTTCACTGATGTATGCCCGTTTTGTATCATTACAAGGTGCGCATTGTAATGCTCGGTTCTTCTCCTTCACTGATGTATGCCCGTTTTGTATCATTACAAGGTGCGCATTGTAATGCTCGGTTCTCCTCCTTCACTGATGTAATGCTCAAATCTGTAATGTTACATTACACGCGAATGCTCCCGGTGAGGGAGCACTTTAACACCTGCAAATTTTGTGATTCCAATTAAAATCTAGAATTAATTAGAATCTAGTCCTTTTAAAGATTTTTCTTCCCCTTATTTTTTATTTGTGATTCCAATTAAAATCTAGTACTTCCGATAGCATAATGAGAATCTAGTACTTTTAAAGACTTCTTCTCTTCTTCACCTTTTTTTTTTTTTAAATCAGCATAATTTTTATAATTGTGCTATTCCAATTAACTATTTATTTTTTCTGTGCAGGATTCACGCGGCCAGTGACCTTCACAACTTCAGATGGTTTGGACATGAAGGTTCCCAACCCTGGCACATTCACAGTCAGATCTGTACTCAGATTCTGTGGGGCACAACTAGAGGTAACTATTATTTACCAGTAGCAACATCTTCTCTAAAAAAAAATTCGCTTAAATATTTTTAGACATACCTACTATACGACTGATTGTCTGGTTTACTGTCTTTACTGACTTTATTTGCAATATTTTTTTCACTGTCATTCACTGACACACTGTTTAGTACAGTCAAATCAAAATTTTTAAATTATAATATCTGAAAAAAAAGCTTTATCAAAACTGATTTAGGCTGGATTTTAAGGTCTTTTAAAAAACTAATTTTTTTATTTGAACTGTCAGTAAAAATAATGAAACTGAAATGTATCGATGCGGACACTGTCCCGAATACAATTGCAATTTTTGAGTTGGAAAATCATCAAAAAGCTCCCTGCTCTGTGTGGAGCGAGAGGCAGTATCGCTGTCCTTTTGCGTCGTGGTATAGTACGCGGCAAATTAGTTGAACAATCCGCCTCTTCACACATGTTGAACTATCATGGTGTTCAACCTTGAATGCGCAGTAACCGTTTTCCGGGTCCTAATCGAAGTGGAGGGCCGCGAAAACCACAGGAAATGGTTCAACTTTTTTCCGCGTACTATAACTGTTTCGAACAATATCGAATTGTATAAAAAAAAAAACTAGAACAGATTTTGATTTTTGTCTTTGAACTTTGCACACTGACGTCTATTGAAGAGAGACTCACACCCGTATTTCTAAACAAGTAAAACTAAATACTTGAGCAAAAGTAACTACTTAAGTAACGATTTTTATTCTATAGTTAAGAAAAATTTAAATTTTGAATGAAGAGTTCAAACATCAAGTAATGACTTAATAAGATTTTACTTAGCAACAAGTAATTACTTCTTTATAAATACGGGTGTTAGAGATCAGTGACTTTGCACTTACTTTCAAGAGCTTTGCAGTCACAAATCTGTTTTGATCAGAAAACTAATGCTTAATAATTTGTTACTCGAAGGTGGAAGTGATAGACGTGCGCAAACAGTCAACTTTGCGTATGTCGCTGGGCGACTTCGTGGACTACTTCGAGACGGCGCCCGAGCACCGCGACGAGAAGGTGCTCAACGTGCTTAGCCTGGAGTTCAGCGAGACCAAGTGAGTTAACTAATTATACACCTTTTTTATGGTAGGTAAAATCATCCAATGACAAATCCTGCCCTTGGGCAGAGCGGGAAGTAGTGTCAGACTCTTATTGACTAAAGCATCTATTACACCACTCGATATTCCGCACAAGTTACACAGACTTTAAGACAAGTTTACTCCCGAGTAAGACAGTCTGCGCCTTATTACACTACGCGACATCGACAAACCCGGTCGTTTTATCGAGTGGTGTAATAGATCCTTAAAAACTTACCCCGTACCGTAGCCTATCGTGCCGGGGCCGGGTATTCCTTTCGGAAGCTGACCCATGACCCCAGCAGGCTTCGACCCTACCTGCCTGCAGCTAGCAGGCTTCGACCCTGCCTACCTGCAGCTAGCAGGCTGGGCCTCTACGGTTTGCTGACAGCTCCTTGAGGCGCGCGGGAACAGAACGCGTCGTCGACGACTTGAGCTCGGTCCGGTCGGATACCGGACGATGGGACAGCTTGCTACCCATTGCACGCCGTCCGCAAGCTCGCGCCTACGGTGCCCGGAGAATTATACACCGTTAAACTTCAAAATTTAATGGTGAATAATAATTGGGGACTTGTCTATGTTTATTTTTGTACAGTCGATGCCCTGAGTTACCTAACCCGAAAAACTATTAAAGGGGTGGGTCAGGTAACTTGAGGCACTAACCATACAATAGCTTGTATCTAACCTTTGATCGCCACGTTGAAATAGCAAAAAGGGGCCATTCATTCATTTTTGATTTAGGTGAAAGGGGTTGACCATATCTAATTTTTTCTTACAAGGAGGTGGGAGCGAGTCTTTATTATTATTATACTCGCCTACGGCTCGTGCGAATTCCGTCTCGGTCGCAATGACAAACTTTTTGCACTTGTATCAAAATTTACTTTTTTTGTCCAGCATGTCCCGCGCGGTGGAGCCGCCCGCCATAGCGCGGTCGCTGGACTGGGCGGAGCGCGTGTGGGCGGCCGCGCGGGAGAGGCCGCCCGCGCCGCAGGTCAGGAAGTATTGTCTCATGTCGCCCGCGGGCGCCTACACTGACTTCCACGTGGACTTCGGTGGGACCACGGTGTGGTATCACGTTCTGCATGGACGTAAGGTAAGCATTACTATGGTAGCATGGCTGTATGTATGTAGCCATACATTTGCCATAGCTTTCATTGGCTCTCTTACATTTATTGACATTCTTAATTTATATAAAAGAAGAGATTGGCTGACTGACATATCAACGCACAGATATAACTAGTGGGCAAGTGTTAATGAAAACTTTCTCAAAACAAGAGTAATTTGTCTTGAATCGACGTCTATCGTGATCCTTTACATTTTCTAGTCACGAAATTCAGTTCATTTTTTGTTTTTCGGATACTTACGCAGAATTTTAGGGAAAAGTTATTTTAAATTTTACAGATAATGATATTTTTGTAATTTTTGTTTCCAGATATTCTACCTAATCCCGCCGACAGCGACGAATCTCGCCCTGTACCAGCAGTGGTCGGCAGCCAACAACCAGAACGAGCGGTTCTTCGGCGACATGGTGGAGTGGTACGGCACGGCTGAGATCAGCGCCGCGCAGACGCTCTTCATCCCCAGCGGCTGGATCCACGCCGTGCTCACTCCCTGCGACTCGCTGGTCTTCGGGGGCAACTTCCTGCACTCCTATGCCATTGAGATGCAGCTGCAGTGAGTATTCTTGGGACATAAATTATTGCTGGCTTTATTCAAGTATTGATTAATAACAATAATAATATTGTACAACTATCACACAACGCCGTCTAGTCCCAAGCTAAGCAGAGCTTGTGTTATGAGTACTAGACAACTGATAAACACTTATATATTTCTAAATACATACATATTATAAATAAATTACACCCAGACACAGAAAAAATGATTGTGCTCATCACACAAACATTTGTCCTAGATGGGAATCGAACCCACGACCTCCGGCATAGCAGTCAGGGCCACTAACCACTAGTGCTAACCAACAGGCCGCTAACCAAGGTTAAATATATAAGTACGTTTATCAGCTGTCTGGTACCCATAACACAAGCTCTGCTTAGCTTGGGACTAGACGGTGTTGTGTGATAGTTGTAAAAAAAAAACCTTCTAATTATACCTATTGTGAGCGACCATGTTTCAGAGTATCATTACTAACGTACGTCACAGACTTTGCGACGTAATGGTCACAGACTTTCGTCTTGAAACACTGATAATTATGTCGGACGAGTAAAAAAAATCGCGCATCCGACGATTGACCTTTTCGTTCTTGAATTCGACTCTTAGATATTAAATATTATCTTGTCTTTTAGGATCTACGAGATAGAGCGTCGCGTAGAAACGCCCACCATGTTCCGGTACCCCCTGTTCGAGGCGATGCACTGGTACGCCGGCGCACATCTGCTCACGATGCTGCGCCGACACAATGAGGAGACACAGGTGACTATATGTTATACTAACTTTGTTTCTAATGTAATAATAATTTTATTTCAGTTAACGGTACCCCTATGATAAAAACCTTATAGACTAACATACGTAATTATATTAAATTATATTGTTAGAAAATATGAGTCAGGACCAACGCTGTGGTAAGCGGGCTCACTCGTCGCGTCACGATGCGCGTGCCCCGGCGCTGGTTCAACTTTAAGTGTGCATGTAGTCGTGTCGATGGAGTAATTTAATGTATTATTACGTAGCAAAATGCCGTGCTCGCACGGCTGCCGTCGATGGGCAATACTTCCCTTTACTTTGCACTATATTTTCTAGGCGCTGTCATACACTCTATATGCTATTTGTGGTACTCGCACTGCAAACGCCTTAAAATTGCCATTCCGATGCGATTCCACCAGCAACTGCATCCCCAATGAGTACTTCAACTTTTGACTTACGTATTCGACGATGTCCTCTGCCGCTCTACGTATGCACGCGGGAGATGTACACCGGTGTGTTCGACTGAGTGGCATGCTCGCTCGCACCAGGCTTTGTTGGCGCTTCCTCCTTGCACCATAACGAAACCATTTTCATTTTCAGCCCTATTCATTGCCTTATTATGCAAAGGCTTCCATATTGGAAGGGCAGGGGCACTAGTGGTTACGCCACGATAAGTCGTCGCACGAGCACGAGCTAGCCAAATGTGCTAAAACTTGCTTAAATTTAGTGTTGTGTGGTCCAGGACGAGGAGTTCACGCTAAGCGAGAGCAGCGCCCGGCTGACCCCGGCGGCGCTGCCTCCGCTGCTGCTGCGCGGCATCAAGATCCTCGCCAACGCGCTCAAGGAGTGGCACGCGCTCAAGAGTGTAAGTAGCTCTGTGTGTTGCTAGCAGAGAGTTCAGTGCTGATGTGGCCAGAGGCACTACAACCTCTTAATACGATCCATTTGAAGACCTGAACTAAACTACTAAAGGGGTAGAGCTGTATTTTGCTGTACATTTTAACACGTCACGGTAATGTCTGAGGCCTTATATCGATCTGCTTGTGTACAAATCTATTCACGTTATGAAAATAGTGATACGACGATACATAGATATGTTCTTTTTGCAGACCGACGCAGCGAAGCGCGACAATGTCCCTAAATGTCTGAACTCCGGTCAACTGGTGCGAGAGCTGTGCAAGGAACTGAGGACCTTGGAGAAACGGTCTACATCCACTACTAGTAAAGATAAGGTAGGTTCATAATAATATGATACTTTTCGACTGTTGTGATCTGATTCCAGTCTCCTTTATGATGTACGGCAGGCATGTTGAATTTTGGCACCATATTTACAATATATGTAAAATTGTTGTTTTAGTGGAATTAAATATTAATTTTTTGAATACCGTAATTAGAGGCACAATAGAAAGACAACAGGTGTGCGAACGCTGGCGTTCGCTTGGGGCTTGAGTAGCTACGTAGTGAATGATACTGCAAATAATTTGATACACACTCTTTTATTAACCTTGGTTTTGCGACATTGTTGTTTAAAAAAAATATAATTATATTAATACAGTCTAAAACCTCCAGAAGCTACTATTTAATGAAACTAAGAAACACATGCATTATTACTTTGGTATAGTACGCGGCAAATAAGTTGAACTAAAATCGCCCTTGCTGCATGGTTACACGCAGCCCCCCGCTGTGCCACACTTCGATTGAGTTCCGACAAATCTGTTACTGCGCATTGAAGGTTGATCGCCATTTTGGTTCATCTCATATTCCGCGTGTTGTATATCCCTGTTAGAGATGTTACCAAGATTGACGGGATCACTTAGGGGCCTTGTCAATCCGCAACCTATGCCTGCTAGGGCTACGGGATTGTTGCGAATGAGTTACCGTGGTCCTGGACTGCAAAAGGTAGTTGAAGAACGTCAGAAACAGTCTGACACTGCCTTTTGCTCCACCCAAAGCGGTGGGACAACTGCTCTCGTTCGTCCCACGCGCCCGCGGCGTTGAACGAGGGATGCGGGGCGGCGCGGAATCGGTCATTTGATGATTTTTCACGTAGAAAAAAGATATCTTTTTTTACACTTACCAAATATATATAACTAACTATAATTACACTAAATTAAAAAAAAAAAACCGCAAACAAAATATGGCGTCGAAAAACTCCGCTGTCGATATATCCAAAAAACTAACAGCTATGTTGTATGGCAATGCTTATTCCCTGGTCAAGATAAAAGCCAGCCCTTGGGTCATGCGACGTTTCGATAGATCTTACACTTCAAGATAAATAAAATGTACCCCTTTTCTAGGATTTCAAAATGAAGAACCATTCGTCTCCCACAAAATCCCATTCGAAGAAGGCAGCAAGTAACTCCAAGAAGTCGCTCAAGCTGACTCTACCGAAGCCTATCATGCACATGGCACAGAATGGAGAGTTTGTGGAGGAGAAGGTGTATGGTGATAAATTTTATATTGATAATAAGGTAAGTTATTGTGTGGCAAATTAGGTAGCCTATGACTAGTAACTATATATCTTTTTAAGCTTCATGTCTTTATTTCTTCACATTTACTTTTTCCATTTTTTCTTTCTATTCGACACAATTTTTTTGCACACTACACTGTTCCAACGTGTTTGTGTCGACACCAGTGGCGTAGCTACAAAAGTCCCACAGGGGTCCCATATAAAAAAATGGTGCTTTTTTTACAAATGCTTGGTTTACCCTACGAAACGGTTGTGTATAAGATGTTGCGAAGTTTAGTCTACGTGGGGTCCCCTGTAGCTTGGGAGCCCCGTATAATTGATACGGTTGATACGGCGGTAGCTACGCCCCTGGTCGACACCGTCACTGAAAACTAGCGCTGTGGAGTCATCAACGACATTATACTATAGGTAGAACTTCCAGAAGGGCGTCCGTCAAGTGTAGTAGTTCTAAGAGTGTAGTCTCCATATAAAATGTATGGAGACGGAGGCGCCCCGGTCGGCGCATGTGGCGGACGTCGCACGCAGTGTAGTTCTCGCTTGAGTGTCGGACCGTTTTGCGCGGACGTGACGCATATTTTCCTTATAGATTGATTATAATTGTAAGCTAGTTTTAAGATCATTTCTCGTAAATAGTTTTTCTTTCTTCCTATTGGTTCTAATTTTCGTAATTTAGGAAATATTTTAGTGATATCTTAACGAATGTGTCAGATATTTTTTTTTTTTAAACTTTCATCGTCACTAGCAGAAGACGCTTGGTAGATGGGAAATTGAAATATCTAGATCGATATTAGAATTCACAATAAAAAAATACAAAGCGTGCATCCAAACGGGTACCGTGGTGCCGAGTACAAAGCCAGGTCCCCTACGCCAATTTTCTAACAAAACATGTTATTAAATCAAGTTATCCGTTCGTATCGGCAAACATGTTAGCTTGCAAAACTGTTAGACTACGCCCCTATTTGGTTAGCAAACAATGTTATTCTGTTAGCAAACACGACGCAGAGGACCCGGCCTAATATTCCAACGACCATACAGCCCTTAGACGCCTCATGCTTACCGTAAAGGTAGCATATACTTGCCTGTAGCTGGCATATAAGTATGCAAGTAGCTTGAATAATAGCGACATACACCAATCAGATTTTGTTGTGGTACTCTGGCAAGCCCAATACTTGCGTACTATTTGACCATACCTATGTTCAGCATAGCATAATCAGCCTTTTAATGTTCCCACTGCTGGGACTCAGGCCTCCTCTCTAAGAGAGGGAAAGGGCCATAATCCACCACGCGGGCCCAGTGCGGGTTGGTGAATGTCACATGTCTTCGAATTTTTGGTTGTAGGACATGCCGGTTTCCTCACGGTGTTTTCCTTCACCGTTTTGAGAGCAGTGGTGATGAAATAAATTACTCAAAGTAATGCACGTAAGTCGGGGCCGTTACCATTCGGCCACCACTGTTCTCCACATACTATTTGACGGCACCTATATTTACCTAAAATATTTAACATCTTTCCCAGGAGGTAGTCTACCAAGAAAGATACGTATCAGGTCAAGACGTAAAGTTCACCAACGGCATACCGGACACGAAGAGCACAGCGTACGTCGTGGAAGGCAAGGAGATGGTGATTCCGGAGAAGGGGTACGCCTATCAGACGTATGAGGAGGTCTCCTATCCGGAGAATGGGTCGTATGTCGAGCGGGCTGATAAGAAGGCTTCGCTGAAGATTAAGATGAAGTAAGTGGGTTTGTGGACTGGTGTCTGGGTTTGCTGCTAGGTTGATAAATAAAATACACAATGATTTTACCAAGCATGTAACACGTCTGCCTCCATCGACAGTCAAGCGTATAGTGGCTTAACTGTCAAGCGCACGTGTATATCTCACTTGCCATTTATAAGTACGTCACATGGGACACATGGCAAAGTGTGAAACTCAGAAGTTTCGAAAAGGAGCTAACGTGTAGAAAGCTAATTAATTGGAACAAACTATTTTTCATTATTAGAAAATTTAAAGGATCTCGATAGATGTTGATTGAAGATAGCTTTATGTCTTTATTTCCGTTTTTTAAATCAATAGTATCAACAAATGTAGGAGGGTCAATGACCTTTTTATTGTTATCTGGCGCCTACTTTAGCAGTCCACTACTGCTTTATTTCTTCTACAAACTAATGTTCAATTCTCTTGTTACAGCAACTCCCCGTCCTCATCTCGAGAAGACGCTCCCCCTCCCTACTCCCTCCCCGAGCACTCAATCCTCAAGTCCCACCTCATCCGGTCAGACCGACCTCCGGTCTTGAAGCCTATCCATCAATGGACCATCTCTAAGAAGGACATAGGAGACTATCATGAGGAACAGATACTGTTCACGAACGAGAATCTGCAGGCGAATGTGAGGATTGATGGTCAGGAGATGAATTATGGACCTGGTGAGTGAAACGTCTTAAAAAAAATAATTTTTTAGTCAGCAGAAGTGAATCCCGGGACTCTTGAACGAAGGCAAAGATGGAATAGGAGTGAGTTTTTAGTTATTTTGTAAATTCTACAAAATTTTAACTTTTATATTTCCGCCGTCAAATCATTTTGATTTATATTTGTTCATAACACACACACACAACTGATTGATATTATTCATCTTTTACAGTATTCACAATACTCAGATGTCATAAAATCTATTTGTGTCTGTTAAATATTGTGTTATCCAGCTGCTGGGTTTTGGAGTTCTAGGTACAAGGCAGTTGCTTCGTGTAAAATTCTTTTTTATATTTGCTTTTATAAACTCTTTTCTCTTTCTTTACTCTTGTATTGCGGGTGCGTTCACAAAAATGTAAACTCTATACACAAGACAACCGAACCCGGAACAACTATCTGTAGGACATACAATTTTTTTTCCGTGCGGCAATCGAACCTACCAATTGCTAAACCACTGCGCCTATTGCACCGTACCGTTACAAAGAGGTCCGGACCGAGCTCAAGTCGTTGACGGCGCGTAGGGGCTTCGATCCTGCTGGGGGTCGAAGCCTACTGGGGTAAAGGGTTCTGAAAGAAAGACTCAGCTCTGATATGAAAGGCAACGCAGGAACAAGAGTGGGTTTTTAGTCAGTAACCGCCTTATTCCAAAACGCGATCTAAAATAGTTCCGGGACTATTACTAGTTTTAATTGGCATTACAATCTAATAATAGTCCTGGAAATACATTTAGATCGCTTTTAATTGGTATTAAATTTAGTAATAATCCCGAAAACTACATTTAGATAGCGTTTAACCGGGATTAAACCTAGTAATAGTCCCGGAACTATTTTACATCGCGTTTTGGAATATGGCGGTAAAAGTCCGACAAACCCTCGCGCTCCACCCAAGGACGGGAGATGCCATTAGATGATTTGCCTACCTAAAATAAAAACCGTCACAGACTGTATTTTTGTCTATGATAGTCAAAACTATCCAAACATCTTTACAAATCTGTTTTTCTTCCTCAGGCATGTACTCAGCAGAAGACATCCAACAGGACTACCAGTACTCAGAATCAGCAAAGCCAGGCTCATACCAGCCGTCTGTCTACAGCTACCAACAGCCGCAGCATATAGCGTACACAGTAGACAACTACCAGAGATATGAAGAAGTACCGTCTGTGCATCAGGTAGATACATACAAAAAAAAAAAGGTTTTTCAGGGCGTCAATAAGGGAGTTCGGGGAGCCTAAGGTTCGTGTGCGAATATCAGTGACCTCTTTGCACAGAGGTTACTGATACCCTGGTGCTCCTGGACTGCAGTCTAGGAGCATATGCCTAATTGTCTCCCCCTCCAAGCATGCTCTGCACAGGGGACTCTCCGTGATGCCTATTCTGTGAAGGTGCTTGTTCAGTGTCCAGTGATGGTCCCCGCCACCAGGTGCAGGCTGCCTCTGTCCAGTCGCATGAGTTCTTCTCTATTTCTTGCTAAAGAAATTGAGAAAAAGAGAAGAATTCTTTATTGCGTGCCTATTTTAAAAAGCAATGACAGAAAAATAAAATACATATTTTTGTTCATAGCAAACGGCAAGTTATAGCAACGTGGGTGTACAGGAGACGGTGAACGGCGAGTATCATCACAATCAGCTGCCGTCGTATGACGCGGCCATCGCACACCAGTATACAGCTACTACTAATTATGTAAGTTACCTGATAAATGACGTTTTGTTTTCGACAGCATCATAAATATGAAACATATTTTTCTTACACAAACAACATAAAAAGACAATAAAAAATATCACAAAATAAATAATTTAATAAATAAATAATTATTTCGTTCATTTAAACCAGATGTGGCTGGTGTTTCCTAGCTGACTACCCTGAGAAGGAACTAAAACAAACTCAAAGGTCAAAGTCTCTTTAAAGTCCATACAGTAAATAAATATGCACGCGACTGCGCATTCAAAGTCGACCGCAATGATGGTTTTCACTTCAGCCCAGTTTGTCACTACAGCCCTCTGCTCCATAACACACTCGCCTACGGCTCGTGCGAATTCCGGCTCGGTCGCATTGACAAACTTTCTGCACTTGTATCAAAATGTATTATTGTCGTACGTGTGCAGGTGGTAGAAGAGTCGTCGGCGAGCGCGTCGACGACGCCGGCGCTGCCCGTGCGGCGCTCGGAGCGGCCCGTGCGGCGCCGCGTGTCCAACACCTACGACTACGAGGACTCCGACCTCTACATCGACGACACGCCTGCGCCTCGACCGAGGAAGACTAAGCACAACAAACACACCTACAGGCGGACCGAAAGCAGCAGTAATGGTGACTCTTTTGTTTAACCTTTTCCGAACTTTTTGTGTTTCTTTTTTTGTATACGGTTTCAATATATATATCACGTCGGGGTCACCAGTTCAGGGGTGCTATTCTCTAAAAAAACGCAGCGCTGCCGCAACGACGAACATCCAAATAGGATACATTGAATTAACATTCCAATGTATAGATACATTAGGTTGACGATCCAATGTATACTATATGGATGTTTTTTTTTTTTTTTTTTTTATGGTAGGTAAAATCATCCAATGACAAATCCCGCCCTTGGGCGGAGCGGGAAGTAGTGTCAGACTCTTACTGACTAAAAACCTACCCCGTTCCTTCGTAGCCTATAGTGCCGGGGTCGAGCACTCCTTTCGGAACTAACCCATGACCCCAGTAGGCTTCGACCCTACCTGCCTGCAGTTAGCAGGCTGGGCCTCTTCGGTGTGCTGACAGCTCCTTGAGGCGCGCGGGAACAGAACGCGCCGTCGACGACTTGGGCTCGGTCCGGTCGGTTACCGGACGATCGGACAGCGTGCTACCCATTGCACGCCGTCCGCAAGCCCGCGCCTACGGTGGCCGGAAATCGGGATCGGAATCCCGGCGGCGGCTGGGGCGAGCGCCCCGTTGCCTCTGCCTGATGCGGTCGGCCTCCTCCTTTGCTAGCATTACTGCTTCGCAGAAGGAGGCGACCGCCTGCCATCCCTCCTCACTACGGACCATGGCCTGAACCAAGGCCCGGCGAGAGAGATCGCTGCCGCCGATAGCCCCCACGAGGACACGGCGATGCTCCGCCCAGGCGGGGCACACCTCTACAGTGTGCTCCACCGTGTCCTCCGGATGTTCCGCACAGTGGCGACACCCGGGCGAATCCTCCGCACGAATACTATTTGGATGTTAGTCGTTGAGGCAGCGCTGCGTTTTCTTAGAGAATAGCACTACAGGAGTATGCGGAACAGAGAGTAAAGTCCCGCTAACCGTCATTGAAAAGGGAGGATCTTCCGACCAGACGGGTGTTGTCTGGGAGGCCGATAGATAATTTTCGGGCTGTTGTATTTACTCAAATCGCGCGGAGAATTTTATTTGTGTGATACAGGATTTCGTATTTTTCATGTAGCTCTTATGATATGTATGTATATCATAAATGAAATTGAGATTTTTTTAAACGGGTTGCTTTCAAGTTTTATATCTTTGGATTGTCTTGGAATTATAAGTTCAAATAAACTTTATATTAAAAGTACGTTATTCTTTTTTCGAAATTAGGTATTTATTGGTATTTTTTGTGTTTTGTATTTTCTGTAATATCGCAGTACTTATGAAACCATGAAAACTAATAAAAAAAAACGTCTTTTCATTTATGTATAACAGTGTACTCCCCAATGTTTTGTTTCTTGGCTACATACTCTATGCACGAATTCTTTACTTTATTCACTTATATTACATACTTTTAAATATTTTTAACAGACATATAAAAAAAAAAAACATTTAAAAATATAAAATATATATAAATAATATTCTTTACTTTATTATTAACCTATACTTTTGTTAATGCTTACCTGGATCTTCAAACAGATTCTGCAGCCAGTTATTCAAGTAAGCAGTTCACTACACAAATAAAACACATACAATTTTTGATTCGCGCAGCATATTCTCTTCTTTTCGGAGTTTCTTTGCGTGATCGCATCAGAAATGAAGAGATTCGCAGGAGAACCAAGGTTACCGACATAGCCCGAAGAATCGCCAAACTTAATTGCAAATTACTCGTAGAACGGATGGTCAATGGGGACGAAAGGTTCTGGAGTGGCGACCACGCACTGAAAGACGTAGCGTTGGAAAGCTTCCTACAAGGTGGACCGATAAATGTGCTGGTTATTTCTAAGCAAATTTCTTCCAGCAGACCTGCGACAGAAGAGTTGGATGAGAAATGTTCATTTCATGTTGTTTTCATGAGAAATGTTCATTTCATGTTGTTCATTGTATGTTGTTTTCGTGACATCATCATCATTTCAGCCCAAAAACGTCCACTGTTGGACATAGGTCTCCTCCAAATGTCGCCACAATGAACGGTCCTGTTCATCTCGCATCCAGGATGGATTCCCGCAACCGGCAAAAGACGCTACGTCTTCCAGTACGCGGCGGCCACTCTAGAGCCTTTCGGCCCCAACGGCCATTTGTTCTGCGAGCAATGTGCCCTGTCCATTGCCACTTTAGTTTGACGATTCTTCGTGCTAAGTCGGCGACCTTGGTTCTCTTGCGGATATCACGCAAGGAAACTCCGAGAAAAGTCCTTTCCATTGCACTTTAAGCCTTCTGATGAGGCCCATTGTAAGCCTATTTTTTTTTACAGCATCCACAAACATAACGTCGAGCAGCAACTACAAGCAGATCGCAGCCCGTCCGGCGCCCGCGAACGGCATCGAGTCTCTCATACAAGCGTCCGTGTTGGCCGAGGAAGAACAACCCGTGGCTACCAGTGAGACGTGAGTGTTAGGGCCTTATCACACTGGTTTGCGAGCGGCTGCGGGTCGGGGCGGGCGCGCAGCGAATACGCCGCGGCACGAAGCCGTCGCGAACGCGTGACCAGTTCGCGAATTTTTTGCCGCGTGTTTGTAGCAAGTTAACGACGTACAATCCACTCGGTAACAAAATGGATTCCGACGAGGAGACACTGCTGTTGACTTTGTCACTTCGAAGAGGCCGGAGACGAAAACGAAAGCATCGACGAATTTAAATCTCGTTGCGCGTCCACAACAATTTCGCTGCGCATGCGCGTCGTATTCGTTGCGCACCCGCTCCGCTCTGAAGACTGTCGTAATCTGCTAATCTGATACTATGCAACTATACGCGTAATATTACGCGTATAGTAGCATAGTAGGAAATTATCCCAAGGGAACATATTTCCGGGATGAAAGTATCTTATTTCCTATTCCAGGACAAAGTCTACCCGTGTACCAAGTTTCATAGAAATCAATTCCGTAGTTTTTGCGTGAAAAAGTAGCAAACATACTAACAAACTTTTGCGTTTATAATATTAGTGGACACGAAAGCGTAGCTTCATAGACGCGTATTCATCATTATACGCTTGGAGTACGTCTGCGAGAAGCTTACATGACCGTAGGTCTATCTGTAAAGACTTCATATAGCAAAGCTACACCAATACTAAGCTCCTCATAATCCACCTCACAGGGAACCTGAAGACGTAGCAGTAGCAGGCATGCTAAGCATCAGCGAGCGGTTCACAGCCCCCTGCCGAACCTTCGGACTGGCCAGCGAGTCTCCTCAGCCTGCCAGCTCGAAGCACGACGGCAAACGAGCTCGGAAACCGCCGCCTGTCGAGGATTTAGGTGAAGAAGAGGATGTTATCAAGGAGGTGCATCGGGATGAGGAGTATGGTAAGTGGAACATTTTTTTTTATTGTTGATAGGCTCGCGTTTGATCACTATTTCACTTGATGGTAAGTGATGATGTGGTCGACGATGGAGTATGCTTACCTAGAAGTAACCTAGTCACCTATGACATTTTTTAATACTTACATATTTTCAATATATTTATTTATGTTATACATACTTCCTTTTCGAATTCGAAAACCGAGAAATTAATAGTCTGCATTGCTTAGCTGAATGTTTACTTGTTCCAGTGTATCCATCGTTAGAAATGAGTTCAGACGAGGATGAAGAATGGACGGCATCGAAGCGGCGAAGAAACTCACGCAACAGGGTAGACTCGCGGTCCAAGGCGGAGAAGTGAGTATAATAGTTTTGTTGTTTAGAAAGTTTGCGGATGTTATGCATGTCAACGAAAGTCTGGCTGTTCTTTTTAAGAGCCCTTTCACATTTCGGCATTACGCAAATTTAGGTATTTTATGCATCGAGCGGGCGGCGAACTACGTGAGCGATATTTTCATTCATGCTTCTAGCAGTCTCGCTCGCACTATGATATTGTGTATACGGCGGCTAAACGATCTTGATCTTTCGTAATTGAAGTATTCAGAAAGAGGTTAGAAGATGGATATTTTTTTTAAATGTCGTTTTAATTTAAATATGTTCAAACAAATATTTTTAATATTCTGCAGTATTCGATAAACAATCGATTGTAATATATACTATTCATAGCAAAAATAGATTTTTAAAGTTGTATATATTTATTTTTAATTCATATAAATTAGTGCTCGACTGTGATCCAACCTGATGGTAAGCAGTGATGCAATCGTTGATAACTAGTTTATTAAGTGTATTTTCAGTCTAGCCTTAATTTTATGGTAGTATGGTTGAAATCTTATCGAATAAATGAAACAACAAAATGTATTATTTATTTTATTATTTGGTATAGTCAGACATCATATTTTTACATCAAAAAAAAATATTTCCCGCAAAGGTATTCATCGATCTTTTCTTGAGTCGATAACTTCTGGCAGTATACATTTTTCATAAAAAGCTTTTAATTTGGGTAACATTTTTAACGAGCAAAAGGAGATCATTTATTTTGGTCCAAATTCCAAAGTGCCGGCCAAGAAAAAAAAATATGGTAATCTGTTACAGCTTGACCCCTTGAGCATTTTTTATTATCGCACCAAAACTGTAGGACCATTGCCCTGGGTTTTATTTAAGTTTTAAAAAATCATTTTCCGTACATTTTTGGTAACATGAATTGTAAAAACAAAGAGTTAGAGCTTGAATAGAAAGTTCCAGGTAGCTGCCGTTTACCATCACACAATGTGGTGACTTCCCCTCCCCTAGCCATTGTACGCTCGCCCCAACTCTGATATCTTATCTGTTACTTTAGTAGGTACCTGAAGCAACGCGTATGATATTGTATCACTCCCGTCCCAATTGATCATGGATCTATCATATCGAATCAGTCTATCCCTTCTATCCCCGAATTGTTGAGTCTCAGTCGTTGACACGACAGCAGCGTTCGATTCACATATGGACCACGAACGATTCGTCCTGAATGATTTTTCAGGGGCGATCACAGTGACTGATGACCATCGCTTGAAACTCCTGGGCGATGTATGTGGTCTGAAAACCGAAAAGAATGCAGCTCCCGGCGAAGTAAACAAAACTCAAGCAACAGAGCAGCGTGCCGCGACAATGACAAAACGCTCAACCAATAGACAAAACTCACCTTGATATGAGAGACGTTAAAGTTGAACGTAGAGCTACCCTAACACCCATTGAAGATCCTAAGCTTTAGCCCCGGAAAGACCTCGGCTCTGACGGTGTCATCAACAAGGTGTTTAAACTCTTCCCATCCCAACTCATAATACTAATGAGCGTCGTCTTCAATGGTGCATTAAGGAATAACATGTTACCCCAAGCGTGGAAAAAGGTCACTAATATCCGTATTCCTAAACTATGCAAGTCCAAGTCAAGTTTGCCCTTCCAGCTATCTTTTCATCAGTCCATTCAATGTCCTCGATAAAATCTACGAGAGGCTTATTTACAAGCAGCGCAGAGATTATGCTGAAGTTAAGAGTGTTATTCCCAACGGTAGTTTGGTTTACGAATCGAACAAGTCCAGCGATTCGTTGAACACCAATGCGCTGGTTTCCATCAGAACGCGATGATGGACGTCTAGTTTTTTGTCTCAACGAAAGCTTTTGGCAAAGTGTAACATAATGGTTTATCATTTAAGCTATATCAACTCGGTGTGCCGGATTGTCTAGTACTCATCTTGCGGAACTTTTTATTGAATCGTACCTTCCACTATAGCTATTGAGCAAGCGGGATTTGTCAAGGGTAGAGGAACAAGAGAGCAGATAATAATTCTTCGACAAATAATCGAAAAGTCTAGAGAGTTTAACATCCCACTCTATATCTGCTTCGTCGACTTCCGCAAGGCCTTCGATACCGTGAAATGGCATATTCTATGGGACGTGCAAATTCAAATGGGAGTACCGCTCCACCTAGTTAGTCTCATACGCCGACTTTATGAGGACGGAACTGCGACTGTTCGTATAGACGACGTTGACTCAAAAAGCTTTTACACCCACGCTGGCGTTCGACAGGGTTGTATATTGTCTCCACTCCTGTTCAACATTTATACAGAGTATATAATGAGAATCGTGTTGGAACAGTGGGACAAAGGCATCTCAGTGGGAGGTAGAAAGGTGTCTAACTTGAGATATGCCGATGAAACTACCCTTCTAGCACAATCGAAGGACGATATGGAACACCTGCTGACACTTTTAGAGACAACAAGCCTCTCCTTCGGTCTTACGCTCAACAGAGACAAAACCAAGATGATGATAGTGGATCGAGCTGAACTGAATCATCCTGATATCACTGTGGTTGCCAACTGCGAAGTTGTTCAATCGTAAGTATATCTTGGTTCCACCGTCACGAACACTGGATGATGTGAAGATGAGATTCGAAGGAGATGTGCTATCACACGACCTGCTGTTGACAGGCTGAAAAGGATCTGGTGCAACCGTAACATCACTAAAGCCACGAAAGTCCGCCTCATGAGAAGCTTGGTCTTCCCAATATTTCTTTATGGCGCAGAAACGTGGACGGTTCGCCTCAAAGACCGACGCAAAATCGGTGCACTCGAGATGTGGTGTTAGCGGCGACTGCTGGAGTTAAAAATCAAACAGAGATTATTGTCGACTGTGCAAGTACGAATCCTTAAATATTTTGGTCACATTGTTCGCAACGAAGATTCCATGGAGCGACTCGTTGTCCAGGGACAAGTGGAAGGGAAGCAGTCACGCGGGCGCTCACCTACGCGTTGGACAGACCACATCAGAGCTGCAACACACACTTCCATAGTCCAGTGTTCCCGAGACGCCGTTAGCCGGGATAAGTGGAGACACATCGCGGGAGCCTCACTTGCCAACGAAAATGCAACATCGTCAACCACGACCACTCTGTGAAGAGTGAGCGAAAAAGGAGGAGGACCTTCCACTATTGACTACCAGATGGTAGCGCTCCCTCTATGCGATAGTGGGGAGATCTCCTCACCTCCCATACGAGCAGGAGTTCTTCAAGGGTCTCCCTCTGATCACCACATACCTATACCAATCCGATCCCTCGGGAGAAGCACGCTCGGTGTGATCCTAGATCAGCATTTGACCTTAGCTGAGTACATAAAGCAAACTTGAACGTATGTGTGCCGCTTTCGCACAAAGCAGGCTCCACTAAATTCTACCAATCCGTAGGTATGGTCGCATTTTTAATACGCTTACTCCGTCTTTGCACATGCAAAGCCCCGCTATCTCCATATAAGGCAAATACTTCAAAAGCGATCCCTAAAAATCCGCGGTTTTTATATTTCGAAAATCTCAACAAATACAATTTTTTTTTTTTTTTAAGTAATGCAGAAATGACACAGCTACTGGCTGTTTTTTGCTGTTGCATTTTTTTAAAAGTATTGTTATGTATAGGATATTTCATTTTTTGAGAGCAATTTTCTTTGAAAACCAATCATTTTTGAACTTAAATAATACCGAGGCTAATGCTCCCACAGCATTCTTGCCATAATAAAAAATGTTCGTAAGAACAAGTTCTAACAGAATATTGTATTTTTTTTCTTTGGCCGGCACTTTTAAATTTGGACCAAAAATGTATGGACCGTGGGTGATGTCCTTTGTCGTCTTTGTAGATTGTTATAGTTTTTACAGGAAAGTCTGGGCCATATGGCAAGTATGCAGACATTTTTATTGGATATATAAAGCTGTCCTTGAATTTGGTAGAACCAGTCATAACTTTAACTAGTCTAACTTTAATAAGTTCACTATCTGGTATACTAGTAAAGTGTGAACTTTATTATAACTTCAATATAACGGTATATTATACCGTTCGAAAATAAATATTTACAAAGATCAAAAACTGCGTTCGTAGTTCACACGCACACAATAGCAATGCGGCAGCTTCTACGCGACAGTCGGCGCACACGACGGTAGTCACGGTAGTATCGGAACGAAAGCGCGCGGGAAAGAAACTGACATAGGTCCGACCTCGACAAGCGCTCGCGCGATACTAATCGCAGATGACCGGCGCAGTGAAATATAAAGTGTTTTTATTTATTTTATTAAAAAATAATAGCAGCGATTTAAAAAATAAAAATAATACTATAGTTTAAGCAAATGTTGATGATTATTTTGGTATAAATTTGAAGTCTAAATAATGTAGAACTTTGGAGATATTGGGGCTTGTTTTGAAGCCTTTTCGGTAGATAATTGAATTACGTAGTTTTTTTTTTCTTTACATAAAAGGCATATAACGAAAATATTACCTGTTATGATTGAAGTATAGGATATTTGAGAGCTAATAATATTTTTTTTTTTGACTGATATTTAGTAGAATCTCAAAATTAGAGCTCAGAAATGATGTCTCCGTGAATTTTTGCCGAAACATGTATCGGGAGAAAGCTTATTACTAAATAATTAAATAATTAATCTAAAATCAGTTTTGAGGTAATTGTAGTAGAGAAAACGAACTATATTAACCAAGAAATTGTTATTTCATACAACGAACATAAAACCTAAAATTTCAACGTAGAAAACTTGCAATTTCGTGTTTTTTTGTAATACGCCTCTTAAATGGTTTGCAGTTAATAACCTCCTATTAAATGCGAATAAAACTAAATGTATAAAATTCTCACTACCGAATGTCCCTCAAGTTGGCGTCAGTTTAATTCTTGACGGCAAAAAACTTGATGTCATTACGGAAACTGTTTTCTTAGGTGTAACTATCGATTCTAAATTGCAATGGGGCGCTCATATAAGAATTCTCTCAGCTAGACTAAGCTCAGCTGCATACGCAGTAAGAAAAATAAGACAATTGACAGACGTAGCCACAGCTAGGTTAGTCTACTATGCTTATTTCCACAGTATTATGTCTTATGGCATTTTATTGTGGGGATCTGCAGCTGATGTAGACTCAATTTTCATATTACAAAAGAGAGTGATCCGGGCTATTTATAAAATGGGTCCTCGCGAGTCCCTCGGAGATAAATTCAAAGAAATCGATATACTGACTCTGCCTTCTCTTTATATCTTAGAAAGTATTCTGTATGTTCGTAAAAATTTAGGACTTTTTAAAATTAGAAGCGATCTTCATAACGAAAATGCGCGCAGTAAACACGAAATTTTTAGCTAAAACCCAAATGGAGGCTAGCTAAGACCAGCAAGTCATTTTTAGTAAACGGTATATGCTTCTATAACAAGCTGCCAAAAGCAATAACTGAACTTAGTGAAGGAAAGTTCAAAACTCATGTTAAGTGTGTCCTAACCAAAAAATATATTATAAGGTTAAGGACTATGTCGAAGAAACGCTTGTTTGGCAATGACTGCTTCTGCACATGTGGCCCCCTGGTAACTCATTCATATTGTGTCTATTAACTGCTCCATCTTTGTTTCAATACTTCCTTATTTTTTTATTTAATTTTTTTGACACATTGCTTTTGCAATATTATTTATATTATTTAGACCTCAAATATCACAAATTCATTAGTAATTTATTTTATTAGCATGTTATAGTGTAACTAGTGATAGTTGTAATAATTTTTTTTTCTTGTTTTTTTTTCTTTATATAGCTTTTCTTTACAATGTGAATGTGAGAATGCTGTAGACTTCGAATTCCTAATACTAGTCACTTTCTTTTTATTATTATGATTATTTTTGTAGACCAGTCAATATTGTGCCCAAAAGCACAATATTGACTGGTCTACACTGTCCTTACAGTATTCATCTTTATTAATACTGTAATTTGGAAATATTGTACAACAAACCATTTTTTTTAAAAGAGTAACCATGGAGTTTCTTGCCGGTTCTTCTCCATAGGAAACGACCAACTTGGAACCGTGCACTAGCTTCTGACGTTTTAAGCCCATGTGGGCCTATGTGAAATAAAAACATTTTGACTTTGACTTTATGACTCCGGGATTTTAGACGAGGTATTGGTATATTGTGTTATTTATTTCTTTGATTTTTAGGTAAATATTGATACCCCTTTCAGGTATAATATTGTAACTCAGTTTTGAGATCATTTTGAGTTCAACAATGTTTTAACTGTACAAAAAATACAATAATAAATAATGTTTTAACGCGAAAAAAACCTGAAAATTGTGTTGGCGTTCGGTAATTCTATCATCTTAGTTTACAAAAGAATATTGTAACTCAAAGAATATTTTATAAAAAATGTTCCAGGAGATACGTGTTTTTTTAAAACCTTCAAAGTTGTTGGAAAAGAAATTTCGTAGTTCAAAATCTCGATTAAATGTGCAAAGTTTTTTTATATATCATTTTATGATTTTAATTTATCAGTATACTATGAAGGGAAGAAAAAAACGTGTTGCGCCGACCCCAAATAAAACGGGATAAGGGCAGGAAGATGACGATGAGTATACTATGAAGGGGACTCTATGCAAAATTGTTATTTTACTTTCAGAGGTTTTAACTGGATTAGTTTTATATAAATTTATTTATTTAAGCATTATTGAAGACTTAGGGTGCCTTCAAATTAGCTGCGCGAAGGCAGCGTTGCCGCAGCGCTGCCGCTGCGTTGCTTTGTTATTTCATACAGATAAGGAACAGTAAATTGGACTGACAGTTAACAAATCTTCACTTATAATTTGTTTTGATTTCAATATAAACCTAGATAATATCCAAAATATATCTGGGTTTCCATAATATCCAGAGAAGTATGATGTGTGATAACGTCACGTGAGAGCGGTTGTATAGAAATGTATGGTTATGGGTTGTATGTAGTTTGCGGCTGATAGAGGAATGTTTTTTTGTTGTAGGGATGAGGCGTGGTCCCCGCGCGCGCGCCTGGGCCGCCTGGTGCCGCGCCTGCGCACGGCGGCGCGCGCGGGCGTGCGGCGCGAGTGCGTGCGCGCCGCGCTGCACGCCGCCTCGTCGCGCCCCGCCGCTAAGGAGCACGCCACGCATCCACCTCACAAGCTGCACGACAACGCCGCGTCACACGCACAGGTAACATCATTATATTATAATCACCATTCAAACAAAAACAAGGACAAAAATATATTTGTTTCAACCCACTCAAAAACGGACTTCTATTCAAATGTATTGGTAGCGACACCTATGTCATCACTACTATGTACTATAAACTAATGATGGTAATAAAGTTCTCCGCATGATAAGAACATATACAATTTTATACAACTGCAAAATCAACTATCGGGTAGTTGCCCCGGCCATACATAGCAGTCTGATCGGAGGATCCTCTCTTTTCAATACACATTAGACATTATATTGTTACAGCCCAACGCAAAGCGAGCAGTACTAGCCACAAAAAGCAGACGGCCACCACCGCCTGTACACAATACGCCAAATAATAAGAGTAAGTACAATTCTTTATATTAAAATATTTAAAAAGTACACTGAAAACTAACCAGATTTCAAGTAATAACGAAAAACTTCATGCGTTTTTTGGTTTAAATCAGGGACCGTTTTCGGTTACGGTATACGGTTACGCTACCGGTATTAAAATACGGTACCGCTTTATTTTAAAGGTTGGCCGAAACCGGTTAAGATTTGCGGTTACGCTACCGGTATAAAATAACGATAGCGCTATTTCTTTTAGGTATCGCTACACCTTTATTTAACCTTTACTCAATCGAAATAATTTCGGTAGCGAAATTATTTCTCATGCGAGTACTTACGATAAATGCGACGTTGCCAGCTATCGCGACAAGTGTATTGCGATTGGCACGACGAAAAAGCGCGGGAGTAGGGGTTTCAAAGGATACCATAATGTTAGAGGTTTTGGGTACCGTAAAAAATAACGGTACCGTTATTTTTCGGTAGTGAAAAATTTAGGTATCGTAATTTTTCGGTAGTGAAAAATTTAGGTATCGTAATTTTTCGGTAGTGAAAAATAACGGTACCGTTATTTTGAGGTATTGAAATAAAAAGGTATGACGTCATACCGTTAACCCTTATAACCGATATTTTTTCGGTATGCAGTCCCTGGTTTAAATATGAAAGGCTTGTGAATGTGTTCTCAAAAAGTTTTCTTCATACGAGTTGTTTTTTTTCTTATGTGTGCGATATCCCCGATGTATACACGACTAAATTTTGATTGTTTTAATCCCGTGGAAGGTCGATCCGGTACATCTATCTATCTATTCGAGCTTGGTTTCCGCACATAGCCTATGCGGACCATTGTACGTGAATCCGATACATGAAACACTCGATTTGTAAAGATAAAATTAAAAATTTAAGTACATTTTTAACATCAGCTGAGCGAGCCAATGACCTTTAGGTAGTTAGTACGCAACGACTGACAACTACCTACAGATCATTTACTCGCTCAGCTGAAATTTACTTAAAGAAATTAAGTTAATAAATGCAAATTCGAGTTTTAGAAAAAAGTACTTTATTTTTAATTTTATCTTCACAAATCGAGTGAAGTTTCTTTCTTAATCGAGAGTGTTTCATGTACAGGATCGACCTTCCATGGGATTAAAACGATCAAAATTTAATGGTGTATGTAAACAAGGCATACTCCCCGAAATGCTAGAGAAAACCGACTATTGGTTAGCAATTCTGCGCGTCAAGCACCTTCCCAAAGATAATTAGGAAGTTGTGGGGATTTTTTTCTAAAATCTGTATCAAACCACTTTTTTGATATTATTTTGTTGTTGGTCTTCCGATATCATACCCCCACTCTTCCTTGTACCAATATTTGAAATGCTAATTGATACTTCATTTAATTTCCGATTTTGATGTAGGTTTCAGAAAAAAATATAATTTATTGTTATTTTTTGTTTACTAAAAATTTTTTTTTTTTTTAAATATTGTTTTAAATATTTAAAAATAAAATTTAAAATATTGTTCAAAAATAAACACGGTGATAGTAAATAGTGCGTATGACTCCCCGGGATCAAATGGGGTAGGCATTTTTCTAGTTGTGGAACAGAAATGGATAAAAAAAATAACGCTTACTGTTTTCTTACACCCGTATTTATAAAGAAGTAATTACTTGTTGCTAAGTAATTTCTTATTAAGTCATTACTTGAGGTTAGAAATCTTCATGAGAAAAAATAATTTTACTTAACTATACAATACAAATTGTTACTCAAGTAGTTACTTTTACTCAAGTAATTAGAGTAATTGTTTATAAATACGGGTGTTAGTCTCTCTGCCCCGACTTGTCTTGTGTATCAACCTCATGCCATATTATGTACTCGTATTTATATTATTGTAAAATATGATTATATTAATAATAAAATACATTTCTTTCTAAAATCCAGACAAAATTCCAGATGCAAGACTGAAGAAAGGAATGAAGACGGCTAAGCAGCGTCTCGGTAAAATCCTTAAGATACACAAAATGATATATTAATTTTAATGAATCAGCCTTATTTATAAAACGCGCTAACCATATGCTTAGTTTAAATACTGATCAAGGGTATCCTAAATTTAAAATGGCGTACGTCACATCTGTCAAATTCAGCTGTATATAGTAAAAATCACCTTCAAATTATTTAATTATTAATTATTATTAGTCTGTATTTTATCACAATTCTTTCCCAAAAAAATTGAATTACAAATATCCTGAACAGTGTTTGAACTAATAACATGGTTATTTCTTTTTATAAATATGGCCAATTAGTTTATTAGTTTACGTGTGACAGACGGACGTATGTAGATGTATATTTTATATATGTATTGTATATAAGCACGGACCAATACGTGTGGTGGTCGGATGATCACTCGTTCACTTTATGGATCTTTTTTTAAGTCTAAATAAGAAAGATATTGCATCAATTGTAATATTTGATTTCTTTTAGTACCTTTTCTTCATGTTCTGGTTTCATTGTTTTCCCATTAGACCTATGTCTCACCGGTACAGACACTAGTGGTGGTGCAACCAGTCAGGTACATATTTTCCCTGCCAGAGTCTGTGTTTCATGATAGCTACAACTTAGGGGTCTTTTATTGAAGTGAATAGGTTATTTTTAGATAACCGTGCTCCACCATCGACCACACCATCACTTACCATCCGTGAGATAATGGTCAATGTGAGCGTATCAACAGTAATAAAAATATGCAGTTTTGCACAACCAAGCGGCATTTTTTATTACTGTTGATACATTTTGTTGGCAGCGCGATAGGTTGCGCCGCCGTCGGTGTCCTAGACAGCTTCAGATATTTGTATGTTGGGTAGATTGTACAGCCATAAAAAATAAAATTGATACATTAAATAAAACAAAAATCATCACAATTTTTTTTAACATAATTTTCAATATAAACATTTTTTTCTTTCATTCTGTCATTAATTTGTTTTGGTGACGCACGCGCCGTGTCGAACAACTTTCAAAGAAAGATCTATGATTAGAACGTACGAAGAATTTCAGTTAATAGTCAATTTACAAAATTTTATTTTTAACAAACATGGTCGTGATGGGCGTAATAGTCTTGTCCCCCCTATGACGTCATCTCAACGCTCAGTCACGTCGTCAGAACAAAGGAATCGGAGGCGTGGCCGTTTGGAGACTTTCGACGCAAGACAATCGAAACGAAACGGTCGAACCTTGGCTAGGCCTGCTGGAGTGATGACTACGTACTGGTAAGATGCAGCGTTGCAAGGCCTTCCTCAAGGTGGACCGACCTGGTGAGGGTCGAGAGAATTCTACGAGTGCGAGACGCATACGACCGGTCATTGTGGCAACATTTTGGCGAGTAGGCCTCCCTTGACCAGTAGTGGACTTCTTTCGGCTGAAATAATGATGATGGTAACTATACGTTTGAAAGCGTCACTTTATTTCGCGTCTCTTATTTAGTGCAAAAATAAAACAACGATAAAATCGACTGCACTGTAACAGAAACCTAGTATGAAAAATGTATCACAGGCAAGCATTACTATTATTTTAAACGAATGAATTAATATATATTGCTACTTCACTCAGTGATAAAGTAGTAGTGACGTAACGAATATTTGCATTCATATGCGTATTCGCGAATATCCGCACATTTTTTGACATTTGCATTCGTATTCGCAAGAAACATGCGAATGTTTTTGACAAACAAAAAGGAAATAATATATTGATGGGCGTCGCCAAGGGGCGGGGGCAGGGGGGGCTACGGCCCCCTCTAGATGCTTGTTTTACGTATTCAGAGCCTAGTTTAGGCACCAGTCTCCCACAATATAATGTCCCATCCTACATGTTACCGTAAATATAAGGCTAGCAATTAGGAGTTATATTGTGAAGGAAATTAAATTTTATTATTATTAAAAAAAATCTTTTTGATTATTCTCTATACTTCCAATAGCTCCCCCCCCTTGATCATCGGCTGGCGACGCCCTTGGATTGAATGGACATAGAAAGGCAATACAAGTTATATAATTTTATATTTATTTTAATCATTTCACCTCAAATCATAACAAATATTTTCGAATGAACTTAATGATATGATAAGCTTCGTTCATTCAGTCTGTATTCAAATTTGTCTGACACGAAATATCAAACCTGTATGACATTTCGCGCGCACTTTGTTTGAAAGTCAAAATTCGTATTCGCATTTGCGAATATTGAATTTGAATATTCGCATTCACACACGCGAATGTGAGAAATCTGACATTCGTTACATCACTATAAAGTAGCATTCTACCAGTGAAATAATTTTTAAATTAGGTTCGGACACTAGTTTTAAGTTTATTCGTTATACAGTAGCAATTTGATTGATATTCAATACATTTCTTCACTTATTTTTTTATTTTTATCTATACTTTAAATTCTAAGGCCCACTTGCACCACAAAAAACCACTTTCCGTTTCTATTTTCTTTTTGAAGGTGAGACAGAGATATTTTAAATGAGTATTTCTCAAAATAAATGTACGTAACGAAATGGTAGTAACGAAATATTGTTACGAAATAGTCCTTAGATGTAACTAAATAGTAACCATAAGGCTGGTTACACATTGGCGAAATATTGTGAATGCTCTTCATTTATTCAATACGAAATATTTGTAAGTATGTACCCAAATACTTAAGGGGTTAGAAATAAAATAAGGGAGTAATCATTCATACTATTTTAATCAAATTATTTTTTTTTCCCAATCTTTTAAAAATGAAAACCTGACGTTATTTTAAACATAAAAAAAACTTAATTAGAATCACTATCCATTAGCGCTTTATAAATTTCTTCCTTATCTTTGTAATAATTGAATTCTTTCCGAAACACATTTGGTTTGACAATCCGTTTTTTAATCTTTGGATCACATCGCTTTGGCGCGTGAAGATAATTATTAAGCGATAGAGGTTTAAGTCCTTTATAAACCACTTTCTTTTTTGTGTGTATATTTTCCAGTATTTCGTCGTTAAGAATAGTCAGTCCACATGTTTCGCCTTTGACTTTGTGAGTGCCTTCAATTGGTACATTTTCATTATTTGGTTTATCCTTTTTGAGTCGTTCTCTGTAAGCTTTTTGCCTTTCGGCATTGGTTTTTGGCGGCATTCCTTAAAAAACAAAAGAAGTAATGCAGTTGTATATAAGCAGTTGTAAGTAATAACCAATTTGATAAGTCAAACCAACAAGTATAGTGGGCATCTCTACAGAAGTGTCATTAGCAAGAGTTAAGTATTTGTAACAATCGGTATAATTCTATTCTCAAGCGAATTGAAACAAAGCCGCGAGGTTTTTTAACCGACGAAAAGGAGGAAGTTCTCAATAGAACTTCATGTAAGTAATATCAGGGGTAAAAAGTTGTTAAATCACATAAAAACGTAATTTAAATTATTTCATTATTTTTTGCTGGTGGCACTTCTATATAGCAGATAATATCCAATCCTTTAGTTATTGACGCTCTATATATTTTTTTTTCATAAATTAAGTAGTGAATATTACTATGCTTAGTCAGGTTATAACAGTATACACTCAGCTTTATGTTGTACTTTTTCGTTACGTAACGAAATTCGTAAAAAACGTTACGAAATATTAGACAAATTGAGGTCAGAAAAAATATATTTATTGATAAAAGCTGTTACAGCAAATATAAAAGCTTATTAAATATTCGTACAACACGTATTACAAAAAATGGGTAAATGAAGACTTACCGTTCTATGAAAAATCGCTGATTTTACTTCCTGTCTCGAAAAAGTAACCCCACAAAACACACACGTTCTCACTGATTTTCACGATAGATGTAATGGCGGAGACGTCAAACCAATAGCCAATCAGAGTGAAGCTAGTGTTGTCCGTGTAAAAAAATTACGGAATCGTTCAGAAATCATGGGAAAGTAGAAATAAATCGTAACTAAAGAGTAATAACTAAATAGTAAATGAGAGCGACTCATTTTGTTTTTTTGCTTTAAATTGCCAATTCACTATGACACCCCATAGAAAATCAATTTGATACAGAAACTGCGATTACTGTAGAACGATGATACAAAGAAATTTACAATAATTTAGTTACGTATCGCATTTTATGAAACAAAAACACATGAAAAAGGTAGAGTGGCAAACAGGTTTTTGTATGAAAGGTAAAAAAAGCTATTTTTAAAATATCGAAATATTTGATAATAAGTATGATTATAGCTATAATTCTTCGTTATCTTAAAGATTAATATTCATCCTACAAAATTGAGTGTGTGTTTTTTTTGTGTGATGATTTATAAATATAAAACTTTTGAACTGTTTCAAAGCACACTTTTTTTTTCAAAGATGTACATGTATTTTGAGAAATACTCAAATACGTTTGGTACTAAATGCATTTTGTTGCGCTGTAAGTATAATAAATTAGAACTTAAAAAAAATCTAAATACAAGAGTATTTACAAATGATGCAATATTTTTTTTTTAAGTACTATAGTTATTTATCAGGTGGAAATTAATTTAAATCTACTTAATTGGTTTTTTAGAAGTTAGCTATTGTTTTCTTTAAAGTCAATGCAATCACATTATTTTAATTCTAAGTGCCTACTTGATTGATTATTTTGCCAAACTAAGACCTTAATCAACATCTCAACACACTAGTTTTTTTTTTATGGTAGGTAAAATCATCCAATGACAAATCCCGCCCTTGGGCGGAGCGGGAAGTAGTGTCAGACTCTTACTGACTAAAAACCTACCCCGTTCCTTCGTAGCCTATCGTGCCGGGGCCGAGCATTCCTTTCGGAAGTTAACCCATGACCCCAGTAGGCACCCCACACTAGTAATTATTCCTGTATGGTGGGTGCGTTCTTAAACATAAGTACACAAAAAACCCAGACTAGGAACAATTATATCTGTAGACCAAACTGGTCACACCATTGGTCTGGTTTTGTCACACCATTGGCAGCCCCATTTTTTGTCCAGGCAATTAATGTCCATTCCAGGTTGCCTGGAAGAGATCGCTGAATGCGATAAGGCCGCCCATTGTATTTATGTGTTTTAGTTTCCTTTTTTATGTGTAATGGTGTACAATAAAGTCTATATAATATATTCTACATATTCTACAACTATCACACAACACCGTCTAGTCCCAAGCTAAGCAAAGCTTGTGTTATGGGTACCAGAAAGCTGATATACATACTTATATATTTCTAAATATATACATATTATACATAAATAACACCCAGACACAGAATAAATGATTGTGCTCATTACACAAACATTTGTCCTGGGTGGGAATCGAACCCACGACCTCCAGAATAGCAGTAAGGGCCACTAACCACTAGACCAACAGGCCAGTCAAAATAATAAATAAATAAATAAATAATAAATATATTGGTTCCGCAGCAGCTTTTCGACGTTACACTGTCGAGGACGTTGAATTTTCTTGGTTGAGCAATTTTTGTCCGACTAACCTTAAACAAAGACCTCTGCATTTCACATTTTCCTTAATTCCCACCTGATATTTAACGAACATAAAGCTTGACTCATAATAACCCAGTGATGAGTTCTTTACTGCCCAAAAGCCGCGTACACACTGACTTAGAATGTTATAAAATAAAATATTAAAAAAAAAATATTATTATAAACCTGTTGTGTCCCATTGCAGAGCAAAGGCCACCCTTCGCAATTCTTTAGGTAGGCGTCCAACTTTTCACGGCACCTCTTTCTGAGCACACCTCATCGCTGGTTCTTGTTTTTCGGGATCCAGTCAGTGATTGTTTTTGCCTTAAGAGAAGAAGAAGAATGTCTAGAAGAATTTGGGGGGATGCTTTTGCCTAGGCTTCTTCCTAGCCATTACTGTTACACTGCTGTAGTGGAACAGTAATGGCTAAGAAGAAACTATTTACTGTGACAAATCGTCCCAATGTTATCAATCAATCGGCAAAATGATAGCGGGAGTATAATTTGATCAGGGCACGTTGAATGTACACACAAGCAACGATAAAGTAAGACATTATTTTCTCGTATTAGCAGGTATTTGTCACTTAGCACAGCTTGGAACCGGTTCAAACCGGTTGATTCTTGTTAATTCCGGTTAATTCTAGTTAATTATATCATTTTTCTCAGTGTTTACGCGGCTTTAAATGTGCACACAGGTTTAAAATGTGATTTTATATTTAACTAGCTTTTGCCCGCGGCTTCGCTCCCGCTCTACCCTACTCTACCCAAATCTACCCTACTCTACCCTACCCTACTCTACCCTACTCTACCCTACTCTACCCTACTCTACCCTACTCTACCCTACTCTACCCTACTCTACCCTACTCTACCCTACTCTACCCTACTCTACCCTACTCTACCCTACTCTACCCTACTCTACCCTACTCTACCCTACTCTACCCTACTCTACCCTACTCTACCCTACTCTACCCTACTCTACCCTACTCTACCCTACTCTACCCTACTCTACCCTACTCTACCCTACTCTACCCTACTCTACCCTACTCTACCCTACTCTACCCTACTCTACCCTACTCTACCCTACTCTACCCTACTCTACCCTACTCTACCCTACTCTACCCTACTCTACCCTACTCTACCCTACTCTACCCTACTCTACCCTACTCTACCCTACTCTACCCTACTCTACCCTACTCTATTTTTCTCGCCGTAAAAACCATCCTTGAACTTCAACGAACATTTTAAAAAAAGATTTGGCCAAATTGGTCCAGGCGTTGTTGAGTTATGCGCTTACCAACACATTTTGCGATTCATTTTTATATTATAGATAACAATAGTGTTAAAGCGTATTTTTCTCAATCAGTAGGCTTGCGGTTGATGTCAAATGTTTTTAGTTTAGTGGAAAGTCTCTTACAATGATACCTTTACGGGTTAAAGTGAATAACTCTGAACACTGTTGGTAAGAATGGACTAGCAAACTCGAATATTGGCAATATAAAAAATTTTCGCTACATCACTATCACTACATAGTATAAAACAAAGTCGCTTCCCGCTGCCTGTCCCTATGTATGCTTAGATCTTTAAAACTACGCAATGGATTTTGATGCGGTTTATTTTAATAGATAGAGTGATTCAAGAGGAAGGTTTACTTGCATAATATGTTTCACCATTATTCCCGTGCGAAGCTGGGGCGGGTCGCTAGTAATAGTATAATACAGAGACGCTTTTCGGGTGTTGTGTGTTTATCTATTATCTGCTCCTAAACCATGCGACAGATGGGTAAGGGGTGCAATTCCCTGCCGGAGTCTGTGTGTCCTATTAGCCCACTAGGTTGTACTTTAAGTCAAAAGTGTTACTTCTAGGCAAGCGTACTCCATCGGCGTAGGCCACATCATCACTAAGGTGAGATAGAGGTCAAACGCGACCCTATCCATAATAAAAAGAGGAAGGTATTTGGGTATGATTTGCACACGTGCGAAGCCGAGGCGGATTACTTCTTAAATGTGATTTATCTGCATTTATTTACACATTAATTTGCAATACCGATTTAAAGACAAAGTATTTTTTATTGCGGTTGCTCAAACTTTATATTACAGATAAACATTAAAATAAGCCCCCAGCCAAGTTACAATCGTTTCGTTTATCGTGAACGTTTGGAGTTGGCCACGCCCCCAATTTCTTCTTATCTATTATATGTATGTATTTAGAAATAAGTATGTTTATCAGCTGTCTGGTACCCATAACACAAGCTCTGCTTAGCTTGGGACTAGACGGTGTTGTGTGATAGTTGTGGAATATATTAAAAAATTATAAAAAAAATTCTTTTGTCCTGACGTCATCTCAACTAAGGAATTGGGGGCGCGGCCAACTTGGCTAGAGGGGAAGGTTTCAATTACAGCTATTGAGGATTCTTGTGACCTGCAATAAATATACCTCCTTCTACTTCTTGTTTTTTTTACTCTCTCATTTATTCACTTAAACGTTGTTATGGTGGTATTATAAAATTGAAGAGACTTTCCATAGGCTACTTATTTTGAGTAAGATCTGATTTCTCACTTCTTTTTTTATGTATTTGTCTATAAATTAATATTTGATTAAGCTATTATTATATCTTTTTGATAAGCGTTGTAGAGACATGACGTAATTGTTTCTAAATTAAAACCGTTTTCTACACTATTAATAATAATACTCGACATTTTTGATTCTGTTAAAGATGACTTGAAAAATTATCGAATAATAAAAATTAAAAAAATATATATATAAAGACATTATTTTTCATTAAAAAAAATGTAAAACCAACCACCGAATATTAAATGTAAATAAAAATGAATTGAAAAATAAACATAAAAAAATAACAAAAACAAAAAAAATATTGCTTTAGCTACTTATGGACTTTTTTTGTTATGTTTTTAGTGATAGTAGTACATAAGGACGTGTTTTCAATGTTATTTTGTTGTATCAGAATTAATACGGATGCAGAATGAATTTATATTTTTATCGTAACTAGTGCAATAAGATTATATGGCAACCATATAATTTAAAAATATTTATAATATATATAGGTTTCACAAACTTCGTTGATAATAAAAAAAAAATAGAAACTTGAATGGGTTAATAAATTTAAATTATTAATAGGATTTCCTTAAGGTACAGATTACTAAAAGTAAATATCCCTTTGATCTCGCGTATAATTTTATTGCACACGTATTGTTTTGCGTCTGTATTAAAACGGCTTGTTCTCATTTGCAAAAAAAAACAGGGTGTGTTTTTCAATATAATATTTTTTCATAGATGTGCCGCGTTCGTGTGTAACGTCCATATTTTTTCGACGATTACGTTGTTTCGTAACATATAATAAAATATAAAATAATAATTCGACTTACTGCAATTTGACATAAAAACTTAATTATTTTTCTACACAAAGGAAAAATCTATTTGACTTACACTAACTGCATAGTTTTATTATATGTTACTAAATTACTCGTGTATCAAGCATGATTGACCACGCATTTTTAGGCTATGATTGTAAAACGTCGACATCGCCGGGTCATAGTATCTAGCGAATAATATGGATCACATAATGTACATTTACCCTTTAAAATTGATATCCCCAATCTACGGACTTTTTTTGTAATGATATTTTTGTGGGCACTGATAGTAATTAATTTAGATTTGAAATAAATCAGTGAACTTTAAAGGGTCAATGTATATTTTAATTTCTACAAGTTTTTTAAGTATAATGCACTATACAGTCATTATAGAAGACGTCTTGTTCACTATAAAAAGTAATTTTGATTATTTTATTAAAGTCATTTCTTTTCATGCCTCGAGTTTTTACCGAAAGATTCATCCTGTAAGTAACTGAATGAGTAGGAGCGTTAAAAGATCGGTTCAGGTTAACTTCATTCACTCATCATTCACCATTCTACTTATTTTTTTCATCATTCATTTTTTCATTTATCGCTAGCCTGATGCCGTTTTATTTTCGCTTGTATTTTTTTTTAACATTATTCAGTCTTTTTCAGAGGTTGTATTTGTGTCTTTTTTCAATTCATACATCACATTCGACCTAAATGCGGCTTTTGAAAAAGATATCGCATAAAATTTGTATCAATCGGTCAATAAAGGTAGGTTTTTACTGGAGGCTATTAAGGGTTGTTTCCACAGACAAATCTCTGAAAAATGGTAATAATAATAAAAATAACTTTTATCTTCGGATGAAAGAGATTTGGTTATTGAAATATGACGAAAAAAAAATCATAATAACCCATATTTATTTTATAGACCATAAAAATACTTTTTGTAGTGAACGCGCCGCCATTGCCACATTTAATTTACTAAGCCTTTGATGTTAATTAACTTATTAAGATGTTTTCTAGTAGGTGCACATTAGTTGTAAACGGAAGCGCCTTCACGGATTAACAGCGTTTGTTGTATATTGGTGATTTGTATCTGTCACTTAAGTTTTCTATTACTGTTACTTAAAGATTTTTTTAGTTACATTTTGTATATTTAGAAAAAAAAAGGTCATTTTTCCACGAAAAGCGACGGGATATGATCCCTTAATTTGAAGACATATTTATATAAAAATATTTAATTTTTAGAACACCATTTATATAATATTAGCAAATTTAAATCGTGTTTGGTTTAAAAAGTGACATAATAATATATATAACAGTATAGAAAACTTAAGTAGCCGACCGGTATGAGCGATTTATATATACATATAGTATAAAAGATATATTGTAAATTATGGATAACAGTGAATGTATATTGTTGTGACAGAGGAAAACAGTTCTCTAGACAAAACATTTATTTAGTTGTTTTATTTTTACTACCCAACGCAATTATTTTTATAAGTTTTATCAAATAGAAGATAAAAAACTTATAAAAGATTTTTTTTTCAATATACCTAACATTGTCTCTCTACTTACCATTGATATTTTATAAGGTTATTATACGTTACGCGCTAACATCTCAATCAGAAAACCTGGCATCGAAACTCACATATTTGTGATCAGTGTAATCACAGTCGCAAACCTACAGTCACTGATAGACATGGACAGAGTTAAGAGCTGGCGCTGTCGTGCGAGCGAAATCGCGTTAGCCCACATACTACGGTCCTGATTTCAGCGGTCCACGTGCTAGAGGCGAGTCACCTGTCTTTCGTGTTTTGATTTAATCTAAGCCACCTACCCTATCACCCTAGGTTGACAGGTAGAAAATTCCTAAGGCACTAAGTCTGCCTTTCTCCTCGGTACAAGCTAACTTAAACTTTTACGTAATAAGGTTTAAATTAAGCGGTATGAGGTGTACCTACTATATTTAGTACACTGGTGCCTGAGAGCTTAAATAAATATATCGTCAAAGAACACCAATTCTTGTGATGGTCTAAGAACATTCGCCTTTATCACTATATCATAAGCCGCCGCCACAAGCTTATGATCACTTTTTTTTTTGCACTTTTGTATAAGGGACCTCGCGGGAATGTTGAATAAAAAAATGTTGAAGACTCAGAGAGTGATGAAGCTATCCAAAAAATGCCTTAAGCTAAAACTATCTAGAAGTTACATTGATAATTAGGTCGAGTTTCCACTTCAAACTAGAACAATTCTGCAGGTTGTAACTAAAGTAAATCATACCTACCTTTGTCATAATGATAATATGCAATTTTAGTTAAAAATTGTCAATCTTACATTGCATGTTGAAAATAAACAATATTTATGATAATGACTCATCAGAATATTGCAAACTCTGCTGATCAGAAATTTTTTGTTTAGTCTTTACTAAGTGCAGTAAATTCAAGTTACTAGGTGTGTTACTAAGTTACTACAGTGATCGTTTAAAATTGATTTTATAGTGAAAAATATCAGTGTACCTAGGCTACGAATTTTTTTAGTAATATTAGATGCTAAAAATACATGAGAATCTAATGTCAAATCATACATAAGTCATAGGAATTAAGTGCATATTCAGAAAATTATTAGGTAAATATTAACAAAAAAAAAAATGCATATAATAAAAATAATCCTCATGCTCCAATTCACTATAATCGAAACCCTAAACGTAACAGAAACGAAAACTGAAATAAAATCAATTCTCACAAAGTATAAAAACAATAGACGCATAAGATGTTTTAATAGTTTCGGCAAAAGTGACAGTCTTGTGGCCGAAACTATCAAATCGGTGGAAAAAAATGCTGGTTTCGGCGAGTTTCTCAAGGGTTTCAATATCAGTCAGTGTTCTCTGAAGAAGGGTGCTGAATATGTGAAAAAGCATATATTGGAAGGATTGATTGTTCATCCTGATTTACCGGACTGGCATTGGAATGAGTATAAGGTAAGTTTTTTTTTTATTAGGTAATTAATAACCCATAGAGATATCTCTATGGGTTATTAATACCCATATGGGTTCCCTACCAATGAATGCCAAGTAGGTACGCAATATTACGTGTCGGTAATGATGGCAGAGACTTCGTATTATTAAGTAGGACTTCGCTACAGAATAAGCATTTTTTTTTTTTTGTATTTTAAAAAATGGAGCCTACCCACAGTACCCACGCAATATTACGTACTGGTGTTATATTATGCTTATTTGACTAAAATATGCCTACCTTTGCTGACAATCCCTACGAGGATGAAAAATACGAAATTAAGTAGGTCCAAGTCCAACCTACCCATACCTCCATTTTCAGGCTGTCCACAAAAAGGCCTATCGAACACCCCAACAAGAATTGGAAGCATTAACAAAGTGGCGCAACAATCTCCAGATAGTGGCGCAACATAACCGCGACTTTCTGATGGGAAAGCAGTCGTATTCGCTGCATCTGAACCTGTTTGGAGATCTGGTAATAATTGTTTCTAAGCTCCTATATTTGTACCTAAGTGTTTAACTAGTTTCTGATAAGCTTCATCCGCGTGATGATACAAAATAATCCCAAGATAATATACAACATAATTACCTACAACAAACATCAGCTGATCGAGTGCAATGACCTGTAGGTAATTAGTACGCAACGACCGACAACTATCTACAAGTCATTGATTTCGTTCAGCCGTTGTTTACATAAAGAATTTAATTTCGTAATGCGTATATTAATTCGAGTTTTATAAAAAAGTAATTATTTTTTTATTTTATGTTTACAAATAGTGTTTCATGTACCGGATCGACCCTCCACGGGATTTAAACGATCAAAACTTAGCCGTTTATTTCCGGGATAAAAAGTAGGTAGGTATCCTACATTTGGTATATGGTCTACCTAACTGTAGGTCCTTGTGTGTCAAATTTCATGCAAACTTGTTCTGCAGTTTGAGCATGAAATAGTAATACAATCAGACAGACTTACATAACCATAACACAAGCTCTGCTTAGCTTGGGACTAGATAACGTTGTGTGATAGTTGTGGAATATTATATTATATTATTATTATAAAATTTTTCGTATTTATAATATTAATGTGATTGTTCAAAGTTTAGAACAATCATACGGTTTTGAATCTAAACAGGATTTTTTTTTAATATTGCTTTATTAAAAAGCCGGCCAAGTGCGAGTCGTACTCTCGCACCGAGGATTTGGTACAAACTTAGGTACCTATGTAAGTAATTCAATTTCCGAATAGAGTCTCAAAGATGTTATCGAATTAAAAAAAAAAAACTGTGATACCTATATCTAACTGGCGGCCATACTCCAGTTATTGAACCCTATACAGTTATTAGCCATTTTAATTTTGACGGCCTAAAATAAGCAATAACGTACCAGAACGTAGATTCAAAAGTAATAGTCTCCTTTACCCTACGAAATTAATAGTTTTCAGACTTTCCTGTACTCGTGTTTTATTACTTCTTGCTTTTCAGTATTCTAATTTCTAGGTCTAAAGTTGATACAGGCAACGGGGAATAGGCTCCATGGAATTTAATTCCCAATTGACACAAATATAAAAATTCAAAAATTTTTGAATTTAGAACACAAATAATTGTTAATTTGTTGGTATTAATTAGCAAATTATTGCTTACGTAATCAAAAATCATGTCTATTTATTAAATTCGGTTCAAAAACACAATTTTTTTTTATCAAATATTAAAACCTAAAAAATTTCCGCCTATTTGCTTTAAAAAAAATTATAATCACCTTGACCCTGACGAAATAGGAATAAAAGAAGCCCTTGTTTTAATAAATTAAAAAAAAAAGCACGGGTGTGATAAACATGCCATATTGAACCTAATCATAGTACGATAAGAGGCAGTTTTCGATTACTTGTTTCGAGTATTGAAAACTTATTTTAACGATGTAGTATAGGTGCAGGAATCCTTCGCGGTAATCATACACTATTTACTTATTACTTATCCACGTACATAATAACCGCTGATTACATATGAGCACTCTATATTAATGAGGCCAATATAGTTTACATTAAGGCTTAATTACCTCGATCGAACGGCGATTCCATGAATTCTATAGCATTGTATTTCAGAGCTAATTAGCATGAATACAGTGTGGGTTAGGTTATGTCCTATGATTAATATTAAGCTGTTATAATTATGGAGCAGTGGTGATTGAGCGGTTATGGCCCGACTTACGAGTTGGGTTCAAGCTCAGCCAGGCGTATTACTTTGTGTAATTTATTTCATCACCACTGCTCTCAAAACGGCGAAAGGAAACATTGTGAGGAAACCGGCTGTTTCAGAACCAAAAATTCGGAGAAAAGTGACATCCACCAATCCGTTCTGGGCCCGCGTGGTGGATTACGGCCCATTCCCTCTCCTAGAGAGGAGGCCTGAGTCCCAGCAGTGGGAACCTTATAGCTAGCTGATGCTACTCTATTCTAGCTCGCCCGCGTCGATGTCGGAAACCATCCAAAGAGAATTTAACCCCGGGATAAAAAGTGTCCAATGTCCTTCTCCAAGGTCTAATCGATCTCTGTACCAAATTGCATCAAAATCGGTTCAGTGATTAAACAATAGACAGTGAGAGGATATCCTTAATCCTCACGTCCTAGCTGTTGCCGTAGAAGTTGTCATGGGAGTGTGAACGTCCGATCCCTTACGGTTGCGGTCCTCTCCTTCACAAGCATTACTGCTTCGCAGTAAGAGGCGACCGCTTACCATTCTCGTTCGCTCCGGACCATGGCCAGAATCAGGGCGAACTCGAGTGGCCGACGCTCCGCCGATCGCCTCCACCAAGACATGGTGGTGCTTCACTTAAGTGGGGCAGACTTCCACTGTATGCTCCATCGTGTACTCCAGGCGATTCGCGCAATAGTGAGTGAGTTTCTTTCGCCTGAATCCGAAACAGGAACCACCCGAACAGGCCATGTTCGGTAAGGATCTTCTTCAGGCGGAAAGTGTAGATGCCGTGGCACCTCTTCAGCTACTCCTCAAAGGGTGGACTTATCGCTAATGGGGCATGCCCTCCAGTTGATCACTGCCACTGCGTTTTTCGAGTTTCGTACATTAAGGAAAAAACACTTTGTTGTACGTCTGTCTCTCAGTTAAGACCCTTTATCTCGGCAACGCGTAGAGGTATCGATTTGAAAATAAAAACTTATACTCATTCAGGTCTGCGGTCCCTTGAAGTTGTGATACAGCTGTTTATGTAGCAAAAAACGTAGGTACATTTCGACACTCAAGGGAATCAAAATACATAGGGTGCTTCCCGTTGATCTAGAACCCTGAAATTGGACATGAAGCAAGGTCTTATTGCTCAGGAATAAATCTGAAAACTGTGTTACGTCACAAAAACAACACTTTTTCGATTCGGAAAATCTTCGAGACTCGATACGGGAATTTATTTATTTATTTAAACTTCTTGCACAAGTAAAAACTGTACAAAGGCGGACTTAATGCCATAGGCATTTTCTACCAGTCGACCTTAAGGTGGTGCAGAAATATAATATAGTAGGTGCAACTTAATGTAAACAAACAAATAGAAAACTAATACAGTACCTAATACCTACGTAATAAATACATTCATAAATACATATAAATAACGAAAATTACTCTGAGAAACAAATCCAATTAATCAACGCTGTGATGATTCTACCAACTTCTTGCGAATGATGTTCACGTGCCTTAAAAGAAAGGAAGGTGGGAATTGAACTATATTTATATTCACATAAGTTATATTTATAAGAACCTTCGGTGTGCGAGCCCGACTCTTTTAGTAACAATACTAAAGTATGTTTTTGTTGTTCCATTTAGGATGTAAAAGAATACTTCAATAAGTTCCTGAGGTTATTCCACACGTTTCCTCTGTTCGACCCGGCGGAGGATCCACATAAGATAGCGTATCGTAAGAATTTGCATCGCAGTGTTCCGGAAACGGTAAGGATTTAAAAAAAAATGATATGTTATGTAAATTAGTCCTTGTCTGTTATCCCACCTGATGGTAACCAGTAGTATAGTAACTAGTCTATTAAGAGCCTATTCACTCTAGCCTTGACGAAACCTAAATATATCGGACGGGAAGACCGCAGCAGGCAAACTGTTCCAGTCCTTTGATGTACGCTCTATAAACCACGAGGCAAAACGCTTAGTTTGGACCGTAGAAGTTTCAAATATAAATTTGATAAATAAAAATAACTAAGGCCTCTTGCAAGGTGGACCGATGACCTGATGAGGGTCACGGGAATTTGATGGATGCGAGACGCACAGGAGCGGTCGTTATGGCGACATTTGGGGGAGGCCTATGTCCAATAATGTCCTATGTCGAACAGTGTCGCTTCCATCGGATTTGCGCTATTCTCACCAGGTCATCGGTTGACCTTGTGGGGGACATTCAACTCTGCGTCTGTCTTCTGGTACGCAGGCGCCACTCCAAAACCTTTTGGTCCCAAATAATTGACTTACATTATTTACAATTGATTTTTATAATCAACTAGCGACCCGCCCCAGCTTCGCAAGGGTGCAATGGTGACATTAAATATATTATGCATGTATTATACATATAAACCTTCATCTTGAATCACTTTATCTATTAAAAAAACCCGCACCAAAATCCGTTGCGTAGTTTTAAAGATCTAAGCATACATAGGGACAGACAGCGGGAAGCGACTTTGTTGTATACTATGTAGTGATAGTGATGATGCAGTACGTTTTTGTATGATATTTTTTGAGAAAGAAGCTGTGTCAAAGACAGCTTTTAGGACACTAAAAAATACGAGTTTTCAATTTATTTATCTCTCATTCCGAGGTGAAACCCCATGCTTTTTCCTCTATACCTCATACTTTACAATACTCATTATCTCAAAAAATATTGACAGGTCGACTGGCGCGCTACAGGTTTCAAGCCTAAATTAGAGGAGCAACACCACTGTGGTGCGTGTTATGCCTTCGCTGTCACCCATGCGTTGCAGGCACAGCTCTATAAGAAACATGGCTTTTGGGGAGAACTGAGGTAATTATAATATTCCGCAACGCCGTCTAGTCCCAAGCTAAGCAAAGCTTGTGTTATGATTACTAGACAACTGATAAACATACTTGTATATTTCTAAATACATACCTACATGTATAGATAAATTACACCTAGACACGGAACAAATGATCGTGCTCATCACAAAAACATTTGTCCTGGGTGGGAATAGAAGCCACGACCTCCGGCATAGCAGTCAGGACCACTAGCTAGAACAGGTAGGTACATTTATGAGGTAATGAGCAGTGGTGCGGGAATGTAATGGGTGCGAGACACACAGGACCGTTCGTTGTGGCGACACTTGGGGGAGGCCTATAACCAACAGTGGACGTCTTCCGGCTGAAACGAATGTTGACCTAGTGATAATCATACCGACTTATGAGTAGCGCGGGTTCAAACATCAGGCACATTACGTTGTGTAATTTGTTACATCACTACTGCTCTCAAAACGGTGAAGGACAACATCGTGAGGAAACCGGCATGTCCTAGAACCCAATATCTGAGGATATGTGACATCTACTAAACCATGTTGGGCCCGCGTGGTGGACACGACACGCCCATTCTCTCTCTCAGAGAGGAGGCCAGGGTCTCAATAATGGGTACATTATAAGGCTGATTATGCTACGTTATATGAGATAGCGGAAGCCGCTTGAAATTATACACCCGAAAAAAAACAAAATAAAAAAACATCCGTTAAACAGCTACAAGAATGTAAGGGTGGACACTCGCTGTACGTCGAGTCGTCCGATGGTGGAATCAAGTTACCATATCTGCAGGGCTATTGCGTAACTATCTTGACAGCTCAAGTGAAGATCACTTGCTAGAATGTACATCGTATAACTGTCCAACAGCTAGTTCGTATTGCCTATCCTTAGTGACCAACTATTATGACGTCATTTTCCATCGGTGCCTTCGATATCCACCGTAACACGTTTTGACAGATGTTATTGTATCGATACTTTTAAAATTATGATTGTGTCAGCGTAAACTGAAGATGCGATATTCATCTTAGCTGTATAATAGTCGATAAAAACTAAAGCCGGGACAATATTTACCGTTATTTTTTGTTAGCCGCGACTTATCGACCGCAGTTTGTTAGCCACTTGATGTCATACGTAATACCAAAGTTATGAAATTGTTAATTGACAATAAAGTTTAGTGTACATCAAATGTCAGTTGTCAACTGTTTTGAAAAAGTTAGCCAGTAGCCCTGCTGGATTAGTGGTAGTTATAACTTATAGCGTCAAAATATAACACGCTATTTTTTCATAGCGTATAGCGTTTGCTAGATCGAATCTGCCTTCGCGCTATAGAATAAGAATAAGAATAAGAATAAGAAATTTTATTTGCTCAAACATGTGTATGCATACAGAATTAAAACAATACATGCATGCAAGATCTTAAATAAGAATGGCTCACGACATGCCTGCCATTTTTCATGACGTGCAAATATGTTAGGTTCAATAAATTATATAATATCCATGAATTAATTCTTTTTAAAATGTCACATTTATATTAAACATTGGTTAATTAAACAAATTTCTGATATTCAATTATTTACATTATCAAATTATATTATTTTCCTTGTCAAGCATTACAGATTATAATTTTCACTATGAAGATTGGCATCATTTTAATAAGTATACAATTGTAGTAAAATTATTAATATAGACATCTTTAAATCCTCCACTGCTATTTATTTATTTACAATATTCACAGAGTCGTTTAAAAATTCAGTAATACTGTAATATGCTTTCTGTACCAAAAACGATTTCATTGTTTGTTTAAGTTTAGATGAAGTTTGTTCTTTCCAACTTTTGGGCAATTTATTATAAATAATTGGTGCCATGCAAAAAACACTCCTGCGCATAAATGCAGTTCTTGACGTAGGTACACATAGTTTGCTATCATCACGTCTATTTCTTGGGAATCTGTCTGCCATACGAGAAAACAAATGTGGATTGGTTTTTACAAACATTGTTATTTCTAATATATAAAGTGAAGGTAAAGTTAATATACGATATTTAATATAATAATTTTTACAACTATCAGTAGTTTTGAGATTAAACATGGACCTTAAGCAGTACTTTTGTCTTTTAAAAATGATATCCCTATCGGTTGAGTTACCCCAGAAGATAACACCATATCTAATGACAGACTCAACCAAACCATAGTAGGCTGTTAATAGTGCTTCTATATTTAGAGTACAAGATAATTTATATAGCGCATATGCACTACTGCTTAATCTTTTGGCTAGAATCTCAATATGTGCTTTCCAATTTAAGTTTCTGTCGATCGTTAGACCTAAAAATTTTGTAGTATTAGCTGTCAGTATTTTATTATTATTATGTGTAATGTCAAGACTAGAGAATAATGATGACCGTTGGCTAAAATGCATAATCAAAGTTTTATTTATATTAATTTTCAAATTATTGTTATTGAGCCACGTAACCGCTTCAGTTAATGTATTTTTTATGTCCGTTTCATATGTATTCTTATTATGGCATGGTATAGTTATCGTACTGTCATCTGCAAATAGCGTCATGGGATATTTAATAGATTTAGGGAAGTCATTTATGTAGACTGTAAACAAAGGTGGTCCAAGTACACTGCCTTGTGGAACTCCATGCGGAACGGTACGCTCACATGACGTGAAAAACTCTTCACGTTTAGAATTCCTATTTATTCGACTAATTTGAGTTACTTGTTTCCTGTCATGTAGGTATGATTGTATCAGATTCAATATATTTCCCCTTATACCATATGCTTCAAGTTTATCTAGTAATATATTATGTTGTACGTAGTCGAAAGCTTGTGTCATGTCGCAGAAAATAGCACTGACTGGTGTGTTTTTATCCATGTTTGTCATAACAGTAAGTAAGAAGTCGTATATGGCCAAGTTAATAGTTTTTTTCTCTCTAAATCCTTTTTGTTCATCACAGAGTATATGATTTTTTTCAAAGTAGTTGTTAAGTTCCTTGTAGATATATTTTTCAATAATTTTTGAGATTATTGGTATTAAAGATATTGGCCTGTAAAATTCTATTAGCTCCCTATCTTGTTTCTTAAACAGTGGTTTAACAATAGATTTTTTTAGTGCATTCGGAAATATTCCTTCACTGATGCTTAAATTAATAATATAACTTATGGGGCTACTGATTTCATGTGCTACCGACTTAATAATTTTTGTACATATTCCGTCATATCCTACACTGTTTGTATTTTTTAAGGCCGCAATAATTTTTAATACATCATATGAGTGGCATGGGGTCATGAACATTGAGTCTTTTCTAGCTAAAATATGTTTAGTGACTGGGGTTCCCGAGATAGTCATAGGTTCAATTTTATCTATAAAGTAATCGTTAAATATATTTGCAATGATTTTGGGGTCAGTTACAGTTTCATTATTATATTGAATTTTATCTATAGTGTTTTTTGGTATGTTTAGTTTTGTTTGATTTATTATTTCCCATGTAGTCTTAGATCTATTATTTGACGTTTTAATTTTATGTATATTTTGTGCTCGTTGAGTTAAATAAATGATTTTTTTAAGTAATTTTGAATAACTTTTAAATTTGTTTTTATTCATATCGGTAGGTTTCTGTCTATATTGCCATAGTAACTGGCGTTTCCTTTTGCTACATATTTTAATACCATTGGAGACCCAACTAGGCCTTCTTCTCACGTTTACAGAGACAAGAGTTTCAGGAAAGCATTGAGTATACAAAAAAGAAAACATTTCTGAAAAGGCATTGTAAGCAATGTTTGGGTCTTTCGCTTCATATACCTCAGCAAACGATAGGCTATTGAGGTAGGACCTAAATTTGTCCACATTCTCTTTACTATAGTCTCGTCTCATGATTCGCCATTGATTCCTAGTGCTTGTAGTGCTAATTGGGCAATTGAGTAGTTGTGCCGTGTGGTCAGACAAAGCCAGTTCCAAAACAATAGCTTTACGAGACGAATTAAAATTATGCGCAAAATTGTCAATGCATGACTTGCTCTTTAGACGGGTAGGTTGACGTATAGACAACTTTAAATTAAAATTTAATAATAGATTTTCAAATTCTAGGGCCTGTTTGTTTTTTTTCAATATATCTATATTAAAATCGCCCGCCAGTACAATATTTTTAAAAGATTTTCTAATAAGAATACGTAATAATATCTCTAGTCTACTCATAAATTCATCAAAATTAGTTGGATTTGGAACCCTATATATACATACAATTACAATTTTATAATTTAAAAGTTCTATAGCGCAACTTTCAAAAATACTCGTTATAGATAATTTAGCAATTTTCGGTAATTCTCTCCATTGATGACCATTTTTTATGAGTATGCAAGCACCTCCTCTTTTACTTTCCTTGCGACTAAAGCATGCAGCTAAACAGTAATTAGGTATATTGAGATGGACTTCATATCCTTCCATCATGAAATGCTCCGTAATACACAGTACGTCCACTTGTATACTTTTTTCTAATAATTCATGAAGACACACTGAGAGCATATCAGATTTTGCTAGAAGTCCTGCAATATTTTGGTGCATAATGTATACATTTTTACTCACGAAAAAAATCATTTGTAGGTATTATTATTTCAGCTGTTTTACTCTTATCGTCTAATTTATTAACTAGTGCGCATTTGTTACAATCTAAGTTAACTTGGACACATTTGTTATCAAAGGACTTTTTACAATTTTTATTTTGAATTATTTGTTCATATTGAGAGTGTTGGAAATGATAATTTAAACATAATATCTCTTTTAATAGTGATCTTGCAAGATTTACTACATAATGTCGTCCATTTGGTAATAATCTAGTGTAGTTCATATCCATGTACAGTACATTTTTATATTTATTACAAATAAATCTAAGTAAGTAGTTAAGTTTCCATTCTTGTAAAAACTTATTTTTAGGCACTTCTGAGATGATCACATTTGTATTTGCAGTTGATGCTAGCCAACGGTGTAGATGTATATCGATATCATTTGGATTTTTATCGCTGCATCCGCCTAATACGATGACGTAATCGTTTTTGGTAAGGTTGCTGATATTGTTCTTGGGGCATTGCAGAACCTCACGCAATGTCGCACCTGGTTTCAGATAGGAAACTACAGCATATTCTGGCCCTAGGAGATCCTGTAGTACGTCTCGCAAGCCCCGCCCTTGACCATCTCCCAGTATAATCACTCTGTGGCCGCTACTTTGGTGCCCAACCGGTTCCCCTTCAGATGACTGGCGCTGAATCCCCTTACGAGTTCCTTTTTCACTGCAATGACGTGGGGTGTCCGTTTGGATCTGAGCATCCCTTTCTGATTGATTCTGCTGTGTTATATGATTGCTGGATTGCTCTGATGTACATCTTGGCAGAATACTTTTGGCTAGACGTAGAGGAGAATGGCGGGAAGTGTTTACTCTCATATTCAAAACTCTTCTTGAGATGGGTGTCGAGTTGCTCTTTTTCAGTTGTGGAGTAGAGTTTGTGATTTCTTTGAGCAATTCTATTTGACGTTTCTGATCCTGTATCTCTTGCTTTAATTGATATTCTCATAACTAAGATTATCTATTTCTTTGTCAGCGATTTTTAGTTTTTCTTTAATTTCCTTCATTTCCTGTCTGAAATCCTCCATAAATGATTGATTGCTGTTTTGCGTAGCACTCTGTATGCTCATCATCGTAGAATCTAGCATAGTGGAGTTTAATATTTCTTGACTTGAATGTGATAAGTTTGTTTGTGATTGTGACCTGAATAGTTTGTTTCTGTAAGTAATATTTTCCATCTTCTTGATATTTTTTTATATAAAAATTATTATAAAATGATCCAATGTTTTTTTCCAAAAATAACGTAATTTGAAATCGTAGTTTTGATAAATTGCAAAAACAAAACACAAAAAGTAAATTGTGTGAATGAGATTTGATATAATATAACGTCTCGCTCAACAAACCGCCAAAAACGGAGCGACATAGCGCGGTAGCTTGAATTCGGATTGCATTCGGCTTGCGTCGTGCGTAGTAATGTTGAATTCCGCTATAGACTATTGATATTTTAGTGCGTTGCCGAATAAAATGATAACGTCTCCGCGTTCAGACTATTGTCGAGTTTTGTTAAAACGTATTTTAAAGATAGCATATTAAATAACGTGTTATAATAGTACATTTTGATACTAGTGGGGAAAGATTGTCCGAGGCGAGGTGTTATGGAGCCGGGTGCTGCAGTATCAAATCTCCACGTGTATCAAATGACGTTTTTCAATACACTTACCAAGAAATACGATGAAAAATCTGCCAATAATCGATCTCCTATCGGAAAATTACGACGTATTTTTGTTCATTTTGTATTGAAGAAAATTTTCCAAAGTTAACTTATAATTTAGTTTTGATTTGACGGCAGCAGGCTATCGCAAGTATTTTTTATTTCAATCACATAATCTGGCGGCGTAGCATCTAAAGGATCCTCTTCAAATCTTCTTTTTCACAACAATAACAAATGAATAAGTTAGATAATATTAGGTGTATTTTTTTCCCGCGTATAACCTTTGCAGGTTGAAGGAGAAGCAAAGGTATCAAACTGCTATCGCAACGCAATCCTAGTATTAAAAATATAAAAATCCAAATATTTTTGAATTTAGAACACAGATAATTCTTAATTTGTTTAATTAACTAATTAATGCTTGCGTTATCGTGTCTATTTATTATATTCTGTTCAAAATTTCATTAAATATTAAAGCCTTAAAAATATCCGCCTCTTTGCTTTAAAAAATAATAATAATCACTCTTGACCATGACAAAATGGAATTGAAAAAAGCCCTTGTTTTGATAAATTAAAAAAAAAGCACGCAGGTGATAAACATGCCATTTAGAAAGAAAGAAAAATATTTTAATGGGCATTTTTTTTATTATATCGAACCTAATCGTAGTGCTTTAGGAGGCAGTTTTCCAGTAAGTGCATTGAAAAAATATATTCAATAGTCTATATAGCGTGTTTTTAATTTATAGATAAATTGAATATCACTAATCGGGATCAGTAATTAGCCTCTTCGCACGCCTCTCCACTATTTATTTATATATTCTTTATTGTACACCGCATAAACAACAAATATAGGACATATTATTATAAATAAGGGTACAATGGGCGGTCTTATCGCACTATGTCCAAAGCTACTAAATGACATTTTGCAGCACTAATAATGAACCCAGCTTTTGTCTTGTTTCCTAACCAGTCCCCAGCAGATCGTGGACTGTAGTTCCAAGGACGGTAACGCAGGATGCGATGGAGGCTCTCTGCGAGGTGCACTCCGGTACGTGGCCAGGGAAGGACTCATCACGGAGGCACAGTATCCTTATGTGGGGAAGGTATGTAGACCTGCATAAGTTAATTAATCAACGATGATCAAGGTTTATAATTTTTATCTCTTTGATTAACAATTGGGAAGAATCAAAGAAATTATTAAGCATAAGTAGGAAAGTTTAACCAATTCAATCTGGCCAATGGTCTGTGGGTTAAGTGAAAATAGACCCCGGCGCCCAGAAACAAAGGCAAAGAAGGAACAGGTTTGGGTTTTAGTCATTAAAGGTATGACACGCCCTCCTGCTCCGCCCAAGAGCAGGAGAAGTCATTGGATGATTTCTCACCATAATAAAAAATTACCAATGGTGCATCTGAGGAATAGTGGACTTGCTGCCTAAAGAAATGTAAAAGATTACCTAAATTGACCTTTATTTTTGAGGTAGATCATTAAATAACTCCTCCCACTCTGGGTGAAATTTTCCTGACTGAAATATGTCCGGGTTCCTTCAGTTGCCCTTTGCGATCCAAGGTTATGGTAATTCAGACCGCAGCCCATATAAACTAGCTTGAGCCTTCTTCAGTTATAGGCTGGCTATACTGGATAGTCAGCTCCGCTGCGAAGTCTGGAGACATAAAACTTACCTATAAATAGCATTTTATCACCAAAGTAGTCATTCCAGCGATCATCATCATAGGCATGGGCTTGTGGACGACGAGCATTGGGGAGCTTGTTGTCCGCCCTTCCGGTAAGGACCAGGCGCATAATGTTCCATGCGCGCCTCAAAGAAATGTCAGCAAAAGTGAAGGGGTCCAGCAGCACCAATGTCTGCTAGGACTGCGTGAATGTTTGACATATGACTGCGGCCCTAGAACGCAAAGGGCAAGTGAAGGACATAGGTTGGTTTAGTCAGTTGACACGCCCTCTCCTTCCACCCCAAAGTGGGAGAAGTTATTGGATGATTTCCCATCTCAAAAAATCATCAGCTTACCTATAGTAAATTAATTTAGCATTTATACACCGTTAAATTTTGATGGTTTTAATACCGTGGAGGGTCGATCTGGATATGAAACTATCGATTTGTAAAGTTAAAATAAAAAAAATAAAGTACTACCTTGTTTCTAAAACTCGAATTAATTTACGCATGTACGAAATTAATTTCTTTAAGTAAACGAGCCAATGACCTTTTAGGTAGTTGTCGGTCGTTGCGTACTAACTACCTACAGGTCATTGGCCTTGGTCAGCTGACGTTTACCATTTCGTACAAGCGTAAATTAATTCAAATTTAAAATAAAAGTATGTGTTTTAAGTAACGAATGGACCCTCCTTTCGATTAAAACGATCAAAATTTAATGGTGTGTATGTATAACAGACAGTCAGTGCTGGCCATAAGCAGCTTCGATACCATGCTGTCTCTCCCACCCTCATCCAGCTACTACCAGCCTCATCACATTTTTCTAATTATATTTTATCAGGATGGAAGCTGCAAATACAACAGCAATCTCGTAAGGGTCCGGGCTCGAAGGTGGGCGACGCTTCCGATAGGAGACGAAGCAGCCATAGAGAAGAGTCTGGCGACCATTGGCCCTCTAGCCGTGGCCGTTAATGCTGCACCTTTCACATTTCAGCTGTACAGGTAACATTGTGATTTCTTGTGACTAGTTTAAAAAAAAAACATAATTCTAAATGTTTTTATTTGACTTGAAACGTCAGGAGTTAGTGCAGGGCTGCACCGTTCCAAATGGTTGCTTCTTCATTTGGAGAAGAGCCGGGAAGAAACTCTATGGTTACTCTTTAAAAAAAACTGGGCCAGTGCAAGTCAGACTAGCAAAGGGGGTTTTTTATGGTAGGTAAAATCATCCAATGGCAAATCCCGCCCTTGGGCGGAGCGGGAAGTAGTGTCAGACTCTTACTGACTAAAAACCTACTCCGTTCCTTCGTAGCCTATCGTGCCGGGGCCAGGTATTCCTTTTGGAAGCTGACCCATGACCCCAGTAGGCTTCGACCCTGCCTGCCTGCACCGAGCAGGCTGGGCCTCTTCGGTGTGCTGACAGCTCCTTGAAGCGCGCGGGGACAGAACGCGCCGTCGACGACTTGGGCTCGGTCCGGTCGGTTACCGGACGATCGGACAGCGTGCTACCCATTGCACGCTGTCCGCAAGCCCGCGCCTACGGTGGAGCAAAGGGGGTGTTACAATATTATTAGAATGCGTTGATCTCTACAGTTTGTCGTCCGACCGTCCGTTAAGAACCAAGTCCGAGTTGACGGTGCGTTGCATTCCACGCTCGCCTCAAAGAGATGTCAGCAAAATGAGTGAAGTACACTAGGGCTACCTTGGTCTTGGATCGTAGAGGGCAACTGAAAGAACACTGGTTTTAGACACTAAAAGGCTGATGTCCCCACCTGATTCATCTATAACAACGATGAGTGACGACACATTAGAGTGACGTCACTTTATTTTTAAAGTTATTCTTAGCTTTCATTTAATACCCATATTGTTAGAATGCATTAAAAATAACTAGTCCGCCATCTTGGATGTTCCGCCATGTTAGATTTAGAATGACACCATACAGCTAATCATGCATTGTCATCTAAACTAAACGTGTATAGGAAATTTTAACTAAATTGTTTGGAGACATCAGCTTCAAAATTGAGTTATAAGATTCCACCCTAACAAGCTTAGTTAAGCAAGCAACAAGTAAGTTAAATTAAAGCTTGAATTCTTTATTGTACACAATTTTAATTATTATAATTACATTATTATACAATTGATGTACAAAGGCGAGTTTAACTCAACAGTGAGTTTTCTGCCAGCAAACCTTTGAGTAACAGAGAGAGATCACATTCGAGGATAGGATCCAGTGTACAATATAATCCTACATAAATAAGTCATACTTACATATATAACGGGAAATCGGGAGACCGGGCTGTTGCATATGATTGCTGATTTGTGACCTCGTCAGCGCGGTAATCCATATTGGGCGTTAAACTTCAGGAAACTTTGAAATTAATACACTGTAGCGATGACTGTTTACTACTTTAAGTATACAAACACTTAAATTACGTAAACAATAGACGATTACAACAATAATTAGCGATTTAAAGCCAATGGGTTTGCGAGTGCTCAAAACATGCAACGGTTGTCAACTACCCTACGAAAAATTGACATCACGTTCGCCCGTCATGACAGACGCAACTCTATTCGGTGTTACCCGCTCTCAATTAAAGTTACCAGTATCTCAAAATCAAATCGACTAATCGCTAAAAATAACAAAATAATGACCAATGATTAAAAAAAGTAACAAAACAAATTAAGATTTTCCGATTTTCATTATTTAATAATTTCACGCGCGTCATATATATATATATATAATACATACTAATAAATACCAATATAATGCTAATATTATGTCAGTTGTGAAAGAAAGTGATCTTTAATTTCATTAAAAGCTTTTAAAAAGTTTAAGAAGAATTTGTGTGTTTTATGAAAATCTATGAGAAGTAAACGTTCTGAAAACTTTTTGGCTTATTTTTTCCAATAAGGAGCGGTATCTACGACGATTTGTTCTGCACATCTTGGACGCTGAATCATGCGATGTTGCTGGTGGGCTACACGCCAGACTACTGGATCCTGCTCAACTGGTGGGGCAAGAACTGGGGAGAAGATGGCTATATCAGGTGAGGTTTTTCTTATCCTTTTTTTTATTATTGATAGACTAGAGTTTGACTACTATCTCACCTGATGGTAAGCGATGATGTGGCCGACGACCTGCATGCCTAGAAAGTGGCTTACTCTCGGTCTGTAGCTTCAAATTAAGGGTAGACATTAGTAATATTATGTTGAATAATTATATTATTGTGATGTTTTGTTGGTTTCAGGATCAGAAGAGGTCTCAACCGGTGTGGAGTAACGAATATGGCTACTTATGTCGAAGTGTAACTTGAATACTTGAAATAAATGAATTTTATAATTGTGCAGCTGTTTTGTTAAAGTATGAAGAGAGATCTGTACCTCTACCATGAGTTTTAAGCAATAGTATTCGTCGCTACTCGATATCGACGCCGTAAATATTTTGTATGGCAAATTTTGCAGCGCCTCTAGCGGTCACTTGCAGAACCAAAATTTGCCATACAATATATTTACGGCGTCGATATCGAGTAGCGACGAATACTATTGCTTAAAACTCATGGTAGAGGTACAGAAAGACGCGAAACGACAATACAACAGCTCGTTTTCTTGTTTGTCTGTGTTTTTGTCAGTGAATAATTTCTTCAAAAATACGTTGTTGCTCCGTTGTTTCTAGTTGCATCGCTCCTAATCTGCGGGAAACAATAGGGGCCCAGCAGGGCCGAAACCTACTGGGGCCATGGGTAGTCTGAAAGAGAACCCCGGGGTCCTGGACTGCAAGGTAAAGAAGGAACGTAGGTGTGGTTTTAGTTAGAAAGTCTGACACGCTCTCCCACTGCGCCCTAGAGCGGTAGAAGTCATGGTACGATTTCCTATACTAAATAAAAAACCTATTTGCAGGAACCTTAAAGGTTCCTGACCTTGGTTCCTGCAGATAGGTTTCTCTTCTATGTTTTTACAGAGTAAACAAAACCGACGTTGAGTAATGAATTTATCACCCCAAAACCCCCATTCATTGGTGTTATGAACCTTCAAATAGATAAGTATTTAGTAGACACAGCACTGGTTTATAACTTCTATCGACACAACAAACATCAAAACTAAATCCCGCTTACTATCTAACGGCCTGTTTACACATAGTCTCCGTATTTACGGTACCCGTTTTAACGAATACGATAACAAATTTAGGTATTTATTTAAACTTCTTGCACAAGTAAAAACTGTACAAAGGCGGACTTAATGCCATAGGCATTTTCTACCAGTCGACCTTAGGGTGGTGCAGAAACACAATATAGTAGTGCAAGTTAATGTTAAACAAACAAATGGAAAACTATGTAATCTATATCTATACTTATAATAAATCTGTAGAAGTAAAAATTCTGTACATTGAAAATATCAAAAAAATAAATGGCAGGGGGTGTTACTAGACCGACACTGAACCCAAAAATGTGATTAAAAAAATGTTTGTCTGTTTGTTCAGGCATCACGCAAAAACTACCGGTTCGATTACGATGAAACTTGGTATAATTATTCTCTAATATCCTGGGCACCACACTGGGTACTTTTTATCTCGGAAAAGTATATACAATAAAAACAAACTTAATTTTGCGGTTCGATCCCTAAGAGCGATTACTGTACCAACCGCAAATAATAAGTTTGTCGCAGGTTACGTCACCCGTTTCTATTGTAATTAGCCAAAAAAGGCCCGCGCCGAGACAGAAGCGTATTAATACCGGTAAGTATGCTCGATAGATAACGTTCTACACAAATAGCACTTTACACAAAAAACTCATTGATAAGTTTCGTCGTTCACGCGAACGAAGTTGCGGGCACAGCTAGTACAGTAATAAATACATATAAATAACGAAAATTACTCTGAGAAATAAAACCAACCAATCAACGCTGTGATGATTCTAGCAACTTCTTGCGAATGTGTTCAAATGCCTTAAAGGAGAACCGATTGGATGCCATCCTGATGTTCAATTGGAGCGCATTCCAAAGAGAGATGGCCTGGACAAATTATGCTTTGTTCACACTTAGGCATCGTATAACGTTCAACGTATCCGTCATCACTAGATACAATGTTACACTGCTACTCAACCAAGACCCTTCCTCTCTCTATACAGTTTAAATCAGGTAAAGTTGTACGGATACATGAAGAATTTGTATTTCGGTAGGAAAATCATCCAATGACGTCTCCGCGCCCTTGGGTGAGGCGGGAGATAGTGTCAGATTTTTACTGACTAAAACCCATTCCTGTTCCTTCGTCGCCTTTCATACCGGGGCCGAATGTTCTTTTCAGAAACCGACCCTGGCCCCAGTAGTCTTCGACCCTGCTGGGCTCCTACGGTTTTCTGACAACTCCTTGAGGCGCGCGGGAACTATACGCTCCGTCGACGACTTGGGCTCGGTATGAGGGCCGTTGCCTCACGCGTGCGTCCTCCCCCTTTGCTAGCATTACTGCTTCGCAGAAGGAGATACATGATGGATATGAATTTTGTTTATCCAGTATTCCATGACAAAACTCATACGTCATAATTTGACGGACCGGTATTTTTTACTGTAATACTGTGTCATATGTGAAGTCGCTTATACAACACCATACGCCATCGAAGAAAAAAACGTATCCGATAAAACGGACCATGTATGAACGGGCTGTTAGTAATAAAACTCGCCATTTTATAACATTAGCGGAACTGAAAATAAACGTATTTGTTGAGCAGTGTACAGAATAAGGCTAATTCGGCTGGTCGACGGAAGAGTTAAAATCTTAATTCATTTATACCAGTTTTCTCTATTCGCCCGCAATGGATGGCGAACTATTTCGCCGCGTTCGTTTGAGCATAGGGTCTGGCTTAATTCTTGAGCTAGAGCGATTTTAATTCAATGATTTAATGAACAGCATTGTTGTTGTTACATTCCTGTAGCGACATCTGTGGCGCCAATAAACTACGAAATCCTGCATCGTGCAATAAGAAATACGTCAAGGCCATTAAATAGCGTGAAAGCTAACAGACACCAAAGATTAAAAATAAAGATGATATTTATTCTGAGTCGATACAGCATCGCTCCGCTCCGCTCCGATTACCCGGGGCGATAAAATCGTTAAAACCTCGGATTTTTAAAAAGAAAATAATTGATATTGAAATGCTAATAATGCGTATACACCACTATTTTTAATTAGTGCAAATGCTTAAAGGGCTTATTAGAAAAGGTCTTGTTTTTATTTAAGTAAAGTCTCAATAAATAATAATCATAAACAGCAAAGTTATGAGCGCTTGTTTATATCCCAAAATCACACTAAATTTATAAAAACATTGTTCAGGTTATTGTTTATGAATGAAAAAATGTCAATAACAATGGAAAAACACTGCGCTTATAGTATTTTCTAGTAGTAGTTGTTATGTATGATGATTCAATTATGAATTTACCAATAATGACAAATTTTCGTGGACAATTTTGGGATTTCGTTTTTTGTATTTTTGACTACACAAATATGATTAGTAATAGGTACTGATTGAGCCCCATTATTTTGTGCACTAATTAAAAAATAGGGGTGTATAAAAGGCAAAGTTTAGAAACCTATTAAAAAATGTGATTTTGATTCTGATAATGAAATATCTATACTTTGATACAAGTGTAGAAAGTTTGTCATTGCGACCGAGGCGTAATTTACACGAGCCGTAGCCGAGTGTGTTATATAGCCGAGGGCTGCAGTGACTTTGCAAATGTATCAAACGACGTTTTTCTATACACTTACCGTGGGGCATCGCAGGTCAATTGTGTGCCTAAAAGCGGGTTTTAGACTAAGTTTATTGAAATAAGAATTTTGTTGATCAGATCTTTTGTAACTCGCACCTCACAACTAACCTAATTGAGTGTAGTTAAGGAAGCGGTCAGAGAGGCACAAATGCGATTTATCTCGCGCGAGTCACTCAGCGAGTCAGCACACTAACGTTTCTACTGCATTCACGCAGATATCTTCGTGAGTAAACCAAGGTTTTTATCTTTAACAAATCTGTCGTGTTTCTTCAAGGGATTTTGCTGGATTTTATTTGTATTGGTTTTAGCGAAGTGTGGATGTACTATAGGCACATGTCTGCTTGATACTTTGGCGATCGCTTTCTGTGGTCTGAGATCCCATGAGCTCTTAAAGCGACCTATTTTACGACCTAAACTGAAATATAATATATATAACGGGATATCGGGAGACCGGGCTGTTGCATCTGATTGCTGATTCGTGACTTCGTCAGCGCGGTAATCATATTGGGCGTTGAACTTCAGGAAACTTTGAAATTAATGCACTGTAGCGATGACTGTTCACTACTTTAAGTATACAGACACCTAAATTACGTAAACAATAGACGATTACAACAATAATTAGCGATTTAGAGCCAATGGGTTTGCGAGTGCTCAAAACATGCAACGGTTGTCAACTACCCTACGTAAAATTGACATCACGTTCGCCCGTCATGACAGACGCAACTCCATTCGGGGTTACCCGCTCTTAGTTAAAATTACCAGTATCTCAAAATCAAATCGACTAATCGCTAAAAATAACAAAATAATGACCAATGATTAAAAAAGTAACAAAACCAATTACGATTCTCCAAATTAACCGATTTTCATTATTTAATAATGTCACGCGCCGTCACGGCCGTCCTGCGTCTTCACACGTCCTCGGGTGAATAGTTTATTTCTGCAGTATTTGTGGACAATCATAAAAGAGATCAAGTAAACAACTTAACGTTCGGTCATTCTGACCGTTTGAATTAAACACCTCAATATCACAAAGAGCGAGACCTCAAATCACAGTTAACGAAAAACTCCAAACACCCAGACAACACCAGATTGCCATACAGGCTGGGACCACATAGGCTATTGCCACACAGGTTAGTGCCACAGGCTACTGCCACACAGGCTATTGCCACACAGGCTAGTGCCACACAGGCTGATGCCACACAGGCTAGTGCCACACAGGCTATTGCCACACAGGCTAGTGCCACACAGGCTATTGCCACACAGGCTATTGTCAACAATTGTTAAGATTAGCAAAGTCCTTCACAGTAAACAAGTAAATCCAGATGTACAACTCACCTGCGCCGTTATCGGTACATTCTGATTCTACACTATTAGTAGGTGCCTCCAAACCTACATTCAAATCCAATGGAACACAGCACTCACATGGCATAGGTCGTATGCGATCATGTGTATACTTATACGTCCGATTAGAGTTCAATGCTTTTAGTTAATACCTGTCACTATCAAGCACCTCAGCCACCTGATAAGGTCCCTTAAATTTTGGGTATTGGGGGCTTTGTTTTATTGCGTTCATGATTTTCTAATAACACATAGTCATAAACTCAGCTAATCGAATCTCAAATTGCCCTATCGTTACTCTACCCGTAGGTGTACCTTCTACAAAATAATCCGAGCTACGTTCAAGCAATGAAACTAATTGATGTTTATAATCAGTGGGTATATCAGTATTGATATTGTAAAAATTACTAATTTTTTTTCGCCTATATCATACGCTAAAACTGTTCTAATTTTCCTCAAAATATTTTGGTTTTCACAAACTTCAACCGAAAATCCCATTGACTATAGTAATTCCCTTCCAATAAAAATGGAATCAGAAATAAAATAGTCTGGCACGACATGTAATAATAACTACATTGAGTATCCCTGAATAGCATTACAGTAATAGTAGTACAGTTGTCAATATTTGAACATAGCACTTAACGTTTTATTGGTACCTTTCAATGTTACCGAGGTATGATGACGCTTGCCTGAGAGTCTATTTGCTAAACTTTCTTAGACTAGAGAGCACTAGGCGTCGGAATCAAAACAAAATAAAAACTTCTCACCGGATTCAACTGCTAGGTGATCAGTGGCTGGCTTCATAAGGCAGGCATTCAACCAGTGCCGCTACTAATCTGGTGTCCTTTTTCGGGCAGCGAGTGGCAATGTGACCTGGTTCGCTGCAGTGATAGCACGTAGGCGAAGATGTTTTGCTTGGTACCCTGCTGCCTTGATTCTCTTGCTGTTTATTGGTTGCTGAAAACAGAGGTTTGAGATTAGTGCTGGTATTGCGCGAGTCTTTGAAGAGGCATTCGTTTGCCATGTGGCCTAGTCTGCCATAATTATAACACTTCTTCGGTTCATTTCGCGGTTTCTTAGCGTCACTGCAAGTATTAGACTTTTCTGGCATCGCATGCCATTAGCTCTTGTTGCAATTTTATTCTAGTATCAATTTTTTTTCAGTTAATCCTAGTCTTTGCCGGCGATGTTCAATTTTCACTGCGTGAGCCAGAGTTACAGCAATTGCAATTTGTTCAATCGAAAAAGAATGCCATTGATTCATTAATGTACTCAGAAATCGAGTAGTATGAGCTGACATGCACTCTCCGTCTTTTGGGCTTTCATTAAAGAGTCTATACAAGGTAGCAGCTGGAGTCTCGAAGTAGTTACCCGAGCAAGAAACCAATCCCTTAACTGAGGCCAGGTTACACCAGCGAAACTATTTTGAGCCAATCACGTGGCTGCCGCGCCACGGGTCCTCTGATCATTTGAATACCGTAATTAGAGACACAATAGAAAGACAAAAGGTGTGCGGACACCGGTGTCCGCTTGGGGGCTTGAGTAACTACGTGCTTTGCTCATGGCGATAATCAGAGTACCATTAGATAATAGTTTTTCTTGCATGCATAAGTCTACAGTATTGTACCATGACCTGGCATCGACATCTCGAGAATCAGGATTGAATTTGGGGAACGTTAGCTTTGTATCAACTGTATTTGTGTCCTTTATAGCATGATTTAATTCCATCATCCTACGTTGTTGAATTTCAAACAATATTTTCTAACGGTCAGATTCACTATTTAGGTTAAAATCAATACTCTGACCTGTTTCACGTTCCTGGGAAGTCCCTGGTAATCCCACTTCTGATAACGGGATATCGGGAGACCGGGCTGTTGCATCTGATTGCTGATTCGTGACTTCGTCAGCGCGGTAATCATATTGGGCGTTGAACTTCAGGAAACTTTGAAATTAATGCACTGTAGCGATGACTGTTCACTACTTTAAGTATACAGACACCTAAATTACGTAAACAATAGACGATTACAACAATAATTAGCGATTTAGAGCCAATGGGTTTGCGAGTGCTCAAAACATGCAACGGTTGTCAACTACCCTACGTAAAATTGACATCACGTTCGCCCGTCATGACAGACGCAACTCCATTCGGTGTTACCCGCTCTTAGTTAAAATTACCAGTATCTCAAAATCAAATCGACTAATCGCTAAAAATAACAAAATAATGACCAATGATTAAAAAAGTAACAAAACCAATTACGATTCTCCAAATTAACCGATTTTCATTATTTAATAATGTCACGCGCCGTCATATATTTCTGAAATAATATTTCCACAACTATCACACAACGGTATTAGGGAATGTTTGGGTCATATGCACAGATATAGATAGACATAGATAACGCAAGCATCACGATCTGTATGAAAACCAAGCGTGCCATTTTTTGACTACCTATTATGACGTCACAAGCACTATTTAGTGAAGACGCCGCCGCGTACGGCGTCCCCCTCGCTCCACCCCCACACCAACAGCACAATTAACCATTTTTATATTTTTAACTGCACCCGACTAGCGCTGTACTCCGATGCAGACTGAGCGCGAAAGTGACCACTTACGATTTTTGTACGTAAGCTAGGCACGCGAAGTAGTTGCTCTTGCGTTATCTAGGTATATCTATATCTGTGGTCATATGTATTTTATACTTATAACTTATACACTACCCAACTGTCTTTTAACGAATCTCTAAAGAGTCGGCCATCTTATAACATTATTTAATTTATTATTTATTTATTTTACAATTTATGTACACCCAATAAAACAGAAAAAGACAACACATAATAAATAATAGTACAAAGGTACTGCTTATTTCCAAAGAAATTAAACTGGTAGTAGAATATAAACTAGTGCTCTTCACTGCTATTCCACCTGATGATAAGCAGTGATACAATCGTTGGTAGTGATGCGCACTAGTTTATTATGAGCCTATTCAAGGCTAGGTTTAAGACACCTAAATTATAATCTGACGGGAAGACTGCAGCAGCCAAATTACCATGGTATCTCAGTTGATTGGGATCTTCTTTTTTCTCGTTGATTGACTATCAACTCCTATCCAATTCAACCTGTAGGGATCTATCATTGGTTTTGTTTGAATATTAGAAGACGTAGGTGGTTGTGCACATGTGGGTATCAAAAGAAGATGACGTATGTTCACTTGCACCATAGAGATGGGTTTTTTATGGTAGATAAAATCATCAAATGACTAATCTCAAAATATCAAAAGATAGTGTCAGACTCTTACTGACTGAAAACCTACCCTACTCCTTTTAATGCCTTCGTGCCAGGGCCCCGGGTTTCATTTTCACATAACCTTCGGCCCCAGTAGGCTTCGGCCTTGCTGGGCCCCTACAGTTTTCTGACAACTCCTTGAGGCGCACGGGATAAGTGCGCGCCGTAAACGGACTCGGATCAGAGTTACCGGTGTTAGCGGACAGACGGACAGCGAGCTACCCATTGCCCGCCGTCCGCGAGGCCGCGCCTACGGTGGCCGAAAATCGGGATCAGAATCCCGGCGGCGGCGGTGACGTGTGCGCCGTTGTCAGATGCGGTCGGCCTCCTCCTTTGCTAGCATTACTGCATTTTTGCTTGAAGGAGGCGACCGCCTGCCACTCCTCCTCGCTCCGGAGCATGGCCTGAACCAAGCCCCGGCGAGAGATCGCCGCCGCCGATCGCCATGGTCGCCATTTTTGCCAATCGCCGATCCTCTTCAAGGACACGGCGATGCTTCCCAAGCGGGGCACACCTCGACTGTGTGCTCCACCGTGTCCTCCGGGCGGTCCGCACAGTGGCGACACCGGGGCGTCGTCTCCGCACGAATCTTGTAGCCATAGAGATGGGTGGAGAATACACCGTTTGTCGACTATTTGTACAGCGACAAGCGGCAAACCTGTATCCACAATCGGTTAAGAGATATGATTTGACAGCAATACAATCGTTTCATATTTTTTAATAAAAAAACATCAGTCAATTAAAATGTTCTATAGTTCAATCTTAGGGTAGTGAATTTTGTTGACTAGATAGAGTTGTGTATTATGTTATTATAGGTTAGTATATCTCAGAATCCTGGGGCCCTGGACCTTTGAAAAGCTTATGAGAGGCCGAAGCTAACTTGCAGAGGCCCTTTAGATAATTTTCGTTATTATTATTATAAATGTCATATTGAAGTCTACTTAAATCTTAACTATTAGAGAGATTTGGCACGAATATTTTGCAATCACCAGCAACAATAGTGGTACGGTCTGTCTCAAAGTCGGGTTCACTTCGGTTCGCGCTATACATACAAGAAAAACACAAGTATGCACATTTAAAAAAAAAATTGTATTTGTATCATATTGAGAATATTTTTCATCTAATAGTAGGTGATTTTTCTTGTATCTTTGTTTCTATTCTCTAAGATCTCTCCAAACGCTTAGTTGACACTTCGTGTGACTCAAGGGCTGGCGTTTACCTCGGTTTACTTCGATTAAGCATTGCCATACAACGTGGCAATTCCGCTAGCCTTTTGGGCAAACTTCTATTCGACATCGATGCGGAGGAGTTTAATGACGCCATTTTTTAGTTAGGAGTAGGTTTTAACCAAACCTGAAATCGCGAAAAAAATCTGCTGATCAGTACATTTGTGTTCGCCTAACTGGTCAAAATGTACTGAACTTGGCTGATTTTTTTTTGCGATTTCAGTTTTGGTCCCATAGTAAAAGCTGTTTGTTATCATGAATACAATCACGTGTTTAAGTATCGTTCACTAATTACCAGTCACCCAATATAGTTTTAATTAGTAAGTGTTTTATATAATGTATCTCATTGTGTAGTAGTTTTCTAAATAAATAGGTTTTCTCTGGTGTCATGTGATAGGTAGGTAAGGGAAATAATTTGTTATAGGTATATGAATGGATAAAAACTTTACTAACGCTGCTAATCCTTTATATTGTGGTACCTGTAACAAATCTTATTTGAAAATAGAAAGCTGAATAAAAAGTTAATAATAAAAATAAAATAATTCATATATTCGTATTTTTATTGTTTAAAAAATTAGTAGTCAGGTTCAAACATAATGTAAAGGCAAAATTAAGAACTGCGGCAAGAGCTAAGAGCCTGTGTTATAGGAGCAAATGCTATTTAATCTAAAGGAAATAAATCCTACTCGAAAACAAAACATTCATATTAATTTACGATCGGGGATTATACGTAAAATAAACATAAAAAACTTATTGTGTAAAAAGCAATTTAGAGACAACTTGAAAACTGGTATTTTAAAATTATACATTTTTGAACAGGATTAAGTTTTATATCGCTGTCTAAAGATGTTCCATTGCAAAAACTGGTTAGCTAACATTTGCGTGTGTCCACCTCCTTCTGTCCTTAAGAAATACTTAAATACTATCATTTAAAAAGATTTTTGTTTGAGATTGCTATTTAAGAAATCACGCCGTATAATAAAGTTTCCCTGTTTATATGCTATGCATCTGTTAATTCTAAAGGAATCGAAAATTGTAATATCAGTACCTCTACCATGAGTTTTAAGCAATAGTATTCGTCGCTACTCGATATCGACGCCGTAAATATTTTGTATGGCAAATTATTGTTCTGTAAGTGACCGCTAGAGGCGCTGCAAAATTTGCCATACAAAATATTTACGGCGTCGATATCGAGTAGCGACGAATACTATTGCTTAAAACTCATGGTAGAGGTACAGCTGCATCATCACAACAGTAAATTAAAAGTGTCATTATATTTTTACTAACACCATGCAAATTATTTGTTTTATAAAATGACCACTATGTAAATCAAAACCGTAAATATGTTACATAAAATCAGTATTGTAACACGTTTTTTTTATATAAGTACTGATTGAGTTTTTAGACGTGGTACAAGTGTTTGACAAAGTAAAGCATGATACTATATACCTAAACTATGTATAATAAACGTTACCATGCATGTTTATATACCTATATTCTAAAGCTCAGCATCCTAAGTGGAGTCTTACAAGAGTACTTAGAGTAAAAAAAGAAGATATTTACCCCGAATGGGAACAAATGAAACCTGGCGTATCTCAAGGCAGTGTTTTCGGCTCAATCCTTTTTACAAGCGAGAGTAACGATAACGTTATTCAAAACGTTATAAAAAAATTAATTATTTTCCATAAACAAAATTTATTTACAAAAAAAAAAAAACAAGGAATGGAAATACAGGAGAAGATTCTGCGATTAATTTAAAAAGTGTGAAATAAATAAAAACCCCGACGCTAAAAAACTATAAAAAGAAAAAATAATTTAATAAATTAGATACTCTTTCATAAAAAGAATCTATAAATATTTTAAAGATAAACGTCACTGAGTCTTGGGACCGCTATGTGCGTAAGGTGTAAGGTAATATAGCTCTAGAGGCTGAAAGAGTATCTAAATTACTAACTTATTTTTACTTTTTGTAGTTTTTTATCGACGAGGATAACATTATATTTTTATCGAAAAATGCTTTGTATGACGTCCGTTTAATAGTATGACGTGTTTTTTATTTCCCTTCGATCTTATTATAAGCAGATACCACTGTATATTGCTTAAAAAGACAAAAAGTAAAAGACTTGTCCGGCAACCTATAAGGGGTCAATTAATACAAGGAAAAAATATATTAAATTATATCTACGTATTTATATTATATAACAAGCGTAAAACCAGTCTGGATGCCTGTGGAAGACGGGCCTAATAAAATATTAGTCTTGTAGTAATTGAAAATTAATAACTTTGCTCACTGTGTATTATGACACTGGAAGGTGTTGACGTGTATCGCGATGCACGAACAAGTGTGGACGCGTATCACGGACATAACCGACAGCAACACTGGCACTGCCAGCCCTCCATTAATCGCAGCCCTCATTGGTGATACTGCATTAGACATCATTGCTTGGGTTTTATTCTTACTGACCCTAGTTGGAGTCACATATGGAGTGATATCATGGTGCATCATCAAGAAGTTTCGCCATTACAGAAACTATGTGCTTCTCAGTGTTATCTTTGTGAATATGCTACGATTATTGGTGTTCAATTTGAACAGTGTTCTACCTTATGAAGCATTGGCTAGTTATGCGGTGTTGCGTTTTCTTCCTATATTTTTATTGTTGTTTCTTTACTTATCGTACTATTGCTGGTTGGTAGTGTTGTGTTATATTTTTTACGTTGATTTTGTGAAAAAAATTGTATTTGTATCATATTGAGAATATTTTTCATCTAATAGTAGGTGATTTTTCTTGTATCTTTGTTTCTATTCTCTAAGATCTCTCCAAACGCTTAGTTGACACTTCGTGTGACTCAAGGGCTGGCGTTTACCTCGGTTTACTTCGATTAAGCATTGCCATACAACGTGGCAATTCCGCTAGCCTTTTGGGCAAACTTCTATTCGACATCGATGCGGAGGAGTTTAATGACGCCATTTTTTAGTTAGGAGTAGGTTTTAACCAAACCTGAAATCGCGAAAAAAATCTGCTGATCAGTACATTTGTGTTCGCCTAACTGGTCAAAATGTACTGAACTTGGCTGATTTTTTTTTGCGATTTCAGTTTTGGTCCCATAGTAAAAGCTGTTTGTTATCATGAATACAATCACGTGTTTAAGTATCGTTCACTAATTACCAGTCACCCAATATAGTTTTAATTAGTAAGTGTTTTATATAATGTATCTCATTGTGTAGTAGTTTTCTAAATAAATAGGTTTTCTCTGGTGTCATGTGATAGGTAGGTAAGGGAAATAATTTGTTATAGGTATATGAATGGATAAAAACATTACTAATGCTGCTAATCCTTTATATTGTGGTACCTGTAACATATCTTATTTGAAAATAGAAAGCTGAATGAAAAGTTAATATTAAAAATAAAATAATTCATATATTCGTATTTTTATTGTTTAAAAAATTAGTAGTCAGGTTCAGACATAATGTAAAGGCAAAATTAAGAACTGCGGCAAGAGCTAAGAGCCTGTTTTATAGGAGCCAATGCTATTTAATCCAAAGGAAATAAATCCTACTCGAAAACAAAACATTCATATTAATTTACGATCGGGGATTATACGTAAAATAAACATAAAAAACTTATTGTGTAAAAAGCAATTTAGAGACAACTTGAAAACTGGTATTTTAAAATTATACATTTTTGAACAGGATTAAGTTTTATATCGCTGTCTAAAGATGTTCCATTGCAAAAACTGGTTAGCTAACATTTGCGTGTGTCCACCTCCTTCTGTCCTTAAGAAATACTTAAATACTATCATTTAAAAAGATTTTTGTTTGAGATGGCTATTTAAGAAATCACGCCGTATAATAAAGTTTCCCTGTTTATATGCTATGCATCTGTTAATTCTAAAGGAATCGAAAATTGTAATATCAGTACCTCTACCATGAGTTTTAAGCAATAGTATTCGTCGCTACTCGATATCGACGCCGTAAATATTTTGTATGGCAAATTATTGTTCTGTAAGTGACCGCTAGAGGCGCTGCAAAATTTGCCATACAAAATATTTACGGCGTCGATATCGAGTAGCGACGAATACTATTGCTTAAAACTCATGGTAGAGGTACAGCTGCATCATCACAACAGTAAATTAAAAGTGTCATTATATTTTTACTAACACCATGCAAATTATTTGTTTTATAAAATGACCACTATGTAAATCAAAACCGTAAATATGTTACATAAAATCAGTATTGTAACACGTTTTTTTTATATAAGTACTGATTGAGTTTTTAGACGTGGTACAAGTGTTTGACAAAGTAAAGCATGATACTATATACCTAAACTATGTATAATAAACGTTACCATGCATGTTTATATACCTATATTCTAAAGCTCAGCATCCTAAGTGGAGTCTTACAAGAGTACTTAGAGTAAAAAAAGAAGATATTTACCCCGAAAGGGAACAAATGAAACCTGGCGTATCTCAAGGCAGTGTATTCGGCTCAATCCTTTTTACAAGCGAGAGTAACGATAACGTTATTCAAAACGTTATAAAAAAAAAATATTTTCCATAAACAAAATTTATTTACAAAAAAAAAAACAAGGAATGGAAATACAGGAGAAGATTCTGCGATTAATTTAAAAAGTATGAAATAAATAAAAACCCCGACGCTAAAAAACAATAAAAAGAAAAAATAATTTAATAAATTAGATACTCTTTCATAAAAAGAATCTATAAATATTTTAAAGATAAACGTCACTGAGTCTTGGGACCGCTATGTGCGTAAGGTGTAAGGTAATATAGCTCTAGAGGCTGAAAGAGTATCTAAATTACTAACTTATTTTTACTTTTTATAGTTTTTTATCGATGAGGATAACATTATATTTTTATCGAAAAATGCTTTGTATGACGTCCGTTTAATAGTATGACGTGTTTGTTATTTCCCTTCGATCTAATTATAAGCAGATTCCACTGTATATTGCTTAAAAAGACAAAAAGTAAAAGACTTGTCCGGCAACCTATAAGGGGTCAATTAATACAAGGAAAAAATATATTAAATTATATCTACGTATTTATATTATATAACAAGCGTAAAACCAGTCTGGATGCCTGTGGAAGACGGGCCTAATAAAATATTAGTCTTGTAGTAATTGAAAATTAATAACTTTGCTCACTGTGTATTATGACACTGGAAGGTGTTGACGTGTGTCGCGATGCACGAACAAGTGTGGACGCGTATCACGGACATAACCGACAGCAACACTGGCACTGCCAGCCCTCCATTAATCGCAGCCCTCATTGGTGATACTGCATTAGACATCATTGCTTGGGTTTTATTCTTACTGACCCTAGTTGGAGTCACATATGGAGTGATATCATGGTGCATCATCAAGAAGTTTCGCCATTACAGAAACTATGTGCTTCTCAGTGTTATCTTTGTGAATATGCTACGATTATTGGTGTTCAATTTGAACAGTGTTCTACCTTATGAAGCATTGGCTAGTTATGCGGTGTTGCGTTTTCTTCCTATATTTTTATTGTTGTTTCTTTACTTATCGTACTATTGCTGGTTGGTAGTGTTGTGTTATATTTTTTACGTTGATTTTGTGAAAGTGTTCAACTATGACATTCGCAGGAGGTTTCTTAAGAGTAGCTTATTTGGTTGGGGTTTACCTTTTGGAATAGTGATCATAATGGTTCTTGCCGTATTATTATTTTATCTAAGTGACTCAGAGTATATTATTATGTTGTCAACAATATTTTTAATATTTATTATACCTGTAGTTATTAATTTTGTTATTTACGTAGCAGTAGTATACGCTCTGTTCTGCAGTAGTGACTCTAGTGCGATTAGTTCTGCTAACAAATTGCGTCGCTTCTATATTTGTACGTTAATATTTGTTTTTAGCAATATTTTGATAATACCTAATTTATTTGTGGTTTTGAAAATAGCGACTGTGTTTATTGAAGTGTTAGTAGAATTCGGAGAGCACTTGAATACAATAGCATTGAGTGTGTATATAATCGTAGTAAAGAGTAACAGAAAAATATGGTGCGATTTCTTAAATGAAAGAAAACTGAGACAAAAGTCTCTTGAAATGACGTGATGTAATTTTTTTTAACAATATCCGAAAGGCTCTTTCCTTTGAGGATAAATGAAGTGAGATTCAAGAAAATCAAGTAAAAATATCTGTCAATCAGCTCTACGTAGCTCATGACGTTTAGTCAGCAGTATAAAACTGTTTAAGGCTTGTTAGTTTGTGGTTTATGCGATAATTATTATCTACAATAAAAAGTGAATGCATCTATTTACAAATTTGTTTTGATCTTCTTGACGAATCACCTCTCTAATTTCAAATATAAAAGCATTCGAGCATTATTTATGCATCGAGTATTATTTAATAATAATTTAGCTTAAAATTGTAAAAACGGGTTTTGAAGTATATCTTTGGGTTGACTTGGAATTATAAGTTCAAATAAACGTACCTTAATATTACAGGTATTATGCTTTCCAAATAAGAATAGGAAAGCCAATAACCTCGATCTGTCAAATATTGAGTGAAAAGTACGGTTTGCAAAAAAAACTTATTTGCGTATCATTAAAGGGTATTTTTTGCTTTGTATAACGAAGTCTTAGTTAAATTGTAAACTTCACCGAGTGAAGTAATAACGTTATTGTTTAATATAAATTACCTGAATATATTGTTTTAAGCCATAATTAGTTTTGAAAAAAAAAATGTCTTCTTTCTTATTTGCATTGTTAGGAACAATTCGCATTTTTCTTCCATTTACCACTAATCAGACACTTCACACAGTCACGCAGAGATGAGCAAAATTGAAGAACTAGATTTTGATAAAACTTTTTTCGTTCACGATTCGTAAATAAATTAAGTTTAAAAAATGACTTTTTTTGCTCACCGTATTCAATTTCTTCAATTTGACAGATCGACGTGACGTCACAACATGGCAATCGATCCTATTCTCATTTGGACCGCATTGTACGTTATTCTTTTTTGAAATTAGGTATTTATTGGTTTCTTTGTGTTCTTGATTTTCTCTAATATCGTAGTACATATAACCATAAAAATAAAAGTACTTATATATTTTTTTTTTCTTGTTAAGAGTTCGATCGTAGATACTGTGCATTTCAAAGGTCAAGCAATATCAATGATGTTTAAAGAACTGTGTTCTTGGAAGTCTGTGTTCTTCCAAAATAAAAGCTATTAAAGCTTTTGTTTTGAAATTTTGTCTTGAAGTCGCCCTGAAAAAAAATGTTATTCGTGAGATAAAATTTGAAACAATAGTAGATCATGTGACTAGGGGAAAGCAAGCAACAACTAAAGCAGTGTCTTTAAGTCAATGTTTAATTCCGAACGTTTGAACTCAGGTTTTTACATTAACTCCCTCGCTTTGCTCGGGAGTTAATGTAGAAACCTGAGTGAGGTGATGGTTCAAGCCGCCCAAGACAAAGACAGCTTCATCCCAGTGTTGCCTACTTCTTACACCATCTGTGAGATAATTAAAAGACGATTTACGAAAACAAATTACATTTTCAAGAAACATTGTAATATTTACAATCTAATCTTCTAAAACTCGACATTCAATTTTAATACTCTAAGATTCTATAGTTCTAATTTTTTATAATACTCCCCCTCATTCATTACTTTTTGTAGAGATAAATTTTATCCAAAATTTAGCGGGAATATTTTGTAAAAATAAAAGGTAGCGAGTTACAACTGCGGGCCTAAAAACGTCACATGAGCAATTCATCTAGAGCAAATCATATTCAGAATTTCTAGCAGATTATAAGCAATTCTTCTAATGTTCGTAAAATGGTTGCACAAATTAGTCGAATCATACTCAATTCACTACATATCAGAATCATATTCCTTGTTAATATTGCCGAATAAAAAAAAATATGATTCATATTATGATTCTGCTAAAGTGGCCTTTTTAGCCCCCAGGTCTCAAGGTTTGCTTGCTTTGCTCGCTCAGCATAAAGATCTGGATATCTTCCACGACAAGCCGTACCAAATTTGTAAATATATATATTCATTTTTAAGTTTCTTGTAGATAGTCTATTCACATATTTTGTTTTTATTAGTCTATAAGATTGTAGAATATAAGTGTTTTGGTCTTGTACTGTTAACTTATATTTTTAAATAAATAAATAAATAAATAAAGGTACAACAGGTTCCCATAATAACAGAAAAGGGAGAGTACTTAAATACAATAGCATTGAAAATATATACATACATAATCGTAATAAAGAGTGATAGAAAAATATGGTACATATGCTCTTGCCTTAGGTCACGCCTTTGAGGATAGAACAAGGTTACATTGAACAAAATAAAAATAAAAACTAGTAAAAATTATACCCAGTATTTGTTAACTAGTTTTGCAATACTCATGACTTTTAAAATATAAAACTTGATACTAATAAAAAAAAAAAACTAATATACCTTATATTCAATTTTTTTTGGTTTGTGTAATGCATTAGTTATAATATTGTTTTCCACATTGAAAAGTAAATTTGTTTTTCCAGCTCAATATACTTTATTTGTTTATTCAAAGAAATTATCTGTTTTTTTGAGAATACAACCTCTCTCGACATTGACCTCAACATTGGCCTCGATCAGCTGACGTTTACTTATAGAAATCAATTTCGTACTTGCGTAAATTAATACCGAGTTTAAAAAAAAAGTACTTTATTTTTCATTTTTATCTTTACAAATCGATAGGGTTTCATGTACCGAATCGACCCTCCAAGGGATTAAAACGACAAAAATGTAACGGTGTATAAATTAATTTTTCAACGCGTTGTTATGGATATCATAATAAAGACGATTTTCTACCCTGAGTTATTTTTGTTAAGGTTGTATAGCACATCAGTGTAAATACTACTTGGATGGGTTGCTATGCTACCGAGTTTTGTTGATTTTGCAAGTCAAATGTTTTTCTTATGACAAATGTCTGTTCTTTGAATAAATGCCGTTAACATTATCTAATGTGTAAATCCACTAAGCTCTAACAGGTTACGGACCCAGGCACGAAAATAAAAAAGTGTACGTAAATAAAAATGGATTATATGTAGTACAAAAATCGACATAGGAAAGTTACATGGCAAAGAAAATTGGTCAACTTGGAAGTATAAGATTTCTATAATGCTTGATGGCACAGAAGGTGCTACAGATGCTGTGAATGGTAAACTCCAAAAACCAACCCTTGCCGAAGGAGCAGGTGATGCTGAAGTAAGCAGCTATAATAAAGCGTTGGCTAGTTATAGGAAGGCTGAAACGAGCGCTTTGCTCATGCTAACTACTAACATGTCTGAAGACACATTAAAAAAGGTAATGAGGTATAGAACTGCATGTGATGTGTGGCAGGAGTTACATAGACTATTTGATGGACAGGAAGAAGATAGAGCCTACAACTTGTGTCTAGAATTCTTCGGACTTAAACAAAGCAAGGCGGACGATATTCCCACGCATATATCAAAGCTGAAGAATGTTTGGAATGATTTAAAGATCGAGGTTTCCAAAATTGACGCTAATGCTAAACTTCCTGAGATGTTCCTCATATGTAAAGTCTTGGACACGTTAGATGATAGGTACTTCAACTTCAAGTCAAGCTGGCTGATGCTAAAGCAGACTGAAAGGACTATTGATTGTTTAACTAGTCACCTCTGCACGTTCGAACGAGAGCTAGGCAGTCAAGAGAACTCTAAACAGGAGGTATTAGTGACTACACCAATTAAAAGAGAGCTGAAGCAAAGCATGGACGATCAGCTGATTTGCAACTACTGTTCTGGAAAAGGACATAGAGTTCGCAAATGCAAGAAGTGGATTAAAGATGGGAGGCCACCTAAACCATCTTCAGGCATATCAGCACCCTCAAAGTCCAAGCAAGTGCAGCAAATTTCATTAATGGTGAATGCGTGCTCGAAAGAACAAATTCAGGATAGAAACAACTGGTTTGTTGATAATGGTGCAACAACACACATTGCTGTCAGAAGCGACTTCTTCCTAGAATTTGAAGAATTTCAGCTAGACCACTCAGTAACAACCGCAGATGGGACTGTGATTCCAGCATTAGGAAAAGGAACCGTAGTGGTCAACGCAAATGTCAATGATAAGCAGGAACTAATAACACTTCGAGATGTGTGGTTAGTACCATCTCTTACGAAAAATCTTTTTTCGACGCTAGCTGCACAGTATAGGATGCAGAATAGCGTATTTACGTCAACAACTAGAGAATGTAAGCTTATTATAGAAGGTTCAACTAAAGTTGTTGGCAAGAGAGTACCTAATGGAGGACTTTACAAGTTGGACATAAAGACGGTCATACCAGCAAAGCAAAAATCCATTGAGGTCAATGCAATCACTGGTTCTAATCTATTGCAGCTTTACCATGAACGTTTCGCACATCAAGACAAACGACATGTACGCGATATTGTCAAGAGGGAGCTTGGATTTGATTTAAAACCAGACAGTGTAAAGTGCGAAGGTTGCATATATGGCAAATCCCAACGAAAAAAGTTTGGAACAAGGGAAAGAGCTACAAAGCCAGGTGAACTAATTCACACTGACGTGTGCGGACCTTTTGCTGAGAGCATCTCTAAATTTAAATATTTCGTCTTGTTTAAGGATGATTTTTCAAATTACCGCTTTGTGTATTTCATAAGGCACAAGTCCGAAGTTAAAGATAAATTATTACAAATGTTGCAAGAAGTTAAGGCAACTGGTCATATGGTGAAAACTTTATTGAGCGACAATGGTGGCGAATTTGATAATGAAGCTGTCCAAAAGATTCTACAAAAGTTCGGAATTCAGCATAGACTGACGATGCCTTACACGCCAGAGCAGAATGGCTGTAGTGAGCGGGAAAACCGCACGCTTGTAGAAGCTGCAAGATCGATGCTACATGCGAGAGGAGATATGCCACAAGTGCTTTGGGCAGAGCTCATAAATACTGCTGCATATGTTCTGAATAGGACAGGTCCTACCAGAGTAGGAAAAGTACCCTTTGAGTTGTGGCACGGCAGGAAACCGAAAATAAATCACTTAAAGGTTATTGGAAGTGAATGTTATGCACACGTTCCAAAACAAAGTCGTAAAAAGATGGATAAAAAAGCCATTAAAGGACTGCTGATAGGCTATGAGAACGATGATGGTTATCGTATCTGGGACGGAAAAAAGACGCTAAGGTCTAGAGACATTACGTTTCAGTCTGATGTCGAGTTCAAGATTTCCACCAGTATCCCTATTGGGTTAGAGGGAGATAACGGTGATAAACATGGTCTCATAGAAGATCAAGCTTCTGAAAATATAAGGGAAAGTCAAGAACTTGATCTAGAGGGAGATATTACAGAAGATCAAGTTCAAGAGGACATTGTTATACCAACAGAGGACCAAATTGGAGACAATGCTCATATTCTAACAGAGGATGAGGAAGATTTCACGGATGCTCAGGAACAATTGGAAGTAGTTGAGCCCTTAACGGAGACTCGATACAACCTTAGAAACCGAGCAACTATTAATCGACCAAAGAAACTCGAAGACTATGTTTGCTTTGTGGGTTTAGAATACTTCCCAGAAACTTACAATGAAGCAATTAAGAGGGAGGACAGTGCCGAATGGCAAAAGGCCATGGCGAGTGAAATAAAATCCCTCGCTGACAACAAGGTTTGGACATTGTGCGATTTACCGTCCAACAAAAAAGCGCTGCCATGCAAGTGGGTTTTCAGGCTCAAACGAAACCCAGATGGTACCGTTGACAAGTATAAAGCGAGACTTGTAGTCAAGGGGTTCAAGCAACGGAAAGGAATCGACTTTGAACAAACTTTTAGTCCAGTTGCTCGAATGGCTACAATAAGAGCCTTACTGAGTGTGAGTGCAAAAGAAAAGCTGCATCTGACTCAATTTGATGTCGCGACAGCCTTCTTAAACGGTAAATTAAAAGAAGAAATTTACATGGAGCAGCCAGTCGGATTTAGTGATGGTACTTCAAAAGTATGTCGACTTCAAAGGAGTCTATATGGTTTAAAGCAAGCACCTCGTTGCTGGAATTCTTGTTTTGAGGAAATCTTGCTAAAAAAAGGTTTTACGCAGAATGCAGCTGACTGCTGTCTCTTTATGAGAAAGATAGGAGACAAGAAAATTATTATAGCTTTATACGTGGATGACGGGCTTGTAGCCACAACAGATAAAGCTTTGGCGAGCCAATTCTTAAAGGAATTAGGAGATGCGCTTAAAATAACTGTCAAGCCAGCATCCTACTACTTAGGATTAGAGATTGCTAGATTAACAGATGGTTCTGTGACAATAACACAGCAATCTTACACCAGAAAAATTCTCGAACGATTTGGAATGTCGGAATGCAATTCTGTTTCGACACCTATAGAGAGGAGTTCAGAAACAGGGAAAGTTGAGGAGAAACAATCTGAAGAGAAGTTTCCCTATAGAGAAGCTGTAGGCGCATTGTCGTATCTCATGACAGGTACGCGCCCGGATATTGCTTATGCTGTCGGGGTCGTATCAAGAAAATTGGAGAATCCAACTCAAGCGGACTGGTTGAAAGTTAAAAGAATATTTCGCTATTTGAAGGGAACAGCTAGCTATGGCATCAAATACACATGTGACTCTACGAAAGCCATTATTGAAGGTTATAGTGATGCTGACCATGCTGGAGATGAACAAACTGGACGTTCTACTACAGGAGTAGCATGTTTATTCGCCGGAGGAGTTGTTTCCTGGTTAAGCCAACGACAAGCGTCTGTTGCAATTTCAACAACTGAAGCTGAGATTGTTGCAGCGAGCGAAGGTGCACGTGAGCTGGTATGGCTTCAAAGGTTATATAACCAACTCACAATATTAGAGGGCGTACCCACATTGAAGGTGGATAACGAAGCAGCCATACGTCTCGCACACAATCCGGAATTTCACAAGCGAACGAAACATATAAGAGTGAGACATTTCTTCGTTCGTGAGACTGTTCAAGAAGGTTTAGTAGATGTACAAAAGACCAGTTCTACTGACCAACTAGCTGACCTTATGACCAAGGCAGTTCCAAGGCCAACACTCAACAAGATGAGAGCTAAATTAGGGCTGCATAGTTTTTCCAACTGATGAGGGAAAGTGTTAAGGTTGTATAGCACATCAGTGTAAATACTACTTGGATGGGTTGCTATGCTACCGAGTTTTGTTGATTTTGCAAGTCAAATGTTTTTCTTATGACAAATGTCTGTTCTTTGAATAAATGCCGTTAACATTATCTAATGTGTAAATCCACTAAGCTCTAACAATTTTATTCTCATAAAATTTATCAAAGTAGGCCATTTAAAAACTAAAAATACGTTGAAATTTCAATTAACTATTTGATTATCATTTTATGCTCTAAGGACTTGAAAAGAGACTGATTTCTGAATTTGTCACGATGTTTCTACTCAGAGTAGCCGGCTATTTTAATTGATGAAAAAAAATATCGTGTAAATGTCACCAATATTTGCAAAATAAATATCATTTAAAGCAAAACTATCCTCAGAAGAACCAGGGTTGCCGACATCACACGAGGAATCGCCGAACTAAAGTGGCAATGGGCAGCACATTGCTTGCAGAAACGATGACCGTTGGGGCCGAAAGATTCTGTGGTGCTATTCTCTAAGGCCGTGTTTACGGAGACGCGGCGCGTTTCGTCGTACATTGCAGCAGCTGGCCGCGTCATCGCTCGCGCAATCAGAAACATATGGTAATGTACGACGGACCGCCTGACCCGCTGCGCAACGCGCCGTGTCTCCGTAATCGAGCACTAAGAAAACAAAGCACTGCTTCAACGACGAACACCCAAATAGGATACATTGGATTGTCAACCTAATGGACCTTAACATTGGATTGTTAATTCAATGTACCCTATTTGGATGTTCGTCGTTGCGGTAGCGCTGCGTTTTCTTAGAGAATAGCACCACTGGAGTGGCGGCCGCGTACCAGAAGAAGCAGCTTTGGAAGGCCTCCTACAAGGTGGACTGATGACCTGGTAAAAGTTGCGGGACCCCGATGGATGCTAGACGCGCAGTTCATTGTAGTGACATTTGGGGGAGGCCTATGTTCAACAGTGGACGTGTTTAATTTATCAAAGCAAAACGTATAACAAAAAAACCGCAGTAAGTTATCAAAGAAAACTCTAAATGAATACATAAAGTAATAAAAAAGAAACTAAGTCGGTAGTTACTCTAGCTAATTTAATTTTCCAAGTTTGTGGACTCCGAATTTATGTAATGGCCGCAAGACCTACTTTTCTAGTTTCCTCTAAAGTCTTACAAGAATTATTCTTGTAAAATTAAAGAAAAAAAATGCTGTTTCGGTAGAGCTAGGACTGTTATTTGGGAAGTATTTTTTAGCTTAAACATGGGCCTACCTAGTCATGAAAGCAGGACTTGGTTAAAGAATTCATTGAATGTTTCTGAAAAGTTTTTTTTTTATGGTAGGTAAAATCATCCAATGACAAATCCCGCCCTTGGGCGGAGCGGAAAGTAGTGACAGACTCTTACTGACTAAAAACCTACCCCGTTCCTTCGTAGCCTATCGTGCCGGGGCCGGGTATTCCTTTCGGAAGTTAACCCATGACCCCAGTAGGCTTCGACCCTGCCTGCCTGCAGTTAGCAGGCTGGGCCTCTTCGGTGTGCTGACAGCTCCTTGAGGCGCGCGGGAACAGAACGCGCCGTCGACGACTTTGGCTCGGTCCGGTCGGTTACCGGACGATCGGACAGCGTGCTATGTTTCTGAAAGGTAAAATTTCTGTAAAAGATAATAATTATCTTTTACAGCATTTTCATCAACAATTATTGTTGTTGACAGACCGTGCATATTTTTTTTTTTTATATCTTATAGGGTGATTAATAGTAGGTAATTAGTGACCGATACTTAAACACATAATTGTAGTCATAATAACAAATTGGTACTAGGACCACTCTTGTGGAACGTCGGGTAAGACTACGTGCTGCGCGACGATCGCTGGTCCTGGCACAGGGAGAGTCGTACCGGGTGGGACCTGGAACTCTTCCTCAACAGCCGGTGGAAGTTTCGCAGAGCATATCCGACGTCTGGCTCCCAAACTAAATCGGACCGGGGCTGCCCTCAAGCGGCTCCTATCGAACCTGGGGGGGTCCAGACGCCTCCTACCGGAGGCTACACACGCCTCACGGAGTTGTCAGCAAAGCGTAGGGGTCCAGCAGGGCTGAAGCCTACTGGAGCCATGGACCGGTTTCTGAAAGGAAGGTACGGCCCTGCTATGAAGGTCAATGAAAGAACAGGGTGGGTTTTTTAGACAGTAAAAGTCTTTTTTTTTTATTAATATAAACTAGTGCTTGACTGCAATCCCACCTGATGTTAAGCAGTGATGCAATCGTTGATGGTGAGGCGCACTAGTTTATTAAGAGCCTATTCACTCTAGCCTTGAAGACACCTAAATTATAATCGGACGGGAAGACCGCAGCAGGCAAACTGTTCCAGTCCCTCGATGTACGCGGTATAAACGACGACAACGAACAGTAAAAGTCTGACACTGATCTCCCGCCCCATCCAAGGGCGGGAGATGTCGTTAGATGATTTTCTCCATAAAAAAAGGTTTGTAGTATAGTTCCTACTTAGTACTAGAGAAATTCATTATCTGTAGTCGGATTGACTTTTGATGTCAGTTATTGTATTCTCCAAAGAGTATAGCAAATAGTATTCTCTTTGGTCACTTGGCAAATAAATCTTCCATACTTAACCTTAAAAATTTTTATTGAAATAGATCTTGTTATAAAGCGGCGGTTTTCTCCAGCGTTTGATGGCATAATAACAGTTTGTACGTGTAATTGGCAAAATTGTGGTGACTCTTCCACAAAGACCATTAATAAAAGTTGAAGTTGAAAGCGGCGGTTTTCAATCGAAATATAAGTAAACACATAATTAATCAATCGATTTGGGAAAAAGCGTTGAGATGGAAAACATTCACAACTGTGCTATGTGTAGGCGACGGCTCTATCGCGGAAGGTACCAGCAACATGTTTGAACGCACAATCTTCTAAGAGTGCAATCAGAGCTTGCTGCATATTTACAAGAAAATGCAGTATTGTAGGTTAGTATTCTGGCTGTGCAACGAATTCTGGAAATCGATTATTTGGGACTTTTTTTTTAAAGTACAAAAGACATTTTAATTATTATTTATATTATATTAAGTATATATATATTATATTATTATTATTATATTCCACAACTATCACACAACGCCGTCTAGCCCCAAGCTAAGCAGAGCTTGTGTTATGAGTACTAGACAACTGATAATCATGCTTATATATTTCTTAATACATACATATTACCTATAGGTAAATTACACCCAGGCACAGAACAAATGATTGTGCTCATCACACAAACATTTGTTCTGGGTGGGAATCGAACCCATGACCATATAGCATTAACCACTAGACCAACAAGCCAGTCAAATTTGATGGTTTATGCCATTTTCAGGTGGTGTTCGACAACACAAGACGTTTATGCCATCGATTTTGGCAGAGAGCTGATAATGCCGTTAGACTACCTGCTGTCCCAGAAGCGCAAGCTAATGATCCTGTTGGACAAAATGAACTTCATGTTTCCGAGTGCAAGAGAGCTTCTAATACTCCCGCACATTGTATTTTCAACATCTGTGGTAATAACACCCGACACGGAATACCGGAAGCAATTAAAGTTCATATTCTTTGTGAATACAAGTTGTATATTCCCGATGGTGCCCGAGTTTGTCAAGAACACCTTGCAGGGAACACTTGGGATGAGTTGCCAGATTTTTGCAACATCATTTGATTATTTTACCTACCTTAAAAAAAACCATATGTCAGCTGGATGCAATTTTTTGTAACTTCATTCCTATTTTTTGGCCTAATTTGACGGGCCTATTATTAACCCAAGGAATAGGATTCTCCCATACAACCTAGTTGCACTTAGGTAGTGACCTAAGTGCATTTAAGTAAAATTTCAGTGCTTGAATGCAACTTAATTTTTAAATTGGTGTGATAAATTATAATGGGGTGTAGATTATTTCAGTTATATGTTGTATGTATCTATAGATATTACTTATGCATAAAGTCTGCTGCAAACCCCATAACCTTAATACCCACAGACAAAACAAGCTCACGTTTGATCAGCCCCCAGTCCGAACCCCGACAGGCACAGATGGTTGTGTTTTCTAAGCGCTTTACCGAAAAAGTGTTGTTTTTCAAATGGCCGCCCGTCCGCGGTACAAACTGACATATTTCATACACGTCCCAACGAAAATATCCGGGCATATCGAATACTGGGACAGTGAAACGGTCAAGCGTGAATCGGTGATAGTTGTTTGGGTTCCGAACATCTAGGTTTTACCCGCTCTTTATAACACTTAGTACAATGCGAGTACTGGGGCCAAAGGTTATGTGAAAATGTCACCTGGGGCCCTGGGATGAAGGCAATGAATGGAACAGGGTAGGTTTTTAGTCAGTAAGAGTCTGAAACTATTTCCCGCCCCACCCAAGGCCGGGATTGTCATTGGATGATTTTACCTACCATAAAAAAAGTACAATGAGAGTACAATACGCCTTTGTACCAAAACAGTAACAGATTTTCGAGTCTCAATCGAAGCGGAGGGCTGCGCATAATCACAACAATGGGTTCAACTTATTTGCCGCGTACTATAGGTACTATAAGAATCAGAGATAATAATACAATATATTACATAATTATCACACAACGCCACCTAAACGTAAACTAAGCAAAGCTTGTGTTATATGTCGATAGCTAGACTATTGAAATGTTTGAACAAAAACTTAAAATAGAATAAAATAAAAAATTACAGTGCGGCCGACGGAACTTGGCGCGTCTGAAGTTAGCCTCGCCAAGCAGCAATAACAACTATGTATTATTGGGATTTATTTTTCATACCATTTATTTTTTTACGAGTAAACAAGCCCTACATCTCGCAGAGCCTAACTTCAGACTCGCCAAGATCCGTTGGTCGTACTGAAAGTGGAGTCCCCTTACAATAAATCAAGGTTGTCTGGTCAATTAAGGTTGTCTGGTAGAAATGGCCCTGTGCAATAAGACCGTCTATTGTACACTTATTTTCTTTATAAATGTTTGTCCTAATAATAAGTTAAAGTGTGCAATAAAGAAATAAATAAATAATAAATGTGATTTTTTGCCGTTATGTTGTCCAAACGACGGCAAAAAATTACGTTTCACCCTTCCAATCACGGAACCCTCCGTGCACGTGTCCGGCTCGCATATGGCCGGTTTTTATAAACATAACCGGCATTATCCGCGGCATATTGACACATAGTCCACGCAGTAAGATTGTGGAACTGTCTTCCGCCTAGCATTCGAGATCTGAAAACTGTTTCACTTTTTAGGGCTAAAGTAAAAGAGCACTATCTTTCCTCTCTAGTGTGATAAATATATATTTTATATTTATATATTATCTATTTCTATATTTATATATATATACACATTATATTTATATTATTTTATGTATTTATTAATTTGACTTAAGTTTTCACAATCTCTTCGATTTTTTCAATCTCTTCTTTCTTATTTCAACACACTATTGTCTACATTTCTTCCAATGTCTCCTTTCGCAGGTCTGCTGTAAGAAATTTCTTTTTGAAATAAGCAGTACCTTTGTACAATTTTTATTGTTTAATATATCTTCTGCTGTATTTGTGTGTACATCAATTATAAAATAAATAAATAATAAATAAATAGTCAACTATTACTTATTCTGTGACATGGTTCAACGATTTAAATTCATCCCGCGGACCCCTAAAAACCTACAACTGCATACAAACTTCAGTTTTTAATAAAAACGGGTAGAGAAAAATAAAGGAATTGTATCAGAGCTTTCAATCTGGATTCAACCCTTTTATTTGGTAAAAATTCTAAACCTTATGCTTTTAAAAACTAAATTCAGCTTTTGTTGGGGCACTATGTGCTTGTTATTTGGTTAACCCAAACAGTCATGATTTGATAATCTTAATGTAAGATAACTCTGTAGGTATTGTACCCATAGATATGTTTCTGTGTATTTTTTTTATTATTATTTTTGGTGTACAATAAAGTTTATTCTATTCTATTCTACGTGTTATGATATGATACTCTCGCGTACGCGACAAATAAGTTGAACCATTTACTGTGGTTGTAAGCGGCCCCCACTTCGGTTAGGACCCGAAAATCGGTTACTACGCATTCAAGGTTGACCGCCATGATGGTTTTTGTGTGACGAGGAAATTTAACCGATTTTCGGCTCTCAGTCGAGGTGGGGGGCTGCATGTAGCCGTGGCGGATGGTTCAAATTATTTGCCGCGTACTAAAATCCAGCCATGCAAAATGCACCAAATGTAACTTGCACGACATGGTTGGCGCAGTGGTTGAGCGATTGACTGCTGCGCTGCATGCCGCGGGTTCCATTCCCGTGCGGGACAAATATGTGTATGGTCTATAGTTTCAGTTTGGTGTATATATACCTGTAGGTAGATTATACTCTTACTTGGATGTAGTTTATAGGGAATTTGAAGAAAAGAAAGAAAACTATGTTTATACTGGCTACCCTACGATACAAGACTTATTTTTAGTATGGGCAAAGACAAAAATAAATAAATAACAAAAGCTATAGAATGAATTTTTCAGGGTGTAGCTTGTTGGAAACTTGAAGGAGTGCTGGCCAACATGTTAGGTAGTAAAACTGCCTTCGCTGTGATGTTAATGTTGATGGATGTCACGTGTGTTTAGATTTTTGGTTTTAGGACATGCCAGTTTCCTTATGATGTTTTTCTTCACCGTTTTGAGAGCTGTGGTGATGTAATATGTTACACAAAGTAATGCACTTGGCTAGGTTGGAAAACCGCGACCTATAACTTGTATTGTAGGAGCCTAACGGCCCCTACTGATAGAGCAGGGTAGCTAGAGTAGAGCTGTGGTGGCCGAGTGGTAACCCCGAGTGGGTTACCATACTTACCATTCGACCATCACTCCTTTATCCTAATAAGCAGACAATTTCGGATAAAACCCGTAAGTATGTAAATTAAACCAGAATTACATCGTATGGTTTATTCATTTTTATAACATCTAATCCATTTATTAAAGAGTAAAAAGAATAATGATAGTTGTCATTCAAAATCTTGAGCTATTCGCGACGATAATAATATTGTTTTGTAACTTTCAATATATTTAGCCTTTTTAACGAACTAAAAGCACAACTAGTTTCCTTCCTTGTCATGCGCTCCAGTACATGGTTTCCATTGTGTAAGTCAACCCATGACTCCAGTAGGCTTTGGCCCTTCAAGACCCCTACGGTTTTGCTGCAACACTACGCGTCGTCGATAACTATTTGGGCTCGGTCAGGATGGTTACCGGACGGGTCATCTCCCACAAGCCCACGCCTACGATGGCTCGAAGTCGGGGTTATCCCCGACTATATCACATAGTCTCTATCGAATCGAATATATCACACCAACCTTATGGTCGGTGTGATGACGTCCGTTCCCTTATGCGTGCGGCCGCCTCTTTCATTAGTATCACTGCTTTGCAGAAGGAGACTACCACCACCCATTCCCCCTTGTTCCGGACCATGACTTGGTACCAGGGCCCGGCGTGAGAGGTCACGTGCCGCCGAACCCGGGCTACACTGGCACTTCACCTTCACGGAATATGTCTAGAATTGTTCAGTCAGTCTTTAATGGATCCAGTTCTTGTCTCAGCGAAGTTCTACTAGATCCAGGAGAACCCGACGAGATACTTTGTGTTAGGCGTGGTGCAACCACTATTTGTTGCGAAACAATCGGTGCTTTTGGTTGCAAATTGAAACCTCTGCTCGAACTAGAACAGGGTTGGTCATTAGTAACATTACTAGATCTTCCTCCACGTTTGATGTTCCGTAAAAGATTGAGAACACCCGACTGGAATTCTAAAACTTGATCGTCATCAAGCGAAATCAATGAAGGATGTATGCTTCTGAAAAAAGAATGATGGCGATCCTCTTGTATGTCATTTGCTTTCTTTATTTGTTGCATTTGGTCAAGAAACATTGTTATTTTCGATTCAATTAAATTTTCAGTTGTATCATTATCCTTTCTTTTGACGGTACTGTCTATTTCGGTTATTGCATTATCTTGATTTATCGTTGTGACAATGCCTTCTTTAGAATCAGCATTCCATTCGTCGTCAGTATTGTCATCAATACATTCGTAGTCATGATCCCAAGTCGGAGCAGAATCTGATCCACTTTCATGATTTTTTTCTTCATCTAATGCTTCAACTTCTCCATCTTCTTCATCTTCTTCACCTTCTTCACCTTCTTCATCTTCTTCATCTTCTTCATCTTCCTCGTCTTTTTTTGTGTTACCTCCATCTCCAATCGAGTTCTTAGTTGGACCTTTAACTTTTTTCAAAAAGGCCATTTCTTTATCATATTTGTACGGTCTCACCGTCGCACCACCGAACTTTCCTGCTTTTTTTCTTGCATTTATACTTCTGGCCCAGCTGTCTCGAATATGCCTCCATATTTTACTCACCCGACGATCTGTAAAGAATAAAATTATATTAACTGACTTGGGCGTCATCGATAAGTATATTTTCAGGAGGGTTCCTCTAGGTTGTACTTAGCTATCGAAAAAACACAGAAGATTGTGTTGTGATTTCTTTGTATGTGTGTGTCTTTAAACACATTATCACATTGATATTTGTCCCTTTCTTATCAGTTTACATTGACAGAATAGTCGACGTCATATGTTATTGCCAAGTAAAATATAGAATAGAGCGGAATGCATAGGAACAGATGGACGAGGATTGTCACTCACTGGTAGGGCATTAATCTCGGAATCTAAAACTATCAGAATCTCGAAACGTGATATTCGATATTGTAATTCCAATACTGGTTCATCCAATACCGTAACATCAAATTATATTTTTAGGGTTCCGTACCTCAAAAAGAAAAAACGGCATCCTTTTAGGATCACTTTATTGTTCGTCTGTCTGTCAAAAGTTCAAGACCCTTTAACTCGGGAATGCGAGGAGGTATCGAGTTGAAATCCACTCTCAATATAATCAAATATACTCAAGACTGCGGTCTCTTGAAGCTGCGAAAAATCAAACTTCTAAGTTGAAAAAATAAAGATATACGGCCGTTTATCTCGCGAAAAAACGTATATTTCGACATTTAAGGGAATTAAAATTCATGGGGAAGAAGCAAGGCATGAAGCAAGGTCTCACAGCTTAAGTATAGGAAATAATCTGGAAATTGTAAATCTGTAACCTAACTTTTTTGCGATTAGATTCCTGAATCGAAATCTGCGAGATTCAATTCGAAAATTGAACTGTTTTCATAGGTAAGTATATACGGAATCCTGAGTGCGTGAGTCCTACTCGAACTTGCCCCGTTTTTAAATAAATCTATCGCATCGTTTAGCTTTTATTGCAGAGCCGATCGCGTAAGCGCGTCTCACCTTTTACTGTGCTATAGAAATGTAAAAATGCTAACGCCCGTATTTATAATTATAAACAAGTAAAACTAAACACTTGAGTAAAAGTAACTACCTAAGTAATAATTTCTATTCTATAGTTAAGGAAATTTTAAATTTTGAATGAAGATTTCAAACGTCAAGTAATGACTTAATAAGATTTTACTTAGTAACAAGTAATTACTTCTTTATAAATACGGGTATTAGTAAAGAAGAGGGTTATACCTGCTTCCATTCAACGCATTTTTTTTTTTAACCGACTTCAAAATAGGAGGAGACTTCTCTATTCGACAGTGACATATGCTTTTTTTTATGTTTGTTCGCGGATAACTCCGTCGTTTATGGACCGATTTGCATTTCTTTTTCTCTTAAAGGGTCTTCCAGATTGGTCCCATTTTTTTCTAAATCCATTTCTGATGATGGGATCCATGAGGAATCGAGGGAACTAATCAAATATTATAGGTAACCATATAGTTATTTTGGTATTTTTATCGAGGACTTAAACATTTACAGTCAAAAAGTTACATTTGATTAGTGGAACTGATGAAGAAGACCAAAAATGGCCAACGAAACTTCATACTCACATAGATATCCCAATGAAAATAGTTAAGCGACTATGACAATACATATAAATAAATAGTTCTGAATAGTTATGCTAAAAATGGTATCATCAAAGTGACTTGATGATGATGATGGAGCCGGAATATAGGCACTGGAACTCCGTAATGAATCAATGTATCCTAGCCGTGTTTGGGCTTATTAGAATTGTCATGAGATGCACTTTGGCATAAGGTACTATCAAACTGATCTGATGATGGAGCCGGGAGGTGGAAGGTAGACGAGAACTTCATAATAAAACAATCAGTGTTTGGGTTTATTGGAATTATCATGAAAAATAGGCACTCTGGTTATAAGTGCATCGCAATAAAAACTGAGAAAAAACCTTTTTGCAAAAAAAATAAAATAACCGACGTTACAAAAAAAAAAAAACACTAAAATGTTCAAAACAACTTTAATTTCGGAAGTCGGTGTTAAATAAGAAACAAACAATACCAAGAAACACTGACTTCTAAAATTATTCGTGAAGTCGATTATTTTTTGGGATTTATAATGATTGGAAACGACCAATTACGGTTCTAATTAGTCGATTTCCACACACTAGCTTTTGACGTTTTATAAGTGTCCATGTTTCTTTTTTTATTGTTGATAGGTTTGCGCTTGACCGCTATCTCATCTGATAGGAAGCGACGATGGAGCGCGCTTACCTAGAAGTAACCTATTCACTCTAGACTTAAAGGTTCCAGGGTTGTAGCCAGTGGCGTAGCGTGGGTTTTCGCTGCATGGGACCAACCGGAAATATGCCTTTATTTTTTGTTATTAACACCAGGTACAGTTACGTACCTAGGTACATGCAATAATATAAACAAACAAAAAGCTATTAAAGTATTTATTGCCAACAATTAATCAAGGGCTTGATGACTTTTATAACATTAGTTGAAATGAACATGGATTAATAAAAAGCAATGAAAACCTTATACTCAGTTCTCCGTCCCTTGAAGCTGTAAAAAAACAAACTTCTAATTTAATAAAAAAAAAAGATACGGCCATTTATGTCACAAAAAAAACATATGTTTCGACAGTCTTAAGGGAATCAAAATTCCTAGAAAGAAAGAAAAACATTTTATTTGGTAGGTAAAGGTGCAAATTTATGACTAAATTATAAGTATTATTGGTGAAAAATATGCGCCACGTCCGGGCAGAACGGCCGTACACTTAGCATAATAATCTCACTTAGAATACATCCTAAATATTTTCTATGACACAATGGGCTTAAGTTTGGAAGGATATATTGAGGACCTAGCGCGACTGGGAAGACGAGGACATAGGCGACCACTTGTAATAGAACTTACCAATAAACAAATGACTAGATATATTCTTCAAAACAAAAGGTCTATGGTGGGATCAGGACTGATGATTGACGAATTTCTTGAAAATGAGGACCTACAAAAGCGTAATGAGCTAAGAAAAATGCTATATGAAGCTAGAAAAGAGGGACACCATGCAGTGATCAGAAACAATCAACTCATAATTAACGGCCAAACAAAGAACAAAAAGTTAGATGAAGACATAGGAAACGTAATATCAAACACACAAAACAGAACTTTTGCGGGGATACATAACTCAATCTATGCGAAAAATCCAATACCTACTAACTCCAATAACGATAAGGACACATACATTACGAACAATAAATCCCGTAACTCTAAAAGTCAGTCCTTTCGAATCTAATTTCAACATCCTGTTTCAAAACGTACAAAGTCTAAATAATAAGACACACTTACTTGAAAACTTCCTACAAGAACAACAACACCAAGCAGTTTGCTTATCTGAAACCTGGATTTCTGAAAACCAACGTCCCTACATACATATCGACGGCTACCAGATCGCTGCAGCGTACTGTCGACAGCAGCACCGCGGCGGGGGCGTCGCCATATTGCTGCCTACCGGAACGACGTATACTGAGAGGTCAGATCTCACCGAGCTATCTATAGAATACGTAATAGAATGTTGCGCTGTAGAGTTAAAACCTAATATAATTCTTATTAATTTGTATAGAACGGACCGTAATATTGACCAATTTTTCACATTTCTCAATTTGTTGCTTGCTAAATTAAAATCTCATCACTACAAGAAACATATTATTATAGGTGGCGATTTTAATATAAACGCTATTCAAAATTCAAACCACTATAAAAAACTTAAAGAAATTATGCTTGAGTATAATTTACACCAAGTAGTCAAAATGCCGACCAGAGTAACCCCTACATCATCAACCTGTATAGATCTTATTTTCACAAATTATAAAAAATTTACGGTATCTGTTGAGGACGAAGGACTATCAGACCATAAATGTGTAAATTATAGTTTTGGACTACTTTCCAAACCACAAAACCAACTCACTTATAAAAAAATCCGATTATTAAACCATCGAAAACACTTAATGCTTTTCAAACTTAAACTGAAAGAAATAACTTGGGAGAACATTCTATTACCAGAAAATCATGTAAACGACAACTACAACCTTTTTGATGACAAACTAAAAGAACTTTTAGACGCTACCATACCACAGAAACTTATAAAAATACCTAGGAACAAAAATAATAATACTTTCTTGACTAAAGGAATAAAAAATTCATGCAAACATAAAAGACTCCTAAAAATACTAGTCAATCAAACTAAAAATAAAGTATTAAAACAGCACTATAAATCATTTTCCAAAATCCTCAAAAAATGTGTAAAAGCTTCAAGAAAATATAACTACTCTCAAGAAATGAGCAAATCAAAACATAAAACTAAGAAAATGTGGCAGATCATAAAACGTGTCACTCAAAAATCTAATAACATTCGTACTGAAAATTTGGAAATTAACGTAAATAATAAATTAATAAACTGTCCTTTCGCAATTGCTAACAGATTCAATGATTACTTTGCATCCGTAGGCAACCCTAACAAGCAGAATAACAGCTCTCAGACTCCCATCAACCACTCAGTCATAACGCCGGCCATTAATTCTATGTTCCTGGAGCCAGCTTCGGAAAAAGAAATATACGACATCATCATGAACTTTCCTGACAAACTTAGCTGTGGCATCGATGAAATACCCCCCACCCTAGTAAAATTCTGTGCTGGTGAATTAGTTTCCCCGCTAACGTTCCTTGTAAATCAATCTTACATGCAAAAGTCATTCCCTTCGCGTTTAAAAGTAGCGATAATTAAACCTATCTTGAAAAAAGGTGGTAAATCCAAAGACCCTAGCCAATATAGGCCAATAGCTCTACTTCCAACATTTTCAAAAATATTTGAAAAACTAATGATGAATCGCATGTGTAAATTTTTAGAAAAATTCAACATACTCGACGATAATCAATTTGGTTTCCGGAAAAACCGTTCGACGACTTTAGCAGTGTACACATATACACAGGAAATCCTTACCTATATCAAGGATAAAAACTATGCGATAGGCCTTCTGCTAGATATGACAAAAGCTTATGATAAGGTTTTACACTCTATCCTAATTACTAAACTAAATGGAGTTGGCATCAGGGGCGATGCACTTGACTGGCTTAGATCGTACCTCTCTGACAGGAAGCAATGTGTACAAATAGAATACCTGGACAACGACACACGTGAGCTACTAAATGTGCGCTCTGACACGTTAACAATAAACTGGTCTATTCCTCAAGGGAGTGTGATAGGATGTATACTCTTCCTTATATATATCAACGACTTACCGAAGATTTGTGACAATCTATGTGTACTATTCGCCGATGACATCTCCATACTCTTTAAAAGCCCTACAAATAACCAAGTAAATAACCACCACATAATTGAAACCTTCAATAAAGTAAAATCCTGGCTTCACCAACATAACCTTGAAGTAAACACTAAGAAAACTAAATTAATTCAATTCAAACCTTATCAAAAACAAAAAATAAATCTCAAAACCATAACTAATATTATCAAAGTTGAGGAAGTTGACGAATTTGATCTCTTAGGTATCACCCTGGATAGTCATTTAAATTGGAAAAAGCATATAGGAAAAATTAAGCAAAAATTATCTTCATTTTCATATGGACTTAGTGTCCTTAAAGTAAACACAAAAACTGAGTGCGCTTTATCTGCATACTACGCATATGCTTACGCATGGCTTCGTTATGGTATCATTATGTGGGGACATAGTACAGACGCTAATGACCTATTTATTGCCCAAAAAAAAAATGCCTCCGCATTATATTTAATATAAAGCGTAGAAATAGCTGCAGACCATACTTTATAAAACATAAGATCTTAACACTACCATCAATTTACATACTAGAAATAGCGACTTTCGTTAGGAAGCATTTACACATGTTTAATTTTGAAAAAAATGCACGCCGTAAAGATAAATTAGTCCTTCCAGTGCCCAGACTTGAAATGTATAAAAAAAGTCCAGAATACCGTAGCATTCAGATTTACAACAGACTACCTGATAGTATAAGGTCTACAAAATCTTTAAGTATTTTTAAACATAGACTGAAATGTGTACTTTTAGAAAAATGTTATTACAGTATTAAAGAATTTATGGATGATAAGCTATTGTAATAAATAAATAAATAATTAACTACATGACAATGATAATAATTTAATGTAATAATGTATGGAATAATTTTAATAGAATGACCCAGTATAATAATTATTTATGTATAAAACTGTATTAATTTGTATGATGTATGAAATATTTGTTAATAATTAATTTGTATGATGCATGTAAAATTTGTATAATATTGTAATTTGTGTAATTTGTATAATATAAATGTTGCTGTGCCCTACCAGGGTCCGTGTTTGAGACAATAGATTTCTGTAACAACTATTCACAACATGAATGCAATAAATAAATAAATAAATAAATAAATAATGCCGTGACCACACGTAAAATGCGATAAGTCTACAGCGGTTCTGGTTTTCAGCGTTGGCGCGGTTTTGTGTGCTAAAACTTTTCAATAAGATAGATAAATAAAAATAAATTTTGGAAACAAAAGCAATAATTAATAAATAAAGAGGAAATACGGGTACATAGAGTACTTCATATACATAGAACATAGAACCCTAGAAATTACGTACTCATACTCATGGCACTTCCGGCCGCCCCCTTTCGTATGCCGCCTGGGGCCATGGCCTCCACCGCCCCCCATTCTACGCCCCTGGTTATAGTTATCAGGGAACACAAGACTCCGGCAGCGAAGTCCACTCCTTAGCTGTACGCATAATGAATGGTTCCCAAAACATTTTGAGCGTATAAGTGGGATGTCCACCATGTACCTCTGGCGCAGGCATCAGGCACGTAGGCCTAAATGAAATAAAACAGGTTTGATTTTGATTGAAAATGCGATATACGACAATAGAGATGAAAGAGAGCCATCGAACTCAAACGCACACGTATCTTACATTAATTTTGCCTACTAGTTTGATAGACGAGTTTTTTCGTCAACCATATATTTTTGAGTCCGACGATGCAAATATTGATTCCTGTGTGATGTAAAATTGGTGTAGTTCTGTATCTCGAAGTTTTTATGAAGGGTTCCGTCCGTAGGAAACCGTACACCGTAGGGGCCCAGCAGGTCGAAGCCTACTGGGGCCAAGGTTCTGCTTCTGAAAGGAAGGCTCGGCTCTGGTATGAAAGGCATGGAAGGAACGGGGTGGGTTTTTTAGTCAATAAAAGTCTGACACTATCTCCCGCTCCGCCCAAGGGCGGGAGATATCATTGGATGATTTTCCCCACCAAAAATAAAAGTGACAGCAATAGTTTAAGAACCAATGATATTAAAAACACAACAAAAATGTGTTTGATAAAACGTTTGGATTTTCTATTCTTTACCAATAAGATCCTTAAGTTCTCTGAAATCACTACGAACTACGATAACCGACCTTATTACTACAAAATAAAGACGCTGTCAAAGTCAAACTATACATATCATACGTAATATCGCGATTGATCAAAACAAACTAACAAAATTGTTTTTGTCTCTTTCTTTGTCACCATAGCTTTAAGCACATACAAGCATTTTGTCTCGCTCACTCCGCGTCGCAGATATCGGCGCGCTCCATTTCAACAAAATGAGAGCGATCAGATATCACTGCCGTTGTGGCTATTACGTTCGTAGGAACGATATTACATTTATTTGTTGACATTTTGGATTGGCACATTAACAGAAAAATATAATTCGAGAAAAATAACTTACAAAAATTCTGTCCTTCCGATTCGCTTAAGTTATCATAATCCTTCTTCATAATTCTGCAAATTTCATGCCACGCCGCATCCTTCATGAATTTGCGTCGATAGCTGTCCTTAGTTTTGTCCCACAAAGCTGGTCTTGCGTGTACCAATTTAATTAATTTCAACTTATTAAAACTTAAAGGAATTGACATTCTCTCTCTCGCTGTCATTTTGTCTAATGTCAAACGTGTGTACGCATCTAAATATAAACTTGTACTGAATGGGGAATAGCAAGATGGCGGATAGACGTGAGCGAGATGGGCGACATTACGCAGGCGCTCTTACGTAAAATATCGCGTCGTATCCACTAGACTTATTATTGATTGTTACGATAAAAATGGCGTTCCTACATTTAATGACGACAGAGCGTTATTAATACTGTTTTATGGACGCGATTTTTTTGCCGTATTACCGGTCGTGATGTACAGAAGCGATAAAATTATTCAAGTTATGCTATTATTATTCAACAGATGCTATTATGTAACTACTCAGGTATTGATAACTTAACATAGTTGTAACCTTGAATGAATGTTATTGTTTTGTAATCGTTAATTAAATGTTCGCGGGAGTACATAAATAGACGGGTTTATGAATGAATCATCATACTTTAACACGTATTTGTTATTAATTGGTTTTATTACGAGGATTAAAATGTAAACCGTTATTTTTATCGAACAGCACTTTTATAATAGTGGTTTTCGCTTTTTGCGTCTTGAGGTTAGCGTAGACATTTTATTTTAGGCGGGAAATCATCCAATGACTTCTTTCGCTCTAGGGAGGAGCGGGATCAGACTTTAACTGACTAAAATCCACTCTTATGTTCCTTCTTTGCCTTGTTTTCCGGAAGTGAACCCATGGCCTCTGTAGGCTTCGGCCCTGCTGCCCTACTGTTTTGCTGACATCTCCTTGAGGCGTGCGTGGAACATTACCTACGCGCTGTCGACGATTCGGGCTTGGTTGGCCCGGAAGGTTACCTGACGGCTGGACAGCGAGCTATTTATTACTCGCCGTCCGCAACGCTACGCCTACGGTGCACGATGGCTGAAAATCGGGGTCGGCATCCAGGAGGCTGCGGCGTGAGAAAGTCCGTTCCCGTTGCGTACAGCCGCTTCCATCGTTAGCATTACTGCTTCGCAGACGGAGCTTAGGCGACCGCCTGCCGTTCAAGGCACGGCGCGAGGTCATTGTCGCCGATCGCCTCCACAAGGATATGTCGGTGCTCCGCCCAAGCGGTGTACACTCTGGGCGGTACACACTTTGGTGACACCCGGTCGTTTCTTTTGCATGAATCCGGTACAAGAATCTCTCGAACTTACTATGTTCAGTGACCCCTCACTGGCAATAGTAAGTTCGAGAGGTTCTTGTGGTCTCTGCGTCATGCGGTATTTACCTTAAAAAAAACACGTGCTATGTTGGTACCTACAATTTTAATTAAATAATGGTTTTGCACCCACACATACTTGTATCTAATTTACAAAAAATATGCAAGAGCATTCATGGCAAAGTTAGACTGTCTAACGAAAGCGCGACCTGAGAAAATGAGGTCATATTAAAAAATATTGAATATGGTATTACTATCATACTAGGAGAAAAAAAAAATTGATACTTGAGTATTTTTTTTGTATTTGCAACAATCGTATAATTCTTTTTGACGAACTATATTCCCAATTTGACGAACAAAAAATGTTTAGAAATAAATATACTCCACCAATACGCTTTTAACAGCATCACACACTCAGCAATATTCAATTCCCTTACAAAACAAAAAGTAGAATCCACACATACTACCAGCAAATTAGAGAGATTAGATCCTATAAACATAAGAAAAAATATCATCATATCGTAAAATATATCTAATAGTCAGTCAACAATGATCAAGATTATAATGTCATACTAACTTAAAAAAACGAGATGTTATATAAAAATTGTTGTTTTCCTTCGAAAACAACTACTTTCTCTTCTTGTTTTTCTTTAAACTTACTGATCATAGTGTGTAGCAGCTTTCCTACATAACTTTTTATTGTTTTACCCGTCATAAAGCAATTATTTTCTAAAATAATTATAATCTTTGCTACAAAATACTGACAATTGCAATCACAGACTTTGACGTGCTTTAGACGGTTACATAATGTTGCCAGTTTAATTTAAAAATAAAACTCCAGGTCGCGCTTTCATTACACGCACTTTTTATCATCCTTTCAGACGAATGACGTCCACTGTTGGACATAGGCCTCTCCCAAGTGTCACCACAACGACCTGTCAGGTCTTATTAGGTCATCGGTCTTCTTTGTGGGAGGCCTTCCAATGCTGCATGCCACTGTGACATACCAATTAGAACTAGTTATGGCGTAAGGGCTTACATAACGTTTGTGCGAGTTACTGGCATCGACACCGTTAAATTTTGGTCGTTTTAATCCAATGGAGGGTCGATTCGGTACATGAAACACTATCGATTCATAAAGATAAAATAAAAAAATAACGTACTTTTTTTCTAAAACTCGAATTAATATAAGTATGTACGAAATTAATTTCTTTAAGTAAACGAGTCAATGACCTTGTCGGTCGTTGAGTTGTCGGTCGTTGCGTACTAACTACCTACAGTTCATTGGGCTCGATCAGCTGACGTTTCTTAAAGAAATTATTGATCGAGTTTAAAGAAAAAGTACTTTATTTTCCATTTTTATCTTTACAAATCGATAGGGTTTCATGTACCGAATCGACCCTCCGCGGGATTAAAACGACCAAAATTTAACGGTGTATATTTGGGGCTACTTATGTATTAGAGTACCCTGCGTGATCGAATCAGAAATGAAGATATCCGCAGGAGAACCAAGGTTGCCGACATAGCACGAAGAATCACCAAACTTAAGTGGCAGTGGATATTGCTCGCAGAACAGATGGCCGTTGGGGCCGAACGGTTCTAGAGAAGCGACCGCATACCGGAAGACGCAGTGTTGGAAGGCCTCCTACAAGGTGGACCAACCCTACCTGGCAAAGGTTGCGGAAATCCGATGGATGTGAAACGTACAGGGCCTCAAGTCTGCTATTACAATAGTGTCAGAATCGTCTATCATTCATTTCATAATTGTTGATTTTGACAAGTTTGGCTATCTACTAATATAATGGCGTCATTATGACTTTCCAATAGTCGTAATGATGATGTATTAGAGTGGCCTGAAAGTCCAGTGGTAACGTCCGTCGTCAAAAATTCGACGACATGTAACTAGGCCCGCGTGGTGGATTGCAGCCCTGCTCATAAAGAGGAGGCCTGAGTTACAACAGTGGGAACATTATAAGGCTCCACTTCGGTCACTAAAGCCATTATTTCTTGAGATCTTTATCTTTCCTTAGTACTTATGTCACATTTTTCACTGATATTACTCTAGAGTTTGTGAGTAATAAACTACGAGATCTAAGTCCTAACTAACTTGAAAAGGCTCGTTCTTTATTTTTATGGGTGGCCAGTTTAATTTAAGAGTAAGCTATATTCGTTGGTTTTTTCTTTGTAATAAATTTAGATACTACGAGTATTTTTATAGGTTTTTATGCTGTAAACTACGTGGAAACTTTTACAAAAAAACGTGGTTGTATATATGTGTAGCAAAATAAAGTTAATTTCGTGATATTATTATAATTTGAAGGGATTTGGATGGATCTTTTTTATTGAAGATAATAAAAATATAATTGTACTCGTATAAAAAATATTTCGAGACCAAAATTAGGCAAATTGGTTAGCCGTTTTCGAGTTTTAGCGGGACAAACGAACAGCTCATTTTTATATACTCCGTAAAATTTTGATCGTTTTAATCCCGTGGAGGTCCGATCTGGTACATGAAACACAATCGATTTGTAAAGATAAAATTAAAAAATAAATTACTTTTTTAACTATAATTAATTTACGCATGTACGAAATTAATGTCTTTATGTTAATGTCACCTGGGCGACTCCAATGACCTGTAGGTAGTTAGTACGCAACGACCGACAACTACCTACAAGGTCATTGACTTGTTGAAAACTATGGAGTTTGCATATTCTTCACCATAGAGATCTACGCTTTGGAATGTGCAATTAGTATTTTATAAAAAAAAATTCTGACAGACGGACTTCTTGACTTTTCAAATGGGTTTATTGGAAATAAATGCCTTGAATTTTGATTTCCTTGAGAGTGTAGAAACAAAAATTTTTTGCGACATAAACTTCCGTATCTTTTTTCCGTTAACTTAGAAGTTTAATTTTTTCACAGCTTCAAGGGACCGCAGATTTGAGTATATGGTTTTAATTTCTACTCTATAACTCCACGCCTTTTTTAGATAGACAAACCGACGGACAACAAAGTGATGATTTTTTTATGGTAGGTAAAATCATCCAATGTCAGATCCCTTGGGCGGAGCGGGAAATCGTGTCAAACTCTTACTGACTAAAAACCTACCCCGTTCCTTCGTTGCGTATAATACCGGGGTTGAGTCTTCCTCTCAGAAAACGGCCCTATCTTATGAGGGTTCCGTTTTTACCTTTTGAGGCCCAGCAGGGTCGAAGCCTACTGGGGCCAAGGGTCTGCTTCTGAAAGGAAGACTCGGCCCTGGTATGAAAGGCAACAAAGGACCGGGGTGGGTTTTTTAGTCAGTAAAAGTCTGACACTATGTCCCGCTACGCCCAAGGGCGGGATATGTCATTGGATGATTTCCCTACCAAAAAAAAAACCTTTTGAGGAACGGTGCCCTATAACCAGAAACTAGGTCACTCAACAGTAAGAAATAAGTTATCAAAACCATGGACCCGAGGACCTGGAGACTATCAAGAGCCGGTAAATTGTTTATGACCGGATGTTGCGTCAATTTCCCTTTGCATTTCCGGTGTCCGCCGACCGGCGACGCTTCTCAATTATTCCGGTTTTTCAACCTCCGCTTTCAGTGTCCGGCCGGACAGTTTTGATGTAACGAAGCGAAATAAAATGGACGTTTTACTGTAATTTAATCTTTTGATAGTTTGGTTTCGTGTTGCTGGATATGGAGTTTGTAAATAATTGGATTAAAATGGTGACTCGGTTATTCGGACTGCGATTATCGCATTTTCAGGAAGTGATGTTTGATGGAGAGGCAACGCGACAAAAGAGAGATAACGCCTGAAAACTCTCTTGGGATTCGGTAATTCCATGATTTACTCAAATAATTCACAAAATTTTTTACTTCTTATTTTCAAACTCTTAAAATTTTTTGAGAAAAATTTTCTGAATTTAAAATCACGATTAAACGTGCAAGGCTTCTAGAAGTACTATATTTTTAATATGTGAGTACATTATGGAGGGCCAAAGTTCACGTAAAATAGCAATTTTTCAGGGGTCTTTACTGGATAAGTTTTACTCAAATTTATGTTTTGATTTCTATAGAAGCCTAGATTATATTCTCAAGATATCGGTATATCCAAAATATCTGAAGAAAGATGTGTAATAACATCATAACCACGTAAAAGCGGTTGTATGAAAATGTACTTCGGGTTGACCGCTCTTAAGAGGAAGGTTTGGATATAAATGCGTATTCACCATCATCTTCCTGCCCTTGATCTGGGCCTCAAGTCTGCTATTACAATAGTATCAGAATGGTCTATCATTGATTTCATAATTGTTGATTTTGACAAGTTTGGTAATCTTCTAATAAAATGGCGTCATTTTGACTATCCAATGATCAACCAATGACACGCCATTGAAAGAAATGGTATAGAATGATAATCTCGTACAGTCGTACTTACCTACATAATGATAAATTATTGTCTGCCTTATATCATAACAAAAACCAAACACTGATACAATAACAGCAACAAAACATTGAAAACGCTGTTTTCCGCCGGCTGGCGGCCGCTCTAAATAATAACAGTAAGCACTAATGTAATTTTGACTTTGACAGCTAGAAGACCACTGATCGACCAATGAACGGTCATTATGCATTTTGCAGATTACGAACTTTTAGCTGCTTTTAGCAAAATGACAATGGAATTGTGTTGGAATGACGAATTTATAAAAATAGCAGACTTGGGCCTTGTGTTATTCATCACTACTCAGACACTTCACACAATTGATGCAGGGTTGAGGGGAATTGAAGAACTAGATCCTGATTGAACTTTTTTAAATAAATTTGATTAAAATAATATACCTATCTTGTTTTGCTGACCCTTCTTGACTGATTCGACTTGACAGTAATGACATCAAAACATATCGCTAAGTCGATCCTATTCTTATTTAGATCGCACTTATAGTACGCGGTAAATAAGTTGAACCCGTTGCTATAGTTTACGCACAGCCACCCACTTCGATTGAGACCCGTTGTTGGCACTTATTGACCTGCTTCGTGACCGGGAATGACCTTTCGATACCCATTCCTATCATCATCATCATCATCATCATCAGCTTTTTAATGTTCCCACTGCTGGGATACAGGTCTTCTCTCTAAGAGAGGGAATGGACCGTAATCCACCACGCGGGCCCAGTGCGGGTTGGTGAATGTCACATGTCTTCGAATTTTTGGTTCTAGGACATGCCGGTTTCCTCACGATGTTTTCCTTCACCGTTTTGAGAGCAGTGGTGATGAAATAAATTACACAAAGTATTGCGCCTGATCGGGTACCCATTCCTATACCTCGATACTATTAATACCTAATATTTTAATACCTGGTATTTGTAGTGAGTATTTCGTGGTGCTCGTATCATAAAGTTCGGGTATTCTATTTAAGTCCAATCTACAAAGCCTCGAGCACAGGCGTAGAGTAGCCAGCCTTTCGATGTTTTACAGGATGCATTTTGTAGAGTGTGCGCGGGAATTACATGACATAATTCCGCCATCGGACAACCCGGAGTACGGCGAATATCCACCCTTATGTTGTTGAAACTTCTACGGTACGGACTAAGCGTTTTGCTTCGTCGTTTATACCGCGTACATCGAGAGACTGGAACAGTTTGCCTGCTGCGGTCTTCCCGTCCGATTATAATTTAGGTGTCTTCAAGGCTAGAGTGAATAGGCTCTTAATAAACTAGTGCGCCTCACCATCAACGATTGCATCACTGCTTAACATCAGGTGGGATTGCAGTCAAGCACTAGTTTATACCAATAAAAAAAAAAAAAACTAAATAGGTACGTCCCCTACAATCACAGGAACATTCACGTACGCACAGCACTATATCAATTCCATGTTCTGCATAATTAGTACCTATTTATTTACCTACTTACGTTGAAAACCACATACTGAATGGTACATATTATAGGTATAAGTATGTGCTTTTCCTGTAATACAGCTACGTTCCAAAAATCACACACAATTAAAATACCTACTTAGGTATTTGTTATTGTTTTTCTATTTGAAGTTTCATTGACCACATGTTTCAGATGAAAACCACTAATTAATAGAATAACATCTTCTTTTATAAATTCTATTGTTCGTGTGTTTTTCAGATAACAAAAAAGCTGCAATCGAGTTTTCATTTTTTTTCTGACGACAAACCAGTTTTTGACCAAGACAACGTCTGTTGGGACTAGGACGGCAAGTTTAGTATATTCTAGTTAGGTCTTTCTTGTGATTTGATATTTATCATAGTATTTATTATATTACTAGCTTTTGCCCGCGGCTTTGCTCCCGTCAACTGACTACACTACTCTACCCTACTTTACCCTACTCTACCCTACTCTACCTTACTCTACCCTACTCTAAACTACTCTACTTTATATCAATAAATGAGCAGGATTTGGTTTTTTTTTATTATTTAACGGGATAAAAATATCCTATTTCCTTCTCCTGATTCTAAGCTCCCTTCCCACCAATTTTCGGCCAATTCGGTTAAGACGTTCTTGAGTTATAAATAGTGTAACTAACACGACTTTCTTTTTTCATATATATAGATAGATTATAAGTAATTTAATTTGACGATTCTTCATTCTGTTTGTGACAGGTATCAATTAATTATTTATTGTATAAACCTACCACAGTGTTTTCTTTTTTAACTCAAAGGTTAACTTGTACAGAATTCCTTTTTGCATTAAATCCACCTTCAGGGTCTTTCCGGCCGATAATAATTTAGGTGTCTTCAAGGCTAGAATGAATAGGCTCATAATAAACTAGTGCACCTAACTATCAACGATTGCATCACTGCTTACTATCAGGTGAGATTGCAGTTAAGCACTAGTTTATATCAATAAAAAAAAACCTAAGTACCACAGGGGTAACTACTGTACATGAAGTTTGTGAGTTACACATACACTACTAACATTATATACTAAGGATTTTTTTAAAATCTTTATTTAAAGAGCTTTTTCGCTGGTGCAAATATGACACTGTAGGTAAACATAACTAAGAAATAAAATTAGTGTTAGTTTAAAAAAAAAAAATAACTAGGTCCTGGGTCGGTTTTTCAGAGCAAACTTAACCATATTAATTATAATAAGGACTATTTTATCTGATAAAGGGTTCGATACATTAATGTTATGTGCACCAATTTGTGTTCTGAGCGATTGATTCCGAACACATCTCATCAAAATACTCGTATGATATCGACGATGAAGTGACAAGAACTCCTTACTGACATTTTTGCGATTTTGCTTTTTTTACGTAGATAGACTTTAAATAATCGTTTAACTAATCGGCAAAAGCAGCTAACGTTATATCTTTTCAAGATTTATAGTTAGCTGCTTTTGCCGATTAGTTAATGACATGAATGATGAATTTAGTTAGTTCCAACAGTGGACGTCTTTTGACTGAAATAATGATGATGATGAGGAGTTCTTGTCACTTCTTCGTCGATATGTGTCTTCGTCTTCGTTACATGTACTACAAGCAGGTGATGTTAACTTTTTCATCATAAAACCGAATTTATATGACCTGAACGGAGTCTTAATATCTAATAATGGTTAAGTCTGCTCTGGTAAAAAAACACTTATCAATCCATGGTGAATAAGAAGTTTGTGAATGGATTGTTCTATACCAAATGCCTTTTTTCCCTTGAACGAAGATCAAAGTAATCTTTACAATTTTGAAGACAAAGAATGGGGACATAGTCCATGTAGTGAGGAACAGCTATGAAATCAGTGCCATCCGAACATGCTTGCTTTGCCAGATATTCTGCCTTATCGTTGCCATCTATACCTATATGAGACAGAATCCAGTGAATTATTATTTCTTTACCTTGAGAATTAAGTTTTAAAATGGATTTAATAATTGAGTCGGCTATCGGTCTACCTCGGAAAGATGCGGTGCATCGAGCCAGGTGTTGAATGGAACTCTTTGAGTCAGTTAAAACAACATATTTGCCCTGTACCTCTACCATGAGTTTTAAGCAATAGTATTCGTCGCTACTCGATATCGACGCCGTAAATATTTTGTATGGCAAATTTTGCAGCGCCTCTAGCGGTCACTTGCAGAACCAAAATTTGCCATACAAAATACTTACGGCGTCGATATCGAGTAGCGACGAATACTATTGCTTAAAACGCATGGTAGAGGTACAGGTCCAGGAATTCAATATATGATAACGCCTCTGAAATATTAATGAGTTCGACAAACATGATAGACACATTGGTGGAGATTTTAAATTTAATAAAACATTCAGTTTGTTCGTCATAAAAAGCGCAGCCTATATAATCACCATCTTTTGATCCATCCGTATAAATTTTATAAAATTCTGAATATATGGATAAACATTTTGATGTTTCTTCTTTTATTTTAGAAATACTGTATTTATTCTTTGCTTTATATTTTTATATTAAATCTAGGTTAGTTTTTAATACGTCATTTAAGTTTATACGAGTATCAGCCATCCACGTATCAAAAGAGAACATTTCTAATTGTGTACAGGAGCTGATTGGGAAATTTTTAAATATATTATTAATTGTGACAAGAAGAGGCACTTTTTTAGTTCTTTCATTCAGACACGTATTACTTAAATTTACTACAGTTGGCTTTACTGTGTTAGTATTATAGGAATTTATTTTTAACCAAAATTTCCCGCACAGAAACTATCTTCTGACCTACAATGGCGGTAAACTAAGCTCGCATTCCATGACGTGCGTAGGTGTAGTCCTAATAAATCCTCCTATTATCCTCATATATTGATTTTGTGTAACATCTAACTTATTTAAATATTTTTTGGCACTAGTTTGTTTAGTTTTTTATGGTAGGTAAAATCATCCAATGACAAATCCCGCCCTTGGGCGGAGCGGGAAGTAGTGTCAGACTCTTACTGACTAAAAACCTACCCCGTTCTTTCGTTGCCTATAGTGCCGGGGTCGGGTATTCCTTTCGGAAGCTGACCCATGACCCCAGCAGGCTTCGACCGTGTCTGCCTGCAGCTAGCAGGCTGGGCCTCTACGGTTTGCTGATAGCTCCTTGAGGCGCGCGGGAACGACGACTTGGGCTCGGTCTGGTCGGTTACCGGACGATCGGACAGAGTGCTACCCATTGTACGCCGTCCGCAAGCCCGCGCCTACGGTGGCCGGAAATCAGGATCGGAATCCCGGCGGTGGCTGGGGCGAGCACCCCGTTGCCTCTGCCTGATGCGGTCGGCCTCCTCCTTTGCTAGCATTACTGTTTCGCAGAAGGAGGCGACAGACAGAATTTCAGTATCAGACGTTAAACTACCCTTTATTTCTTCCTCGCTGCAGTCAAGTTCTATGTTTTTTTATTATCCCGTAACTTCGTTCAACTTCCATAGTTTTTAAGATAGCCCATTTATTTTCTTTAAATTCTGAGCAGTTAATTAACTTTTTTTAAATCTAGATCACATTCAAATTGTAGGTTCACTTTTTACTGGTTAACATACTTTATGCGGGAAACACGATTAATGTTGTTGGCTTGTAAAAGTTTAGCTAATTTAAACTGTTTAGGTAGGGGTTGCGATTTCTATTTTTTCACCCAGGTCTTGAGTAGCTAGATTACTTAAGGTGGGTTTCTTAATTGAGTATTTTGAGTTAAGAATGTCTCAAACCATACTTAAATGCCAAATATTGACAGATTTACAGGCTAAAGTAGAGTTTGAGTAATTCTCAACTTCAAATAAAAATCAGAAATCGGGGGTTTGGCTCTTATATCTTTTACCGATTTTATTAATAACAAGCGTCTTCAAGGCTAGAGTGAATAGGCTCTTAATAAACTAGTGCGCTTTACCATCGACGATTGCATCACTGCTTACCATCAGGTAGGATTGCAGTCAAGTGCTAGTTTATACAATATAAAAAAAAAAATAAAAAAAAAAAAATAGTCCAGTTATCATCTATATCGCTAATCGATCTTCTTTTTCGTGTTTGAGAATAATTATTTGCTTGTTGGTCCTCAAAATGTGTCTCCATCTTGTCAAATTGTATTGTCTTCTCTTGTGCATCGGTCTCGGTTGGGACGCTAGATTCCATCCGTGAGAGCCTCACTTCACAATTCACGCGGCCGCTCAGGAGGCCGTTATCGTGACGCCGGCCGTGTTTATGGAGATGCGTCGCGTTGTGTGGCGGGTTGGGCGTTTCGTCGTACATTGCAGCAGCGGGCCGCGTCATCGCTCGCGCAAACACAAACATAATAGCAATGTACGAGTACGACGGACCGCCCGACGCGCCGCGCGACGCACCGCGTCTCCGTAATCGAGCACTAAGTGCTCAACAGGGCGCGTTGCGCGGCGCGTCGGGCGGTCTGTCGTACATTGCCATATGCTATGAAGCCATGCTTTTTTGCATGCCTTTGCGTGGAAAGCTCCTTAGCAACTAACTCTATACAAGGCGCTCGATCACTTGGAGTGAACATACATACATATATTGACCTTTTTATAATATCTCTGCGTGGCCTTTACCCGAAAAGCAAGTAATGAACCGTTTTACATTACAAGAAAATTTTGATCGTGGTAGATGGCGATCATGACAGTTTCATGTCTCTATAATATTTTTTTTTAATCTCTATTTTTCCAACTTCCCTTTCATAAGCATCAACTTTATACTTATTTTCTGTTTCCTTCTTCTTTTCTTTTATTTTTACGTATGTACATAAATTATTTAATAAATAAAAAAAGAATGTCAATAAATCTAGCAGGGTCAATGACTGTTATTCAGTTCATCTGGCGCCTACCTTAGTACAATACAGGGCATATAAGTTGAATTAAAATGGCGATCGATCTTCAATGCGTAGCAACAGATTTTTGGGTCTCAATCGAAGTGCGGCATAGCGAGGGACTGTGAGTAACCATAGCAACGACCATTTTAGTTCGACTTATTTGCCGCGTACGATAAGAGTATAGAATATTTGCGAAAAGCAAAGAAAGAAAAGATGTATCTGACAAAATCGTATAAACTAAAAATACTTTTACTTTTTATTAGCCTATACTTTCCCACTGCTGGGCAAAGGCCTCCCCCAATTCCTTCCAGGTATTTTTCTCTCGGGCCACCTCGAACCAGCCCTTGTGGTAGGCGTCCAGGTCGTCTCGCCACCTCTTCCCAGGTCGACCTCGGCGGCGTCGTCCATCTTCAGGTATCCATCTTGTGAAGACTCCTGCTAAACGATCAGTGTGCATACGGCTGATGTGACCCGCCCAATCCCACTTTAGCCTGGCAGCCTTTTAAAAATACTTACACAGTAAAAAAAAGGAAATCATTGTGAGGCCAAAATGGCGCCTCACCCAGCGTATGCTGCGTCGTGGGCGTTTCTAGATTAATAAAATTAAGAACTAATTTGTTGAAGTAGAGATCAAATGAGGCACTGGTTTTATTTTATTTATTTGCTACCATAAACTGTAAAAGAGTAGGTAAGTGTAGAATCTCGTACCAACCTGTGCGCGGATTCTCCAACAGTCATAGAATGGGTAAACACAAATGAGAATGTATGTTACAAAATTCCATTATTTATTTAATTAAAAGGAATAGGTTTAGGTACTAGTGTAAAGTAAATACTAACATAAATAACAATAATAACTACACTAAAAACACAATTAAAAATATTCGCAAACTTTGTCCAATCTTGACTAAAGCGTTTGATTTCAATCGTATCATCATCAACATTCCACTGAGGGAAGATCAAATACTTCCCATAACTCTCGAACACAGAATTATTGATAGACATTATATAATTTGGCGGCGTTGACTTCAACTTACATAAAATTCGCAGAAAGAATGAGATCAAGACTATCAGGACTGTTAAAACCATTGAACCGCGATAATACAGCAATAAGTTTGGTGGATCAGAATTATGCTTCGGCATTGTAGCGGCTAACGTAGTCAAGAAAAAGTAATGGTTAAGGACACTGAAGCAAACGACTGACAGACGTACGAAACGCCTCACATCCAGAAATAAAGACGTTACACTAAGCACAGTCAGAACCACAGCTGGGTACACCACTATCGCTCCCAAACTTGCACCTTCCCGATCCAATGTGAAAAACATCTTCAACTGACGCTCAGAACTGGAGTTCACCTCTTGTCTATAGTCAGTAATAGTCCATTCAGGTCCATATTCTGCCGCCAACATGCTTATAGCACGTGAACTAACATTTAATATAAAGTGTTCTGATTTTGTGGTCCAAGCACCGAATTCAAAACTACATTGTTGTTGATCGTAGGGCCAGTCTGCGAGTCTAACGCTGCATATCGCATTATGTATAGCTTTTACCCTACACTGCACATCCCCAGTATTTTTTAAAACACACCAAACGAGATAGTATCTATCAACGTCATATGAGTCCGCACTGTTGAAGAGTCTGATGCTAGGATGCCACATGTTTATGGAGAGCAAGTCTGTCTCTTTGATGCCGTAGTACTTTTCTGGGTCCCACTTTAGCCTCTCATCTTTCCAGCTTATGTACATCCAGGTGTGTATATTCATAACTCCTGCAACACTGTCGAAGTTGAATTGTTTAAGAATGAACCTGACGTTGACGTTGGATGCTGAGCTGTTGTTTGGAGGGGTGAGCGAGTAGTCGTCACATGAGAGATCTTTTCTTAGCTGTTCTTCGAAAGCCATTTGCTCTGGCACATTGTTTATGACACAATCTTCGGCTAGCGTGATGTTTAGGATCGCTAGTAGTACGATGTAAGTGAACAGAGCCATGGTCTGGACGGTTCTGCACAGGGAGATAGGGAATTATCGCGGCTCATAAGGTAATATGATCCAGTAACGCCCACTGCAACAATTCGCTTTGCGATTGCGCCGTTTGTTTGTTATCAGTGTGCTGTTTGGTGATTAAAACCATCAAATCATTGATCATTAACCGAATTTGAACAGTTTTTGCGAACTTTATGCTTTTTAGCTTTTAGTTATAAATCTTTGCAGGCTTTAAGCAAAGATTTATAACTTTGTTATTTTTTTTTTGATAGCCTATTGTGTGTCCCACTGCTGGGCAAAGGCCTCCCCTTTCTCCTTCCAAACTTCCCTGTCTAGGGCAATCTCTGGCCAGTTTTGCCCCGCAAACATGATCATTCATATTCATTTTCATGACTTTGTTATTAATGAAAATATTTTTTTATGCTTTTATACTTATCGCTAGAAATGTTTTAATTTAGCAAATAAAAAAGGGTGTTATTAACTTTTCCTCAATTTATAGAACAGGAGTTCTCTAATATAATATTGAGTATATAGGCTCTGCTATTTGGTTTGAAAAAAAAACTCAAGTCGGCGTGTAGAAAGCCTCTTAATTTCGTAAAACGTCCATTAAAGTTTGGTGTGCATTCAATAAGTATTTTTAGTAAAAAATTTTTTTTTGTAGAATATTGTATGCGAAAAACGGTGAAGGAAAACATCGTGAGGAAAACCGGCATGTCCTAGAACCAAAAATTCGAAGACATTAGACATCCACCAATCCGTACCGGGCCCGCGTGGTGGATTACGGCCCATTCCCTCTCCCAGACAGGAGGCCTGAGTCCCAGCAGTGGGAACATTAAAAGGCATTCCCTATTTTGTTTTTAATATAAGTAGGCCAGTCAAAATCGACATGTAACATCGCAAACGCGCATCTATCTACGATTTTTTTATGTTGTGAGGTCCCTTGAGAGTAGTTTACTCCCAAGCACTCTAGGTTTATTAGTTGTAGAGATACAGCAAGTCAAAGATGGGCGTCACATGTTGCAAGGCAGTACTTAGGGGTTTTTTTTAAGTAGTTAATATCATGCAATGTCCCCCGCCCTTGGGCGGAACGGGAGATAGTGTCAGACTTTTACTAACAAAAAACCTACCCTGTTTCTCCTTTGCCTTGGTTCCTGCTTGGATCCTGGGCCCTGGTGTGCATTTTCATACCTCCCCAGAGCTCCAGATTAGGCTTCGATCCTACTGGGCCCCTGTTTTTTTCTGACGACTCCTTGAGGCGCGCGAGAACAGTGCGCGCCGTAAACGACTTGGGCTCGGTCCGGTTTGTTACCGGACGGACGGACAGCGAGCTACCCATTTCCCGCCGTCTTGCGGACGGCGCCTATGGTGGCCGAAAATTGGTATTGGAATTACGGAGGCGACCGCCTGCCACTCCGCGCTCCAGACTATGACCTGAACCAAGGCCCGGCGCGAGAGATCATCGCTACCGATTGCTCTCACGAGGACACGGCGATGCTCTTTCCAAGCGGGGCACACCTCTTTCGTGTGCTCCACCGTGTCTTCCGGGTGGTCCGCACAGTGGCGACACCCGGGCGTCATCTCCGCACGGATCTTGTACAGGTACGTCCCGAACTTGCCAAATTCGGTTAGTACCTGCGCCATGCGGAAGGTCACGACGCCATGAGGCCTTTTCAGCCACGCCTCAAAAATGGGCCTTACCGCCTCAATTGTGGCGTGCCTAATGGCAGTAGAGGTGGATCAGACTGCATCCAATATACAGCAAATTCCTTTATATGTGGAGAAATGCGGGTTCAATTTTGTACATTTTTTCAAAACTTTTCTAGTTCATTAATTAAAATAATAACTTGATTTTTTTCTAGGTCATAATTATCTTCCATCTAATTTAGGTATTTTTTTATTTTAAACGTTTCTTAAATTTATATTTTTTTATGTTTAATTTGCACTGTACCAATGTAAACAAATTGTAATAAGTCTCCTCAAGGAACTGTCTCCTGACATACAGATTATCTGTCTAGTTCAAGAGGTAGAGCTTTATGTAACTGTTACACTTGTAAATGATGAATTATGGACCTTATATTAACATCTCTAACATCCTAACTTCTATCTATCGACTATACACCGTTAAATTTTGATCGTTTTAATCCCGTGGAGGGTCGATCCAGTACATGAAACACTCGATTTGTAATGATAAAATTAAAAAAATAAAGTACTTTTTTTCTAAAACTCGAATTAATATACGCATGTACGAAATTAATTTCTTTAAGTAAAGATCAGCTGAGCAAGTTCAATGACCTGTAGGTAGTTGTCAATCGTTGCGTACTAACTACCTACAAGTCATTGGACTCTCTCAGATGACGTTTCGTGTCATGACTTGCAGTTATACCGTCATTTGAAAGTAAATGAAGTCGCTGCCAATAACTCTTACTGCACTCGATTAAATCGGAACCGCACACTATTGATGGCAGACGTATACACATCTTAGATCAGTTTCGTAACTATACTTTTCTTCGTCCGGTGTCAGATTCTCTATAAGTCCAAGCTGGATGCGTCTAATCCGCCTGACTAAGGTTCTCACCGGGCGCATGTTTCGGCAGGTACCTGTTTCGGATCTGGCCGGAAGAAAAGCTTGCAGCCATTGTATGGATCGCTCGGAATACATAGCAATACATATCCGCCCCGCCGTGTCATCGTGGCGGCGATTGACGGTGGCGACCCGAGCTTTCAACGCTGGTTCCTGGCGCCTCCAACCCGCAAAAACTGTTCAAATTCGGTTATCAACATAATTTGACAGTTTATTAATATGGTAATCACCAAACAGCACACTGATAACAAACAAACGACGCAATCTCAATGAACATTGTTGCAATGGGCGTTACTGGATCATATTACCTTACAAACCATGATAATTTCCCATCTCTCCCTGCATAACCGTCCAAACCATGGCCCTGATCACTTATATCGTACTTCTAGCCATCCTAAACATCACGCTAGCCGAAGATTGTGTCATAAACAATGTGCCAGAGCGAATAGCCTTCGAAAAACAGCTAAGAGAAGATCTCTCATGTGACGACTTCAGGCACGTCCCTCCGAGCAACAGCTCAGCATTCAACGTTAGCGTCAAGTTCATTATTAAACAATTCAACTTCGACAGCGTTGCAGGAGTCATGGCTATACACACCTGGATGTCCATACGTTGGAAAGATGAGAGGCTAAAGTGGGACCCAGAAAAGTACTACGGCATCAAAGAGACAAACATGTTCTCCATTAACATGTGGAATCCTGGCATCAGACTCTTCAACAGTGCGGACTCACATGACTTTGATAGATATTACTATGTTTGGTGTGATTTGACAAATACTGGGGATGTGCATTGTGTGGTCCGGGTTACTCATAATGCAATGTGTAGCGTCAGACTTGCAGATTGGCCCTACGATCAGCAACAATGTAGTTTTGAATTCGGTGCATGGACTACAAAATCAGAACATTTTAGGATAAATGTTGTTTCACCACAGTATGTAACCTTGGAATATGTACAATATAGAACTGAATGGGCTATTACTGAATATAGACAAGAGGTGAACTCCAGTTCTGAGCGTCAGTTGAAGATGTTTTTCACATTGCGTCGGGAAGCTGCAGGTTTAGGAGCGATAGTGGTGTACCCAGCTGTGGTTCTGACTGTGCTTAGTGTTACGACCCTATTCCTGGATGTGAGGCGTTTCGTACGTCTGTCAATAGCTTGTTTCAGTGTCCTCAACCATTACTTTTTCTTAATTACATTAGCCGCGACAATGCCGAAGCATAATTCTGATCCGCCAAACTTATTGCTATATTATCGCGGTTCAATGATTTTAACAATTCTGATAGTCTTGATCTCATTCTTTATGCGAATTTTGTGTAAGTTGAAATCAAAGCCGCCAAATTATATAATGTCTATCAATAATTCTGTGTTCGAAAGTTATGGGAAGTATTTGATCTTCCCTCAGTGCAATGTTGATGACGATACGATTGATAACAAACGCTTTAGTCAAGATTGGACAAAGTTCGCGAATATTCTTAACTGTATTTTTAGTTTCGTCATTATTGTGGTGTATATTAGTATGTATTTTGCTCTAGTGCCTAAATCCCTTTTAACTATTGTTTAAATATTTAAAAGAATTTAGTAACTTACTCATTTGTGTTAACATATAATCTACCACAGTGAAGAGTCCTTCCAGTATGATATGCAGGCCACACATTTATGGTATAATAGTATTATTATTTAAAGTTATTTTAGGTATTACCGGCTAATCACACTAATACTATAAATGCAAAACATTGTGAGTTTGTGTATGTGTTTATATTATTTTCGTACGAATTTCGATTAAACTTAGGGTAGACCATGTCTTGGGATAGTAAATTTTATAAGATATTTTTCATTCTGAGAGTGCATTCCTTCGGACATTGTTATTCATTCATGCTAGAAAGCCGCTGGCAGCAGCTAGTTGAATAATAAAACCAGTACATCATCGTATGTTTAGTAAATCAGTATCTTTATTTTAAGAATTTCTGAGTATGTCATGGAAATAATAAAATGTGTTTAGTAAATGTTCAGTATCTTTATTTTAAGAATGAGTATGTTTCGGAAATTACTTTAAACCGTTCGTCCCATAGCGGACCTCTCCATCGTCTTGTCGGATATCCTTCGTATCGGAACCCTTATAGGATCACTTGCTGTCCGCCTGTCAGTCAGTCTGCCAAGACCCTTTATCTTGAGAACGCGTAGAAGTATTGAGATGAAATTAAAAACATATATGCGGTCCCTTGAAGCTGTAAAAAAATCAAACTTCTAAATTAACGAAAAAAAAGGTACGGCCGTATGTCGCAAAAAATGTATATTACGTCACTCAAGGGAATTCATAGGGTACTTTTTGTTGACCTAGAGCCCTGAAATTTGGCATGAAGCAAGGTCTTGTAACACAAAAATAATTCTGAAAACTGTAAATTTTTAGATAAGCCACAAAAAAAAAAATATACAATTTTTTATTCGAAATAAATCTTTAGACTCGATTCGGGAATTTAACTATTTACTTAAATAAGTTAGTTTGTTAGAAACCCTTGGTATGTGAGTCTGACTGGCACTTGCCTAGATTTTTTTCATACTATCCTTCTGGAGAGATAGATAGATATATCTGGAGAGATAGAGCATACGGATATATCTGGAGAGATAGAGCATACGGAGTACGCCATTATTATTTTGATGGAATAAAATTATATTTTGTAGCAGAAGTAGGAATAAATACCTTTTTTATTTGATAAATTAAATCATTTCTAGCTTTAGTAAACAAATATGAAAGATTTTTAAAAATATTTTCATTAACAACAAAGTAATAAAGGTTTGCATATTTTAAGCTAAAAACCATTTATGTAGTCCGCAAAAACTGTCCAGATTAGGTTTATGATCAGCATGATTTGGCAGTTCATTAATATGATAATCACCAAACAGCACACTGATAACAAACAAACGACGCAATCGCAAAGCGAATTATTGCAGTGGGCGTTACTGTATTATATTACCCTGAGCCACGATAATTCCCATCTTTCTCTGCAGAACCGTCCAAACCATGGCCCTGTTCACTTATATCGTTCTACTAACGATCCTAAACATCACGCTAGCCGAAGATTGTGTCATAAACAATATGCCAGAGCGAATGGCCTTTGAAAAACAGCTAAGAAAAGATCTCTCATGTTACGACTACAGGCTCGTCCCTCCAAGCAACAGCTCAACATTCATCGTCAACGTCAGGTTCAATATTAAACAATTCAACTTCGACAGCGTTGCAGGAGTCATGGCTATACACACCTGGATGTTCATACGGTGGAAAGATGAGAGGCTAAAGTGGGACCCAGAAAAGTACTACGGCATCAAAGTAACAAACATGCTCTCCATTAACATGTGGAATCCTGGCATCAGACTCTTCAACAGTGCGGACTCACATGACTTTGATAGATATTACTATGTTTGGTGCATTTTAAAAAATACTGGAGATGTGCAGTGTGTGGTGAAAGTTACTCATAATGCGATGTGCAGCGTCAGACTCGCAGACTGGCCCTACGACCAGCAACAATGTAGTTTTGAATTCGGTGCATGGACTACAAAATCAGAACATTTTAGGATAAATGTTACTTCACCACACATTGTAAACTTGGAGTATGCAGAATATGGAGCTGAATGGGCTATTACTGAATATAGACAAGAACTGAATTCCAGTTCTGAGCGTCAGTTGAAGATGTTTTTCACATTGCGTCGGCAAGCTGCAGGTTTGGGAGCGATAGTGGTGTACCCAGCTGTGGTTCTGACTGTGCTTAGTGTTACGTCTTTATTTCTGGATGTGAGGCGTTTCGTACGTCTGTCAATAGCTTGTTTCAGTGTCCTCAGCCATTACTTTTTCTTGACCACGTTAGCCGCTACAATGCCGAAGCATAATTCTGATCCACCAAACTTATTGCTATATTATCGCGGTTCAATGGTTTTAACAATTCTGATAGTCTTGATCTCATTCTTTATGCGAATTTTATGTAAGTTGAAGTCAACGCCGCCAAGTTATATAATGTCTATCAATAATTCTGTGTTCGAGAGTTATGGGAAGTATTTGATCTTCCCTCAGTGGAATGTTGATGATGAAACGATTGATATCAAACGCTTTAGTCAAGACTGGACGAAGTTCGCGAATATTCTTAACTGTATTTTTAGTTTAGTCATTATTTTGGTGTATATTAGTATGTATTTTGCACTAGTGCCTAAATCTCTTTTAGTTTTTGATTAAATATTTAAAGAAATTTAGTTATTATCATTTGTGTTTACCCGCTCTACCACTGTGGTAGAATCCTACCAGTGTGGCATACAGGCTGGTATATTTAGTATATTTTTTAAAGTTGTTCTGCATAGTATCAGCTAATTTTAAATAGAACTCACTTAAATTAATTAAAAACATTGTGGATGTCGTAAAATATCTTTTTTTAACTACAAATTAAGTGATACATTTCTACTTTTTTTTAACTTAGCTCCTAAATCATTAAAAATAATAATTTTAAAATCGACAAATCAGTATCTTTATATAAATTTTTAATTAGTAAGCCGGAGTTTTGGAGGATCGGTGGAGTGAGTGTGACTCAATATCTCGAAAATTACGTGTAGCCTGTCGACTGTCACCTGATCTCTCCATCGTCACGTCGGATTGTCGTCCCATTAGACTAGGAGAGTACAGTAACAAGGCCCTATCATGACGTCTTAAAATCCGCTGCCCATTTTGAGGCCGTATAGCACTATTCTTTTCTCACACGGGTGTATCCCGTGCGGCGATTTTAACACATTGTGAAAGGTGCTTGCTCACAAACTTGTGTGCAATGCGATATCTCCTGACTCCATTGAGATTTGCCCCCATATAACCAAAAGTCGGTTCGAAGAAACAACATTAATGACTCTGCACTACCCACTCGTGGTCGCTCACAATAGGCCTCATCAGAGAAAGAGCAGGAGAACTAAGGTTGCCGACATTGCACGAAAAATCGCCAAACTTAAGTGGCAATAGCCAGGGCACATTGCTCGCAGAACAGATGGCCGCTGGGGCCGAAAGGTTCTGAGTTGGGGCCGGAAGACGCAGTGTTGGAAGGCCTCCTACATGGTAGACCGATGACCTGGCAAGACTTGTGGGAATCCGACGGATGCGAGATGAAGAGGACTGTTTATTGTGACGACACTTGGGGGAGGCCTATGTCCAACAATGGACGTCTTTCGGCTGATATAATGATGATGATGATGACTACCTATTACTCACTGTCTCCAGGTCCACACCTATAGAGAAGGCGGTGCTCCATCCAAGCGGAGCAGACTTCCACTGTCTGCTCCGTCATGTGCTTGAGGCGAACTACACTATTTTGATACTGTCGGATCCGAAACAGGTACCTCCTGCCCGAAACAAAACTCGAGTGACTGAAGAACGTTTATACGGAGTTTCGTACCTTCTTATAACACGAAACTCCGACACTTTCGGCATTGGTGTGATATCCATGTCCTACTTCTTCTCTATAACTTCAATACTTTGGGTACTATCAAAGACACTTTCACCTGACCACCGCTAAGTTCATTTTTGCTTGCACTCGAAACGAAATCCTCAAAGAGTTTGGTTTGACGCCACGCCGCAGGATTCAAGCAAAATTTATTTTTTGATTGATCAGGCAGAGATGATCGCGATGGTACCTGGTCTAAAAGGTAGACAGTGTCGCACTTCCACTTTCCTTCTTCTTTATACTCTGTTTCACTATTCCATCCGTTATGTTGTCTCCTTTGGTTGTCTCATTCTCTGTTACCGCAAGTGCACCTCTAGAATTCTTTTCCATACTCACTTTATAGACTGCAACGGCCCTTCTCTCGATATCGACTCATAACAAATTATTCTGTTTAAATTATAACGTGTTGGTATATTATGTTCAATATGATTATTCGTAGAATTATTTTATTTGCGCATGTGTTATGCAAGTTATATGAACTCTAAGAAATGAAGTAAACAAAACACAAATAAGGAAAGTACTTCAGAGGTTCAAAGAAACATAATATTATGTTAAGAGTAGTTCAAAGCTAGAACCACATTAGACCGACGCACACATGGACCACGCCTGATTTGTGCGTAGAACGACGTCGCGTGGCGTTGATCTGATGTAGCTCCACAAGTCTAGTTGCCATATAAAATGTATGGAGACCGACGCGCCCAGATCGGTGTACGGGGGCTACGTGTGCGTAATGTAGTTCTACCTTTAATGTGTTGAGTGTTTTGTAATAGAACAACATATTGGACCATCGGCATGGTGTGGAGAGACCGTACGGTCTCCCGCGAAGTGGTGAACCTATTTGCAGCTTGCCACCGTGAGTACTGGAGGCTGCTGCCGCAAGTCTCGGCATGGCGGACAAAATTCGCGGCCGTTATAGCGATATGGCGACAGCGATTGTCGCAACCCAGAGGTGGGCACGCCAAAATCATGGCGGTAAGTCCCCTCTCTGAGGAGTGGCTGGAAAGGCGTCACGGCGTCCTCACCTTCTGCATGACGCTGGTCCTCACCTGACACGTTAAGTTCAGGAGGTTTCTACACCGGATGCAGGCGGAAGAAGAGTGAGAAAACTAGGTCAGATGAATGAGACATTCTCTCGGTTGCAAAGAATCACCCTATTGTACAATCAAAAAAATTCGGACCAATTGGAGGTGGGAAATCATCAAATAAGTTTTCTCGCTTAAGTTGGAGCGAAAGGGGGTGTTTTTTTTTTTTTTTTTTTTTTTTTTTTTTTTTTTTTTATGGTAGGTAAAATCATCCAATGACAGATCCCGCCCTTGGGCGGAGCGGGAAATAGTGTCAGACTCGTACTGACTAAAAACCTACTCCGTTCCTTCGTTGCCTATAGTGCCGGGGCTGAGCCTTCCTCTCAGAAAACGGCCCTTGACCCCAGCAGGCTTCGACCCTGCCTGCCTGCAGTTAGCAGGCTGGGCCTCTACGGTTTGCTGACAGCTCCTTGAGGCGCGCGGGAACAGAACGCGCCGTCGACGACTTGGGCTTGGTCCGGCCGGTTACCGGACGATCGGACAGCGTGCTACTGCAGAAGGAGGCGACCGCCTGCCATCCCTCCTCACTACGGACCATGGCCTGAACCAAGGCCCGGCGAGAGAGATCGCTGCCGCCGATCACCCCCACGAGGACACGGCGATGCTCCGCCCAGGCGGGGCACACCTCTACAGTGTGCTCCACCGTGTCCTCCGGGTGTTCCGCACAGTGGCGACACCCGGGCGAATCCTCCGCACGAATCCGGAACAGGTACTTAGCGAACTTTCCGTGTTCTGTAAGTACCTGCGTCGTGCGGAAGCTGAGAGCACCGTGAGGTCTTTCCAGCCACGCCTCAAAGATGGGCCTTATTGCCCCAATTGTGGCGCGCCCCGAACGAGGTTGCGATAGTCGCTGACGCCATTTTGCCATGAGATCCCGCCGGAGCTCTGTCCGCCATGCCTCGACTTGTCGTGGCAGCGGAATTTCGCCCCGGCGTTGCATCTCCATGCGCTTGTCGTGCATGTGTGCAAGGACTGTTGCCTCCAGATCCCATGGCGGTTGGCCAGCAAGGAGGGTCGCCGCCTCGCGGGAAATCGTTCGGTATGCCATGACCCTCTGGCACGCATTCAGCTGGGCCCTCGGTTGCTGTTGCAACGTCGGTGCCCACACCGGAGCTCCGTAGAGGGCCATGGACCGAACGATTCCCGCGTAGAGCTTCCGGCAGGAGGCGTCTGGTCCCCTGAGGTTGGGCAGGAGCCGCCCGAGAGCAGCCCCAGTCCGATTCAGTTTGGGAGCCAGACGTCGGAAGTGCTCCTTGAAGTTCCACCAGCTGTCGAGGACGAGTCCCAGGTACTTCATCGTCGACCCGACGCTGATGTGAACCCCTCCTACCGTTAGCTGGGAACCCGGTGGTGGCGCACCCCGAGGGCCGTGAAAGCACATGGCCTCGGACTTGTGCAGTGCCACCTCGAGTCCCAACTGCTGGATCCTTTCAACCACTATCGCAACCCCGCGTGTCGCTAGCTCGACCGCCGTCCGGTACGACTCTCCCCGCGCTAGGACCAACGTGTCGTCCGCGTAGCAGACCACGCTGACCCCGTCGGGGAAGTCGCCGCGCAGCACGTAGTCGTACCCGATGTTCCACAAGGGTGGTCCTAGTACCGATCCCTGCGGAACACCGCACGACATCTCTCGACGTTTCCACTCTCCCTGGTGAGAGCGAAAGGGGGTGTCCGATTTTTACTGACTAAAACCCACCTGTGTTTCTTTGGTTGCCCTTTGCGTTCCAGGGCCACGTTAGCTCTTTCGAGATTCCCACAGCACTACAATTAAGTGCGGGCTTGCGGATGGCGAGCAATGGGTAGCTCGCCGTCCGACCGTCCGGTAACCATCCGGTCCGGGCCCAGGTCGTCGACGGCACGTATTGCCGTCCGCTCCTTGAGCTTGAGCGGACGGCGATTGTTCCCCGGGGTCCTGGATCGAAGGCAATGAATGGAACAGGGTAGGTTTTTAGTCAGTAAGAGTCTGACACTATCTCCCGCCCCGCACAAGGGCGGGATTTGTCATTTGAAGATTTTACCCACCACAAAACGCTTGAAGGACTTGTCAGCAAACCGTAGGGGCCCAGCTTGGTCGAAGCCTACTGGGGCCATGGGGTATTGTGAAAACGTAATCCAGGGCGCTGGAACGAAGACAAAGAAGGAAGCAAGTGGGTTTTTAGTCAGTAAAGGTCTGACACTATCTCCTGCCCCACCCAAGGGCGCAGAGACATCATTAGATGATTTCCCACCTAAGAAAAAAACGCCACTCCTTGAGCTTGAGCGGACGGCGATTGTTCCCCGGGGTCCTGGATCGAAGGCAATGAATGGAACAGGGTAGGTTTTTAGTCAGTAAGAGTCTGACACTATCTCCCGCCCCGCACAAGGGCGGGATTTGTCATGAGCAAATGAGTGCCTTTGATGTAATTAATAATAATAATAATAATAGTCCGTAGCTTGGCTGCGTTTCGGTGACCTCTTTGGGGAAACCGAAGGTTTTATCTGTGCAATTATGGACGAAGTTATCATGACGAATAACTACCGGAGATTTATTGTGAAGGACGGCACGGTTGACATCTGTCGGGCATGTCACCGACCGGGAGAATCAATTCGTCACATTATCTCCGGTTGTTCTCGTCTGGCTAACGGCGAGTATTTGCATAGGCACAACCTTGTAGCCAAGATTATCCATCAGCAACTTGCTTTGAAATACTCTCTTGTAGGATCGGAAGTGGCGTACTACAGGTATGAGCCCGACCCAGTTCTTGATAATGGTCATATCACTTTGTACTGGGACCGGTCCATCATCACTGACAGGACTATTGTAGCCAATAAGCCTGATATAGTGGTGGTGGACCGAACCGAGAGGCGTGCAATGATTGTTGACATATCCGTTCCGCATGACGAGAACCTCGTGAAAGCCGAGAAAGATAAACAAATTAAGTATATTGACTTGGCTCGTGAGGTTGTCGACATGTGGGAAGTGGATTCGGCGATCATTGTACCGATAGTCGTGTCGGGTAATGGCTTAATAGCCAAGAGCCTCGACCAACACCTTAGGAGGCTCTCGTTAGGCGGCTGGATCAAGGGCTTGATTCAGAAAGCGGTACTCCTGGACACAGCTCGTATTGTTAGGAGGTTCCTTTCTCTGGAGCCCTGACCGCCGGTAGCTTGGACCCTGTTCCCGATACCGGTGGGACGTATTTTTTATATTTTTAAATGTTTTTTTTTTATGTTTTATTTTTAAATGTATGTTAAAAATATTTAAAAATGTTAAAAATATGTGATAAAAGAAATAAAGGAAATAATAATAAATATTGGAAATAATAATAATAATAATATAAATATTCCGCTTGGACCCTGTTCCCGATGCCGGTGGGCTACTATTTTTTATATTTTTAAATGTTTTTTTTTTGTAAGTTTTTTAAAAAATATTTAAAAATGTAATTTATATGTATATACAAAGAATAAAAGGAAATAATAATAATATAGCCTTTATTCCTTAATTTTTGTTACATTATTTTGTAAAAGCTAAATAAAAAAGATAAACTAAATAATAAAATAACAAAAAAAATAACTAGACTGGTATATCAGTTCCGGTTAGTTAAGGTCCCTTTCGGGTATAGGCCTCCTTCAAGGTTTTCCAGTTTAGTCTGTCCCTAGCCTTGTTCATCCAGTCAGCTCCTGCTGTAGTTTTTATATCATCGGCCCAACGTTCGTACGGGCGACCTCTGCTTCGGTGTCCACCTGGGCCTGGCCATAGTGTGGTTCGTTTTGTCCACCTGTCATCAGGAAGACAAGCGATATATATTGATGTAATTAGTGAATGGGAAAAACTAATAGGCAAATAAGAACATAAAATTATAAAGAAAAAACTAGACCAGATAAATGAATGTCTCATTTCTCTCGGTTACAAAGAAGCACCCAATAATGAGAGCAGTGGTGGCCGAGTGGTAACGGCCCCGACTTATGAGTTGTAGGTCGCGGGCTCAAACCCAGCCAGGCGCATTACTTTATGTAATTTATTTCATCACCACTGCTCTCAGAACGTTGAAGGAAAACATCGTGAGAAAACCGGCATGTTCTAGAACCAAAAATTCGAAGACATGTCACATTCACCAACCCGCACTGGGCCCGCGTGGTGGATTACGGCCCATTCCCTCTCTTAGAGAGGAGGCCTGTGTCCCAGTTGTGGGAACATTAAAAGGCTGATGATGATGATGACCCAATAATGGCCAATGGTCATGACATATTCGGGTTACTTACCAGATTATATTAAATTAGTGTCTGTATTTATTTTTAAAACAAGGTCGTATCGGAAACCCGGTTGCTCCTGTGGCACAATGAGGCCCAACTCCTACAGTCCTCCCAGTGGCGTAGCTAGTCCCACAGGGGCCCCGTATAAAACAAAATTGTGTTTTTTTACAAATGCTTGGTTTACCCTACAAGACGGTTGTGGATAACATTTTGCGAATTTTAATTGATACGGCAGATACGGCGATAGCTACGCCCCTGAGTCCTCCACACATACGTCTGACTGGAATCGGCTGGTCTTGGGTTTCCAGATACCACACTATGTGTCTTCAGCGTTATTTAGAAGGTGTCAATGAAAATACAAAAAGTGCAATATAAATAAGGTTATTATTATTTAGTAATATATTTATATAACGTCTGTCTTTATCGCCTAAATTTCCCGAAGGGTATTGGTTAGGTTAGTAATTATAAGTAGTAATAATATTAACATAATTTTTATAGCCTTTGGTTTTTTTTTTATCTTCATCTACCTCTCAACCTCTTCCTTACCTCTTTCTTAATATTATCAATTTATTTGACTACTTTATTTATTATTACAAAATTTTTGATTATAAAATAATTATTTAAAGTTTTATAATTTTACTTTTTTTTATAGGAACATTATGTAAATCATAGTATTATTTAAGTTAATAAATAATTGAATTACAGCTTTATTAAATTAAAATATTTTAAAACTTACAGTAACATATAACTATGCAATAGAGATCATATCACTTCTCGCTATCTATATACAATATCTTAAGATTGAATTTTTAGTATTTGGGAATCCCCCTTATGTTAAAAAACCCAACAGACTCAGTATGCGCCTTTTCCGGCAAATAAAATATTTTTATTTCTTTCTCTCTTTTTTGTAAGAGTAAATTATAATGTCCTGAAATTTAGATAAGTTTCAATTACTAAAATTAATTATAAATCTTGACAATCGCACAAAATTGAAACCCGAAGAAATTAAATTTGATCAAAAATTAATATTCTATTTATAATTTCTCTGTTGTAGTATTTCTTCCAAACATCCCGATTCAATTTAAAAATGAAAAAGTACAAATCCATGACAACTGGTTGTAGGAAAAGTAGAAACATTGTCAAATAAAATGGAAACGTTACGAAGAATCTAAGAGACAATGCTAAAAACGGAGTTCCACTCAGTAAAAATATAACCGTGGCCACTGGAACTCGACAACACTTTGACTGATGTTGAATTTCACCATTATTATGATCATTGCTCTTAAATAAATCGTATAAAACTCTTAAATAAATTAACAAATTAATTAACAACATTAAGATAAATGTCGAAATGAAGATCACAAAAGCTGTTTGACCAGAGCTGTCGATATTAGGTATTATGCTTGAAATAAACCCGATGATTAAAAAGGGTAGCCCCCAAGCAAACAGAGTACTCTTGAGGTACTTTTTCTGGATGTCACCATTGAACACTTTCACTAGATCAACGTAGAATACGTAACACAATAATAATAACCAACTGTTGGCAGTCATTTTGAAGTATAAAAATGCCAGTCCATGGACGTATTTTATTGGATCACTTCCCGTGCTCTTCACCTCGTCGTAAATGTAATCCAGCATGATGTTCAATATGTTATTTATGATGATATTGAGGAACAAATAGTTCTTGAAGTGCCTGAATTTCTTTATGAGGATCCAAGAAGAAATGCCGACGATGAAGGTTACAGTTGAAAGTGCGAGGACAGCGATGGGGATATACTTTGGAGGACTGATGATCGAATTATCAAAAGAAGAACTGTTTGTATTAGTAGAATTTAAAAGAATACTGGTGTCGTTATGAGACATGATGAATTTTGGGAGCACATAAATCGTACACGCTCAAATGCAGTTGAGACACGAATGGCAAATGTTTAAGCTTATCGAATATTTATTTCTCGTCATATTACGTAGGTCTCCCAGGAAAATGGTTTCATTAATGAATTTTAATTACCTACAAATAATACATGACGTATGCTTGAGGTAGATTTACGTTCATTATTTGTTAAAATATGCGATGATAACAGCGAGACTGTCAATGACAATTTAAAAATATTTGTTATTTATTTATTTATTGATGCTTTATGCACTACATTTTCTACCAGTTGACCTAAGGGTGGTGCAGAAACATAATGTAGTAGCGCAACTTAATGGTAAAAACGACAAATGGAAATAATAAAAAATACAGTAATAAATTCATACAAATAATCAATATTATTTTGAGAAACGAATCCAGCAAATCAACGCTGTATATTGTCAATATTTTTATGATTTATTTATTTATACGATGTTATGGCTATAAAATTGAAATTAATTAATGTTATTAGTATCTTTTTGTGTGTACTTTGGGTGTCTCGGTGTATTTGTATCAACTTACGGGTATTTTACTTGAAATAAATATTTATTATTATTATTACTGGAAGTAAAATTTGTAGGTTTATGTTAAAGAGGTACTCTGAAACTACTGAACTTATTGTAAAAATTCTCTCATTATTATAAATATAGCTATACTATCCTTGAGGTTAGAAATTACGTTTTTTTGTTTTTTGGTTTTTTTTTTAATAATTGTGAATAGTTATTTAGAAGTATGCAGAACGTGTAAAGTCCTGTAAACATTGAAAAGAGAGGATTCTCCGACCAGATGAGTGTTTTGTCTAGTCCATGTAACTGCCAGATAGCTTTTTTGTATTGTTTTGTTTCACAACTATCACACAACGCCGCTTCTTCCAAGCTAAACAGAGCTTGTGTTAAGACTACTAGATGACTGATAAACATACTTGTTTAAATTTCTAAAAAAGAAAACTTTTTATTTCAGACATTTATTTGTTCCATACATTTTCAATTTAAATTTAATTATTATATTATATTACTAATTTATTATAGGTATCATAATCGTAGCAATTAATTAAATTCAATTTAAGCATTATGTCATCACACATATGTCACATCAAATAAATAAATACATTATAAATTACACCCAGACACAGATGACACACAGACACACGCTTTTAACTTGCATTTTGTTTTGCCATACAACGTGTCAATGCCGCCAGTCTTTTGGGCACACTTTCAGTCGACAACGATGCGGAGGAGTTCTGTCACGCCTTATTTTAGCTGAGATTTATTCTATTATGCAGAATATGTAGTTTTAATTAGTTAAGCGTTTTTATTTTTCTTGTTTTAAAACTTTATGTAAATATATAAAAGGAAGTCATGTTAGTTATACTGTTTATAACTCAAGAATGGCTGAACCGATTTGGCTGGAAATTGGTGGGAAGGTAGCTTAGAACCAAGAGCAGGACATAGAATTTTTAATAAAAATATTCATTACCTGTTCATTTATTGGTAGTGTAGATTAGGGTAGAGTAGGGTAGAGTAAGGTAGAGTAGGGTAGAGTAGAGTAGAGTAGAGTAGGGTAGAGTAGGGTAGAGTAGGGTAGAGTAGGGTAGAGTAGGGTAGAGTAGGGTAGAGTAGGGTAGAGTAGGGTAGAGTAGGGTAGAGTAGGGTAGAGTAGGGTAGAGTAGGGTAGAGTAGGGTAGAGTAGGGTAGAGTAGGGTAGAGTAGGGTAGAGTAGGGTAGAGTAGGGTAGAGTAGGGCAAAGTAGGGTAGATTAGGGTAGGGTAGAGTAGAGTCGAGTAGGGTGGACTAGGGTAGAGAAGGGTAGAGTAGTGTAAGAGCGAGAGCGAAGCCGCGGGCTAAAGCTAGTTTATTAATAAAAGATTTCCTCGTTTTCTTCTCGTAACATCGATGATTGTGATTTTTTTTGTGTTAATTTATGTGCTCTGTTTTGTAATTTTACTGTATGATTTTGTGTATTTTCTTCTCATATTCTGTTGCATCTAATTTGTTCTATCTATATATCATAAATGGTAGGTATATATTTGTTTATGTTAATACTAAAGGATAACTTTAGTCCTTTAAGGAGTCAGGAAGCAACATGTATTCCGTAACTGACTTTTTCATCTGTATAGATTTAATTTTTCGTACAATTTTACTACTACAGACTGTATGGACTTTAAAAGAGTCTTTGACCTCTAAGTATGTTACGCTGTTTCTGCTCAGAATAGTCAACTAGGACATACTGGTCACATCTCTGAAAATGAATAAAAAGTGTGCATTTTTCCATTAAAAAAAATAACACCTCTCAGTAATCATATTTGGACGACTAAAGAATACTGTAAACCAGTTTTGCCCTACAACCTTGACTTATGAAGAATGAAGAATAGGAGGAAAGTGAAAAAACCAGATTGCTGATGTGTCAGAAAAACTGGAATGTTAAATACTTGTATGTCACTGGTATATTTGAAGAATCGTTTTTTATAAAAACTCCTAGATGTTTTTTCATTTATTAAATTTAAATTCAAGCCAAGCCCTGACTAACTTGAAAATATATGTTACGAAATAACTCTTCCATTATAATAAGTAATTCTGCTATAATACGTTTACATCTCAGGATCTTTAAACGCCTCCCAAAGGTCCGAGACCTTTGGACCTTTGGAAGGCGTTTGAGGGGCTGAAACCAACTCGCAGAGGCCCCTTAGAACTAACCAGAGCAAGTACACCTAAGGACAACCCTCGGTTGCTGGGAAAATATTACGAAATATGCCAAACAATTATAGTGAGTTCAATGGTTTTAGCCGCTTAAATGAACTGGTTACCAAGAACTATATAAAGACAATCGCCTCTGCCTGAACAATGTTATTAGGTTTAGGTTTCAATAGTACATTCTCATAAAAACAAAAAAGCCACACCGTAAAATTTTGGTCTATCGATTTATACAGATAAAATTAAAAAATAATAAACTAACACGATTATTTCTTTAAGTAAACAAGTCCATGACCTTGTAGGGAGTTGTCGGTCGTTGCGTACTACGAGTAACTACTTATAGTTCATTGGCCAAGATCAGCTGACGTTTACTTAAAGATATCAATTTCGTACTTGGCTAAATTAGTTCGAGTTTAAAAAAAAAGTACTTTATTTTTCATTTTTATCTTTATAAATCGATAGGGTTTCATGTACCGAATCGATCCTCCACGGGATTAAAACGACCAAAATTTACCGGTGTTCATGAATACAAGATAATGTAATAAACTAATTCTAAGGTCTTTATTTTATAAATAGATAAAAAAAGGCGGGATGACTCTCACTCATTCAAATGAGTCCAAAAAATGGTCGCTAGCACGAAGTGACGTAACAACAAGGAAGCAACATTCCCTGAGGTGCTTGAGGAGTGGAGAGGCTATACTATAGCTATCAGCATAGTCCTGGAAGTATGGTTAATCTTCTTACTGGATTGTACAAACATCTTGCGAGCATGTTTGCTCTTGCAAATCTCTACTTAAGCCAGTCAATAATAGCAAGAGAGTGGCCTGGGAACTGTCTTCTCGTAAGTGGCCGATAAATTGTAGATTATATTTAAATTTCTTATATTCTAAGAAAAAAACTACCAAAATAGATCTAGCGTTCATTGGGCGCCCCAATGCAAGCCTCACCACGACGTCAAGGCGACTAGGCAGCTAAAACCCATAGATATAGAAAAAATAAACTAATCTGTATATATAAACTAATCTACTCACTGACGCATCAACGCCCAGTGCAAATTCTTGAACCTAGACCGCTAAAATTTTGCACGGAGCTGCTTTTTATGATATACACCGTTAAATTTTAGTCTGTGAAGAGAATTTAACAGTGTATATCATAAAAAACAGAACGGATTTTCTGAAATTCACCCCCTAAGGGAATGGAACGGGCACCTATCTAAAATTTGTATAGAGATATCTAATTTTACGTAGACGAAGAAGCAGGTAGAAGCTAGTACGGTCATATGAACAAAAAAATCCGCCAATCAGTATTCAGACTGAGAAATATTATAAAACAATAAGAAATAATATTAGAAATACTGGCTGGAAAGATGTCATGGTGTCCTCATTTTCCGCATGATGCAAGTCCTCGCCTGACATGGTAATTTCGGGAGGTTCTTGCACTTGATTCGTGCAGAAGAAACGACCGAGTGTCACCATTGTGTGGATCGCCCGGAGGATTCGGTGGAGAATTCGGTGAAGGTGTGCCTCGTTTGGGCGAAGCACAGCTTTGTCCTCGTGGGCGCGGCTGGCTTCAACGAACCCGTAGGCCAGGCCCTGGTACAGGCCATGCTCCTGTGTGAGGAGGAATGGCAGGCGGTCTTGGCACAAGCAAAAGGACCTCGAGAGTGTTATCTTGCATTAATATCCGACTTTAGTTTGTTCTGATAGAAGTTTACATGATAATGATATTATTCCATAGATTAAGAATTCTTATGGGAAATTAAGATATCTCAAACCTCATTAGTTTCCAAAAAATATTTTTTTGCAAAAACTAGGATTTTTATGAAAAAACTATTTTTCTCAAGTTTGCTACAACATACATTTATGTGTCACATTTGATCATCGGTCAATGAACTGAAGGCAGCATCTGCGCCTGACCTTACTCACCAAGCACTGTGTTGTGTAAATGTAAATACAGTGAATGTGTTAATTTTTGGTGCTTATTATGACAGCACCATATCATGTTCTGAGAATCCAGTCCATTCATGGTTGCCTGGAAGAGATCGCGGAATGCGATAAGGCCGCCAATTGTTTGTATTTTAGACATAAGTTTTCTTTGTTACCAACAATAAAGAAAAAAGTACTAACATTTCAGTACTCATTTAGCACGAGGCAAATAAGTTGTACCCGTTATATGATTACGCGCAATCCCCCGCTTCGATTGAAACCCGAAAATCGGTTACTGCACTTTCTGCACTTTACCAAGAAGTTTTTTAAAATTAGTTCTCTAAGTAATGATCCATAATGGGATCAGTACTTTGAGCTTTCTCTGCACTCGGCACTCTTATGAGAAAAACTTAGTTAATTTTAAAATACGAATCGGACTATTTTTAAATTTTTATTTAGGAAAACATGCAATTGAATAGTTTGTTATAACTTGAGATATGATACAGGTTAATGTATAATCCACGACGTTTCCACAAATCACTAACTAAAAAGAGATACCGTGAAGACACAATATAAAATTAGATGATTATAAGATAATTATACACCCCTATTTTTTAATTAGAGCACAAAAAAATGGGGCTCAATCAGTACCCGTTACTGATCATATTTGTGTAGTCAAAAGTAGGAAAAATTAAATCCCAAAATTATCCACGAAAATTTGTCATTATTGGTAAATTCATAATTGAATCATCATTCATAACAACTACTCCTAGAAAATACTAAGAGCAGTGTTTTTCCATTTTTATTGACATTCTTTCATTCATAAACCATAACCTGTACAATATTTCCATAAATTGAGAGAGATTTTAGGATATAAACAAATAGTCATAGTCATAGTCATAGTCATTTATTCATGAACAAATAATTTGTATCTGAATTCACACACACATAAAATATACAATTACAGTTTTACTAGCATTACAAAAAAAATTATTACTATATTTGGATTTTATTTACACCTATATGTCAAAAATAAAAAAATAGTCATAATAAATTCTAATATCATCATAAATTAAATAGGGTCAAATCTTTTAAGTTAAAATAAATTGCAATAAAAATATTAATTACATATAAATCAGCGAATAATGTCAGAATTAATTGAAATAATATTATAAAATTTATGGTCAGATCAATAAATCAATTTATAAAATCCAATAAAAATAACAAAAATTATACAACAAAAATATTATAGTTCTTCTACAGCATATAGACATTTATTCAATAGGAATTGTTTTAGTTTTAATTTGAAAGCGGTACTGTACACAGCACTTTTTATGTCTAAAGGCAACCTGTTAAATAATTTTACGGACTGGTATCGTGGACAGTGTTTAGCAATTCGTAGGTTATGATTAGTAAAATTTTTATTTTTCAAATCCAGTCTACGGGTGGCTTCCCTAATTTGGCGTTCTTCTACTGACTCATAGTCTTGAATGTTTTTGGCCATATTACTTAAAAGTACTAGTACATAAAGACCTGGCTCGAAACGCTCATAACTTTGCTGTTTATGAATATTATGCAATGAGACTTTACTTAAATAATAACAAGACCTTTTCTAATAAGCCCTTTAAGTGTTTGCCATAATTAAAAAATAGCGGTGTATTAACAAACCTCTTCTTATTGAGCATGGCTGAAAATATATATAGATTAGTTGCTGCCAGCGGCATCGCCCGTGTGATAAGTGTTACACATCTAAGTAACACAAGCTAAGAAGTAATAACAAAGAATAACAAACGCAATTTTACAGAAGAGAGTAAAAATGTGTTTATTAAGCTTTTTTATAATAATTAACCTGTTGGTCAATTCACACCTCTTCTGTAACTCGAAAAATTACTTAAATGCAAAAAAAGAAAAAACCATATTATACAGAAATGTTTTTGATTAATAGCGGTCTGAGTATAAAACCTTGGGGAACACCCGTTTTAACCATGGGTCGGATGAGCTGAGGTAACATTTTGCATCTCTTGATTGACCATTTTTTTGTTTGATACGTCACGTGGAGGTGTGTATGCCATTTTTGCAGCTTTTGTCATTTTTGGTTTAGCGACAATTTTTAACGCTATGAGAACGATGGCCCTCTACGGGGCCCCGGTGTGGGCACCGACGTTGACACACCAACCGAGGGCCCAGCTGAATGCGTGCCAGAGGGTCATGGCAATACGCATGGTGCGAGGGTACCGAACGATTTCCCGCGAGGCGGCGACCCTCCTTGCTGGCCAACCGCCATGGGACCTTTTTTTTTTTTTTTTTTTTTGGGTAGGTAAAATCATCCAATGACGAATCCCGCCCTTGGGTGGGGCGGGAAACAGTGTCAGACTTTTACTGACTAAAAACCTACCTTTCCATTCCTCGCCTTTGTCCCGGGGCCCGTGGTGACACTCTCGCATGACCTTTGGCCCCAGTAGGCTTCGGCCCTGCTGGACCCCTACAGTTTGCTGACAACTCCTTGAGGCGCGCGGGAACGGTGCGCGCCGTAGACGACCTGAGCTCGGACCGGTCTGTTACCGGACGGACGGACAGCGAGCTACCCATTGCCCACCGTCCGCGAGCCCGCGCCTACGGTGGCCGGAAATTGGGATCGGAAACCCGGCGGCGGCGGCGGCGTGTCCGCCTTTGCCTAAGGCGGTCGGCCTCCTCCTTTACTAGCATTACTGCTTCGTAGAAGGAGGCGACCGCCTGCCACTCCTCCTCGCTCCGGAGCATGGCTTGAACCAAGCCCCGGCGCGAGAGATCGCCGCCGATCGCCCCCACGAGGACACGGCGCTGCTCTTCCCAAGCGGGGCACACCTCGACTGTGTGCTCCACCGTGTCCACCGGGCGGTCCGCACAGTGGCGACACCCGGGCGTCGTCTCCGCACGAATCTTGTACAGGTACGGACCGAACTTGCCGTGTTCGGTCAGCACCTGCGCCAAACGGAAGGTGACGACGCCGTGGGGCCTTTCCAGCCACGCCTCAAAGAGGGGCCTTACCGCCTCGATAGTGGCGTGCCCAGCACGAGGTTGCGACAATCGCTCTCGCCATTTCACCATGAGATCCCGCCGGAGCTCTGTCCGCCATGCCGCGACTTGTCGCGGCAGCGGAGTTTCGCCCCGACGTTGCATCTCCACGCGTAAGTCATGCATGTGTGCAAGGACTGTTGCCTCCAAATCCCACGGTGGTAGGCCAGCAAGGAGGCTCGCCGCTTCGCAGGACACCGTACGGTATCCGCGGATCATCCGGATGGCCATGACCCTCTGGCAGGCGGTTAGCCGGGCCGCCACTCGCTTCCGTAGCGATGGCGCCCACACCGGCGCACCGTAAAGGGCCATGGACCGAACGATGCCTGCGTAGAGCCTCCGGCAGGAGGCGTCTGGACCCCCTAGGTTCGGCAGGAGCCGCTTGAGCGCAGCCCCAGTCGCATTCAACCTGGGAGCCAGACGTCGGAAGTGCTCCTTGAAGTTCCACCGGCTGTCGAGGACGAGTCCCAGGTATTTCATCGTCGACCCGACGCCGATGTGAACTCCTCCTACCGTTAATTGGGAGCCCGGAGGTGGCGCGCTCCGAGGGCCGTGAAAACACATGGCCTCGGACTTGTGCAATGCCACCTCGAGTCCCAACTGCTGTATCCTCTCCACGACTGTCGCAACCCCGCGCGTCGCTAGTTCGACCGCCGCCTGGTACGACCGTCCCCGCGCCAGGAACAGCGTGTCGTCTGCGTAACAGACCACGCTGACCCCGTCGGGGAGGTCGGCGCGCAGCACGTAGTCGTACCCGATGTTCCACAAGGGCGGCCCTAGTACCGATCCCTGCGGAACACCGCACGACATCTCTCGCCGTTTCAACTCCCCCTGATGACCAGGGTAGATGATGAACCTGTCCGACAGGTAGGCCTCGATCACCCGACAGAGGTAGTCGGGCACCCGGTGGTACCGGAGTGCCCTACCAATGCAACTCCAGGGCAGGGAGTTGAAGGCGTTGGCGATGTCCAGAGACACCGCCAAGACACACCTGCCCCGGGACACCGCATCCCCCGTCGTGAGGGCTCGCACGCGCATGATGGCGTCCACAGTGGAGCGCCTCCTGCGAAATCCGAACTGGCCGTCCGCAAGATCCGGCCCCTTCCGTGCCAGATGCACGACGAGGCGGTCTGCAATTACTCTTTCAAAGAGCTTGCCCACCTCGTCGAGCAGCACAATGGGCCGATACGCGGACGGAGAGTCCGCGGGGCGCCCCGGCTTCGCGATAAGGACCAGTTTCCCCGTCTTCCAGCGAAGCGGGAACTGGCCCCTCTCCATGCATGCGCTGAAGAGCCCTCTCAGTCGAGACCCGAGTTCCTCCATGACCAGGACCCAGGCTTTTCCAGGCAAGCCATCGGGTCCTGGGGCGGTGTTCTTGGCACTCAGCCTTCGCACCGCCACTCTCATCTCCACCTCGGTCACCTCTGGAGCATTGTTGCCGTCGTTGCCGTCGTGGTCCGCATCGGACACCGCCGCTGGTGGCGGAGCCATAGGCGGGGGAGTGTGCTCCCCTCGCGTAGGGAACAGAGCGCTCACCACACCCTCCACGAGCTGGGGCCGGAGACTCTGAGTCAGCGGGGGAGCCCATGGGCGGAGTTTCTCCATCACCATTTTGTATGGGCGTCCCCACGGATCGACGTTCAGAGACTCCAGCCACACGTTGCGGGCCTCGAGTTTGGCCCGCTTTATCTCCGCTCGGAGGGTGCGCTTTGCAGCTCTGTATCCCTCATACAGCTCCGCCTCTATGGCCTCCGCACCCGGTGGACGGGTGCGGCGCCTGCGGTGTCTAGTATACCGGCGTCGCGCAGCATTGCACGCATCGCGCAGTGCCGCAATCTCTGGCGACCACCAGTGTACTTGGCGCCGGGCACGTCCTGGCCGGACTCGGGGCATGGCCGCATCGCATATTTGCGACATGGCCACCTGGAACCAGTCCGCCTCGACGTCGATGTCGACAGGCCTGTCCGGTGCTTGCACCCAGGCCTGTACCATCGCGGCTTCCTGGAGCAGGTCCCTGTCCAGCTGCCTCAGCGCCCAACGCGGACCACACGGGGTCCGTCGGACCGGCGCGGTCGAGGTCTGGGCGGAGACGTCAAACCGGATATACCGGTGGTCGGAGTACGTCTCCACCTCCTCTATGACGCGCCAGTCAACGACGCGCGGTGCCAGTGCAGGGCTGGCGAACGTAACGTCCACCACCGACTCGCCCTGCATCCGCACACACGTGGGGACAGAACCCCGGTTTTGGACGAGTAGGCCCTGTCCTAGAGCCCATTCCTCAACCCTTCGACCCCGCTGGTTCGTGAACCGGGAACCCCAAGCCTCGTTCCAGGCATTGAAGTCCCCGCAAACGACCACGGGGAGGCTGGAGTCAAACCCAGCAACGACGGCATCCAGCTCCAAAAGGGAGCTATCCAGTTCGGCGAGAGATCTGTTCGGGGACAGGTAGACGCCTACCACCACTATGTCCCCGAACCGTGCTGCCACGCAACCCCGGCCTTTCTTGACGGCTTCGAGTGCCGGGGTACCGGCGGCGGCCGACGAAATAAGTGTCACCGAGCCGCTCAGGTCCTGAACCCAGTCGGCTCTGGGCAGGACAAAGTGCGGCTCGGAGACAACGGCGATGTTGATCGACCACTGCGCCATGCTCTGGAGCAACAGATCCTGAGCGGGGGCGCAGTGGTTGATATTCGCCTGGAGGAGACGTAATGGAGCCGTTATTGACAGTCCATAGTCTCCTCCCGTGCCCTCTGCGAGGGTCCTGCCGCGGTGGTAGCGGCGGCGGCGTCTGCGGAGGCGATGGCGGCGGCAGCCAGCTGGGCAGCCGCGGCGGTGAGAATCTTCGCGGGGACGGGCCTTGGCACCTTGCCCTTGGCCTTGGCAGGGGGATCGCAGGTCCTGCTCCCAGCCCGGTGGTCGGCCGGCTTGCCCGCCGCCGCACATGCGTAGCAGTGCGGGGCTGCGTTGCAAGTTTCGGCCTTGTGGCCGGACTGACCGCACTGGAAGCAGTGGTCACTGCGATCTTCCTCCGCTGCGCAACAGACCCCCACGTGGTGCCCCACGTGGCAGCGGTAACAGCGCAGCGGTCTAGGCTCCAGCAGCTTAACTCGCGTGGAGACCCAGCCTACCAAGAGCCGTTGGCCCTCCCCTGTGATGATCCTGGCCGCTGACACGGGGCAGTTCACCGTCACTGCCCCCATGCCCGTGCCGTCAGCACGGATGGCGCCCGCCCGGACCTGGTCGGTAAGGCACCCACCCGTCCCGGCGACAGCGGCCACGACTTCCTCAGCCGTCACGGAATCGTCCAGGCCCATAATGCGCATGTCGACGCATCTTGTGGGCCTGGACACCCGGGCCTCCTCCGCATCCAAGGTCGCCCTGATTTTCTCCGCCAGGGCGTCTGCGGTGGGGCCGCTGTTGGCCCCGGGGACCTCTAGCATCAGGGCAACGGTCGCGGTATGCCGCATCCGGAAGCCCCCGGTGATCCCGAACTCGTTTAGGTCCACCGCCTGCCTCGCCTTACGGATGACCTGGCCGTAGGTCGCACCCTTTTTCGCTGCCTCCGGCTGCAGTGTTATCACTACAGCCGTGGAGCGCGGGGCGCGAATCCCAGCCATCCGTTTACGCCGCTGCCGCCGCTGGCGTTTCTTAGCGGCCCGTTTCGCCCTTCCTGCCCGTTTCTTGGCTCCGGCCACTTGCCATTCGGCTTCGGCCGGAGGTTCCGCAGGCTGGGGAGGCGGCACAGTCCGCCTATTTGCCACCACGGCTGGGGCTCCTGCCACCTTAGTGGCCGGCGCCGCTTTGCCCTTTTTGGGCGCGGCAGCAGGGGCTGGCCTTCTCTGCTGCTGTTGTCTGGCCTGCGGGGCCGGCCTTGCGGGCTGTGACTCCACAGTCCCGCTCCTGGCCTGCCCTGACAGGCCTGCCCTGGACGCCCCAGTCTTGGCCGCGGCAGCAGTGGCATATGACGCCGCCTTCTGTCCGGAAGTCGCCGCCAACGGGGGGCGCAAGACAATGCCCTCCAGCAGGGACAGCTGCTGCTGGATCCGCAGCTGGAATTGTTGCTGCTGCTCCTGCAGCTGCTTGTGCAGCTGCTGCTGGGAAGCAGCCAGCTCCCGCTGCACCAGCGTCAGCAACTGGCTCCCCGGCTCGACCTGCGGCTGGGGCTTGAGCTGGGACTGGGGCTGACTTTGCCCCTGCCCTTGCTTGCGCCCCCCACCCCCGAGTTCCTGGCTGTCAGCCCTCCGGACTGCCGCGAGCTCGGCCTGAAGCTCGGCCCGGAGCTCCGATCGGAGCTCAGCCCGGAGTTTCGCCACGCTCTTCTCGAGCGCGACATCAAACGCCTCCTGCAGAGAGGCGGCATGGCGATGGACCGTTTTCTCCTTAGAGGTCTTCTCCCTCTTTCGGCCCATGTCCCGCAACGCAGCTACTACCATCTCCCCGAAGGTCTTGCGCGCCTCCTCGGCAGAGTCATCGCGCTCGCTGCCAGATTGCCCCGAAGGGTCAACCGCAGCGTTAGTCGCTCCGGGGTGGCGCCCTTCTTCGGCGAGCCTCTTGGCTCGCTCAGCCGCCTCCTGAGAGGTGTCTCCCCTCCCTCTTCCAGTCGCTCGACCCGCTCCCCGCCCACTGGTGGGGATTTTTCGGGCCGAGCCCTTCTCTGCATCGGAGGACGAGCCGTCCTCCGGTTTGGAGCGTTTCCGGAAGAAACTCGCGTTTCTTCCGGAGTCGCCTCCCATATCCTCCTCCTCTTCCACCTCCGAGCCTGAGCTCCTTCTGGATAACGCGTCGGACTCCGACCGCGCATCACTCTCTGTAGGGGTTGTTGTAAAAAATTTTGATTTTTCCATGCAGTTCCCACGAGTAGTTATCATGTTTTACTGGCTCAAATTTGTGGTCCGCACTAGAGACTAATTTAGCTACCCATTAGTCAAGCTACCAACCTCCCTCACGGTGCGCCGCCGCTTGGAGGTTTGGGGTAATTTTTTATAGAGGTTGTCTTCCTCGCGGCCCGGGCGGTTAAGCCAAGACCCTCGACCCCCATCAAAAGTCAGAAACATGACCTTGGACAATCTCTGGGGCTACGAGAACAACGGTGGCAGAAGGAGGAGTAAGCCTTCCTCCTGCCTGCCCGGTGGCAGGGTGAGTGCACGCCGAGCCCGCTCTTGCTTCGCCACTGTGCCCTCTGCTAAAGCAGAGGGACACGCGTTGAAGCGTACTCCCGACAGAACATTCGCAGACGGCCATCGAGGCCCCTTGGGCAGGAGTGCCCTAGGGGGTGGTTGGCCGCCTCCCAGGGTGCACCGTCCCGCAGACTAGCCTTCGCTCCGGACGTATCCGCAAGGGAACTATAGCCTGCGGGCAACCGCCATGGGACCTGGAGGCAACAGTCCTTGCACACATGCACGACAAGCGCATGGAGATGCAACGCCGGGGCGAAACTCCGCTGCCACGACAAGTCGAGGCATGGCGGACAGAGCTCCGGCGGGATCTCATGGCGAAATGGCGTCAGCGACTATCGCAACCTCGTTCGGGGCGCGCCACAATTGGGGCGATAAGGCCCATCCTTGAGGCGTGGCTGGAAAGACCTCACGGCGTTCTCAACTTCCGCACGACGCAGGTGCTTACCGAACACGGAAAGTTCGCTAAGTACATGTTCCGGATTCGTGCGGAGGATTCGCCCGGGTGTCGCCACTGTGCGGAACACCCGGAGGACACGGTGGAGCACACTGTAGAGGTGTGCCCCGCCTGGGCGGAGCATCGCCGTGTCCTCGTGGGGCGATCGGCGGCAGCGATCTCTCTCGCCGGGCCTTGGTTCAGGCCATGGTCCGTAGTGAGGAGGGATGGCAGGCGGTCGCCTCCTTCTGCGAAGCAGTAATGCTAGCAAAGGAGGAGGCCGACCGCATCAGGCAGAGGCAACGGGGCGCTCGCCCCAGCCGCTGCCGGGATTCCGATCCCGATTTCCGGCCACCGTAGGCGCGGGCTTGCGGACGGCGTGCAATGGGTAGCACGCTGTCCGATCGTCCGGTAACCGACCGGACCGAGCCCAAGTCGTCGACGGCGCGTTCTGTTCCCGCGCGCCTCAAGGAGCTGTCAGCACACAGAAGAGACCCAGCCTGCTAACTGCAGGCAGGCAGGGTCGAAGCCTACTGGGGTCATGGGTTAATTTCCGAAAGGAATACCCGGCCCCGGCACGATAGGCTACGAAGGAACGGGGTAGGTTAGTCAGTAAGAGTCTGACACTACTTCCCGCTCCGCCCAAGGGCGGGATTTGTCATTGGATCATTTTACCTACCATAAAAAAAAATAACGCTATGAGAACGATACTTTGAAAAACGTGGCTGTAGATTCTCCACAAGGAGCTCTGTCAGGCCCACTCTAAGCCCCCAAGGTCCCTCTTTCTACCTAATGAACTGTTCTCATATTTATAGTCAGTTTGAAATGGTACAACATCTATCTTTTAATGATGTACCTGGGTGAATTTCAACAAATGCCATTTTTTTTATCATATCGGTGAACTTTTTCATTAATATTTTTTTTGTATGTTTTTCGGGTTTTATGTATTATATCTTTAGGACATTATATATCCCCAAATTTAATATCATCAACGTAACATTTAAGACTAAGGAGAAAATTCAGTTCGAATTCTGTTTTCCACCGATTTGACAAACCGGCACCGATTATTTTTTCTGTACATCGATATGATAAGTTTATCCTCCGAAATGATATACATATCCAGCGATATGATAATCTATCCACCTTTTTACATCTAAAAGGAAATAGTTAGTAGGTGCCTATATATTTTTAGAAGGGTGACTTAGAACTGTAGGCCTGAATTGAGGGCCTTATATAAGTAGATCACATCCAAAGAGAACTGAGTTCTTAGAAATCCAATCAAAATATATTTTTTGAATTTTATATACCTATTTTATTATATTTACTTTCTTCTCTTCTTTTTTACTATATTTACTATAGGTAATTAGAATTAAAAAAAAAGAATGTTTATTTTTATTATCATTGTTTTTATTAAAATGAAGTAAAAAGAAAAATAAAAAAAAAATATAGGTTAAAATTGCACAACACACATTTATTACTGTGAACGATCCAGCTAATTGTTTTGCCGTGTGTGCACTTATAACATTGTAGCCTTCTAGGTTTAATAATTATTATTGTTATATATCAAAAGATGTATAATGTATCATTAGGGGAGGCCACATCTACTACCCAGTGGTGTCGTGGTAATGATTTTGGCAATCTATGTAGGTAAGTATGTATGTATGAATGTTTGTATGTAGGTATATATGTTTTTATGTATATAATGTATGTTTCATTGTTTCTTTGTATACTTAACGAAATGACACGGAATCTACTGATATGATAAAACGACGCACCGAGATGATAAAATGATCTACCGATATGATAAAGCAATCCACCGATGTGACAAATCTGTACGTTGATCATGAATCGAAACACCGATATTAGATTTAAGACACCGATTGAATTTTTCGTATCATTTCGGTGTAAATTATCACATCGGTGGTTATAAAGACCACCGATTACAGCGATATGTGAACAGCGACATGAGAAATAACCTACTTTTTACAAAATTAGAAAATATGCATAATATCTAGGATAAATTCAATAACAGTCAATGAAGCTAATTCACTTACTACCTCTGTTAGAACCAAACAACAAGAATAAAACTACTCATTACACTAGAAAAATGCAACCACCGATAATATAAAATATTTGTCCGGGGCCAACTAAAATGGCGTACTTATGTTATTGGCGGGAATATGCAGCGATTTGACACAAATCCGTTCTGACTGCGCACTAGCACAGGCTCACGAGAGAAATAAAATTGGGGTGGGGACGCTGTCAGACTAGTTGATGTAAAGTTAGGTGTAAATTACTTTTGTCCAGCGATATGAGGACATTTTGCAAGACAAGTACTTTTGTGCCTCTCAGTAATAATAATCGTTAATTATGTTATAAAATATGCTATACATTAATAGCAAAACTAATATTTTATGAAATAGAATAAGTTATATACTTAACTTACTTATTTTTATTAGTGTATAAGCTTTTTTGTTTGTAAAAAAAAGTAGAGGGACAGCACCGATCTGATAAAATAGACGTTTATGTATTTATTTATATACCTTTGTAATAGTCCTAGGAAAATTATATTTTTGCTTCAACCCTATTGAATACTAAAAAAAATAATTCAGAACAATATTCCTTTTTTCAAATACTAATTTCAACGAAGACAAAAAAATAAGTCATTTGGGAAATTCACCCACCTGTTTAGTTTCCTTGTACGCCGGTTGGGCCGTGAAATCATTAAAACTGACAGGTAGAATTTAGTGCCTAGAACTATTTTACGGAGAGGGGCACGCGATTATCCTCATTTTGCTACGCTTTACTGTCGTCCATGCGGGTGAGCATGCATCTCTTCATAGAATAGAATAGAATATTTTTTATTTGCTTAGAATGTAGGTACATGAACATAAGTTGTTGATAATAAAATAGGATCCGTGTACATTCTGCCTTATATAGCATGCAAATTTAATACAATATAAAGAATCTAGGATATTACAAAATAAAAAAATACTATTGTTTATAAAATCTTGCATAGAATTGTAACATAATATATTTCATAAAGACCTCAATCAGCCTGGACAGCAAAAAACAATTTTAAAAGATTCCTTACTACATATTGATTAATCATAAATAGCGACAGATATCAATGTCAAGGCAATGGTGTCAATATACAATACAAAAATGTCAATATAAAATACTAATGTCAGTTTACAGTGCCCACTGTAGGCCCTTAGGAAAAAATACTAATCTTAGCCATAGATTAGTATTTTTTCATATTGATAGATATATTCGCTGCAGACCTCTGTAAATTCAAGCAATCTTAAGTAGCATACATGTATGTAATTATTAGTAATAAAACTCAGTAGTACTTTCTTATTTAACTATTTTAAAATCGGGTTGATAGTGGTTATCTATATTATTTAGTGTACGTAATGTTCACGTAGTTTCGAGTAGTGATCAATTTAGCTTAAATTGTGTCAATTTAGTTAAAGCAGTGTGATGAATGGGTAACTTGTTGAGCTCAGCAGCACACATCTTGGATGACGTATGATGGAGTGTGTTTATACATCTTAAGATATGTTAATGATATGGTGCTTCTGAGTCCAACAATTATTGAAATAAAGAGACTCTTTTTCATCTGCGAGGCTTATACTGAGCAGCATGGACTTAAATATAAGCCCCGTAAAAGTGAGTTCCTGGTTTTTAGAGGGAGAAGTAAGTAACCTTCATTTATGCCTCCTGTAAAATTACGAGAATCATATTTAAAGAGAGCTAAGTACTTATCAATATTTTGGCCACATTATCAATAACGAGTTAAAGAGATGATAGACACGAAATTTAGCTCGAAGGTTTTTTTTCAGTTCAGTACCTGTAAAAATAACACAGTTCAAAGTATATGCCAAAAAAGTAGTCGAGTGAGAAATCAATAGCGTTCTGAATGTATTTGCGGAAAAGCTGAATGGGCCTACAGTGGGTAGGCAAGCTGCATGTATTAAATTTTTACGTAATTAATTTGTGTATGTGCCTATTTGTATTTATCAGTACTAACGAACGTCCTTGATGCCTAAGAATATAAACATTTTTATTTTATTTACGAGTATAAACAAGTTATCTTAAAATAAATTGTTTTATTGACGTATGTACGCGAGTCCTTTGCATCCAAAACTGGTTCTAGAGACTCGATAATTTGCGGTTTCCGCGGTAAGTGAATGCGAAGACGTAGGTAACTCTCGCGATGATTCTCGGTAATTTCCCGTTTAGTCGTCAGGATCTGGTAAAACCAAGAGATGTCTATGCCTACTTTATCATGTTTTATTGATTCGCTCCGTTTTCGTTTAATTAGTTCGTCCTATTTTTAAAGTTGTTGTGAGAGCAGTGGTGGCCGAGTGGTAACGGCGGGCCTTACATACGAGTTGTAGGTCGCAGGTTCAAACCCAGCCAGGCGTATAACTTTGTGTAACATATTTCATCACCAATGCTCTTAAAACGGAGAAGGAAAACATCGTGAGGAAACCGGCATGTCCTAGAACCAAAAATTCGAAGACATATGACGTCCACCAAACCGCACTGGGCCCGCTTGGTAGATTATGGCCCGTGCCCTCTACTAGAGAGGAGGCCTGAGTCCCAGCAGTGGGAACATTATGAGGTTGACTATGCTATGTTATAAAGTTGTTATCTCATCAGCAGACATAAGACTAGGGCTATGCTCCGGGTTTCCTTGCGTGGTCGCATCAGTAATGAAGTTATCCGCAGGAAGGCCAAGGTTATCGACATAGCCCGAAGCATCATTAAACTTAAGGGACTGCCCCTAATAAGTTTTTTTTTTTTTTTTTTTTTTCGGTAGGTAAAATCATCCAATGACAAATCCCGCCCTTGGGTGGAGCGGGAAGTAGTGTCAGACTCTTACTGACTAAAAACCTACCCCGTTCCATTCTTCGCCTTGGTCCCAGGGCCCCGGGTGCCATTTTCACATACCCTTTGACCCCAGTAGGCTTCGGCCCTATCGGGCCCCTTCAGTTTGCTGACAACTCCTTGAGGCGCGCGGGAACAGTGCGCGCCGTAAACGACTTGAGCTCGGACCGGTCTGTTACCGGACGGACGGACAGCGAGCTACCCATTGCCCGCTGTCCGCGAGCCCGCGCCTACGGTGGCCGGAAATCGGGATCGGAAACCCGGCGGCGGCGGCGGCGTGTACGCCGTTGCCTGATGCGGTCGGCCTCCTCCTTTGCTAGCATCACTGCTTCGCAGAAGGAGGCGACCGCCTGCCACTCCTCCTCGCTCCGGAGCATGGCTTGAACCAAACCCCGGCGCGAGAGATCGCTGCCGCCGATCGCCCCCACAAGGACACGGCGATGCTCTTCCCAAGCGGGGCACACCTCGACTGTGTGCTCCACCGTGTCCTCCGGACGCTCCGCACAGTGGCGACATCCGGGCGTCGTCTCCGCACGAATCTTGTACAGGTACGGACCGAACTTGCCGTGTTCGGTCAGCACCTGCGCCAAACGGAAGGTGACGACGCCGTGGGGCCTTTCCAGCCACGCCTCAAAGAGGGGCCTTACCGCCTCGATCGTGGCGTGCCCAGCACGAGGTTGCGACAATCGTTCTCGCCATTTCACCATGAGATCCCGCCGGAACTCTGTCCGCCATGCCGCGATTTGTCGCGGCAGCGGAGTTTCGCCCCGACGTTGCATCTCCACGCGTAAGTCATGCATGTGTGCAAGGACTGTTGCCTCCAAATCCCATGGTGGTAGGCCAGCAAGGAGGCTCGCCGCTTCGCAGGACACCGTACGGTATCCCCGGATCATCCGAATGGCCATGACCCTCTGGCAGGCGTTCAGCCGGGCCGCCACTCGCTTTCGCAGCGTCGGCGCCCAGACCGGCGCCCCGTAAAGGGCCATGGACCGAACGATGCCTGCATAGAGCCTCCGGCAGGAGGCGTCTGGACCTCCCAGGTTCGGCAGGAGCCGCTTGAGAGCAGCCCCAGTCAGATTCAATCTGGGAGCCAAACGTCGGAAATGCTCTCCGAAGTGCCACCGGCTGTCGAGGACGAGTCCCAGGTACTTCATCGTCGACCCGACGCCGATGTGAACTCCTCCTACCGTTAATTGGGAGCTCGGAGGTGGCGCGCTCCGAGGGCCGTGAAAACACATGGCCTCGGACTTGTGTAGCGCCACCTCGAGTCCCAACTGCTGTATCCTCTCCACGACTGTCGCAACCCCGCGTGTCGCTAGTTCGACCGCCGCCTGGTACGACCGTCCCCCGCGCCAGGACCAGCGTGTCGTCTGCGTAACAGACCACGCTGACCCTGTCGGGGAGGTCGGCGCGCAGCACGTAGTCGTACCCGATGTTCCACAAGGGCGGCCCTAGTACCGATCCCTGTGGAACACCGCACGACATCTCTCGCCGTTTCAACTCCCCCTGATGACCGGGGTAGATGATGAACCTGTCTGACAGGTAGGCCTCGATCACCCGACAGAGGTAGTCGGGCACCCGGTGGTACCGGAGTGCCCTACCAATGCAACTCCAGGGCAGGGAGTTGAAGGCGTTGGCGATGTCCAAAGACACCGCCAAGACACACCTGCCCCGGGATACCGCATCCCCCGTCGTGAGGGCTCGCACGCGCATGATGGCGTCCACAGTGGAGCGCCTCCTGCGAAATCCGAATTGGCCGTCCGCAAGATCCGGCCCCTTCCGTGCCAGGTGCGCGACGAGGCGGTCTGCAATTACTCTTTCAAAGAGCTTGCCCACCTCGTCGAGCAGCACAATGGGCCGGTACGCGGACGGCGAGTCCGCGGGGCGCCCCGGCTTCGCGATAAGGACCAGTTTCCCCGTCTTCCAGCGAAGCGGGAACTGGCCCCTCTCCATGCATGCGCTGAAGAGCCCTCTCAGTCGAGACCCGAGTTCCTCCATGGCCAGGACCCAGGCTTTCCCAGGCAAGCCATCGGGTCCTGGGGCGGTGTTTTTGGCACTCAGCCTTCGCACCGCCACTCATGAGAGTGAAGGAGGCTCCACCTCGGTCACCTCCGGAGCAATGACGCCGTCGTTGCCGTCGTGGTCCGCGTCAGACACCGCTGGTGGTGGCGGAGCCATAGGCGGGGGAGTATGCTCCCCTCGCGTAGGGAACAGGGTGGTCACCACACCCTCCACGAGCTGGGGCCGGAGACTCTGAGTCAGCGGGGGAGCCCATGGGCGGAGTTTATCCATCACCATTTTGTATGGGCGTCCCCACGGATCGACGTTCAGAGACCCCAGCCACACGTTGCGGGCCTCGAGTTTGGCCCGCTTTATCTCCGCTCGGAGGGTGCGCTTTGCCACCCTGTATCCCTCATACAGCTCCGCCTCCATGGCCTCCGCACCCGGTGGAGCCCCTAATAAGTTGCAGATCAGTTCAATCCCATCAGTGATCAGTTTTGCTAGTGCTAGTAAAACAGATGGTTGAATGAGACGAAAGGTATTAGAGTGGCCACCACGTTCCAGAATACGCAGCGTTGGAAAGATTCCCACAAGGTGGAAGGGTCGCGGAAATCTGCTGGATGCGAGACACACAGGACCGTTAAGGAGGCGCGCGTAAATCACTACGCGCTATTGACGACTTGCCCAAGCAGGACACACCTCCACCCTGTACCCCAAGATGTCAGCAAACCGTAGGGGCCTAGCAGGGTCGAAGCCTACTGGGACCATGGGAAATGTGAAATTAAACTGTGCAGAGAAGGGACAGGAGTCGGTTTTTAGTCAGTCAATTTCTGACACACGCCCCACCCAAGGGCACGGAGATGTAATTGGATTGTCCTGAGATTTTCCCACCGAAAAAAAAATCCTCCCTCTGTAACCATCAACTAAGAAAAAAGAGAAAGAAAAAGAAACTGTAGGAACTAGACTCATACTCACCACTCATACAAAGTCTCACAGAACCAAACAAAGTTGTCATAATCTTTATACCTACTAATTACTAGTCATAGGATGACAGGGAGCAAACCTCAACTAACCTTTGCAACCAGTTTCTGACTGGAATAATTAATTTCTACGTAAAATGTTCGTCAACAGATCAAATTACTCATTGTTTTTTGTGACGTCAGAATCCAGTCTATTTCCATTCTAGGCAAAAAAAAAGTGAACCTGTATAAACTTCTGCTCTTTGAATAATAAATTGAATTGACGATTTAACGTCATACTACATGTAATGACGTAGGTTCTAAGACTGTTTGCTTTAGGTGTTAAAATAGAATCCTTTTATATTATTTACAAATTTACTATATAGACTTTAAAAGAGACTGTGACCCCTGAGTTTGTTTCGGTGTTTCTTCTCAGGGTAGTCAGCTAGGCAACACCGGCTTCATCTAGTTTAAACTAAAGAAAAAAAATATTGACGTGTAAAAGTATTTTTTAAAACCTATTTGCAAAATAAATATCATTTATCATTTATCCGACAAAAACGTTGATATGTCTGATCCAATCACGTTCAGTAACTTCTGACAAGGGTTTGTCTGTATGATAGTCTATAATGATCCCATTTGAAAATATTACTGGGATAAAAAAAGTATCCTGTGTTATGAATAAAGTCTACCCGTGAGCCAAGATTCATTCTAATCCGTTTAGGTGTGAAGTGGATACACATATAGCAAAAGTTACTTTATTATTTTTATGAATTTATTTATCTCAGAACACTGGGGTCCTGGACCTTTGGAAGGCGTATGAGGAGTCAAACTAACTTGTAGAGGCCCTTTAGACATTTTTAATGGAACGTGATACTAACGACGGTTATCCCTGTACGCGCTATGCTTATGCAACCAAGGACAACCCCCGATTGATTAAAAACTATTGCAAGAAATAGAAAACAAAGACAATAGGGCTATTTAGGGTTTTTGGAGTTTCAAGTAGACTAGTTACCAAGAACTATGTTAAGACCATGGCTCCTACCTGAACAATATTATTAATACCCGTCAATAAAAAGGCAGAGGTAACTTGCACACTCAATAAATGGTCTCCAAACATGGCACGAAGTGACGTAGAAACTTGAGGGCAACATATCCTGTGGTGCTTGAGGAGTGGAGAGTTATACCACGGCTATCAGGACCATCCCGGAAGTACGATCAAGATCCCTACTAGCACCTTACTGGATTATACATCCTTCTCCCGAGCACGTTTGCTCTTGCGAATCTCCACTCAAGCCAGCCAATAAAATCAAGAGAGAGGTAGGAGCTTTGTTCCTGATCAGCGTTCACTAGGAATAAAGGGAAGCCACAGATGAAAAACAAGATTTCTCCCGGGAGCTCGGGTCCGTGGGGTCGCTAATGCCTGTCAGTTCGCCACGCGCAAGCCCCACCACGGCATCAACGTAGGGATACGGCGATGGGGCTTTATTATTATTATTACAAACATTATTGAATACACCTTAATTTAACATATTATTACAATAGTACTTTGTGATCAGTATGTGAGTGGCATCTCTGAATGCGGCTTTCCGGGATCTTTTGCCCCCGCTTCTCTCATGATGCGATGGAATCTAAGTATGTTTCAACAACATAACATTTCTGATATTTATTTAGATATCTATATTATACCTATGTAAATTATATTCTGTAGCAAAAATGTTACATCATAGATGATGTAACATTTTTGCTACAGAATATAATTACACTATACAATACAAGATCTAAAATAAAAAAAAATTGACGTGTAAAAGTGTTTTTAAAACCTACTTACAAAATAAATATCATTTATCATTTATCTGTTTTGCATTGTCGATGCAGCTATAATTCTTTGTCGAAATAACATCATTGAGGTCAGAATACTGTTTTTTTTAAAAGCCTCGGCCACACCTTTTTTGAAATACGAATGCAAAATAAGTTTGTTGATATATTCCACGAGGCCAGACGGCTGGTCAAAGAGTAATGACCTCTGTTACCAGCTACTCTGTTAGCCGAGTAAGTTTTGGTTATTGTGCAGATAATTTCATACAAACTTTGGTCTTCTATTAAGGTATAAGTTTAATAAAATAGGTTAAATCGTGTTTTAGTTTGAAAAGCAATTAAGTTTATTATTGTTTAAGGTGTGTCTTTGTAGGCTTTTGTTGTTGTTTTTTTTGTTGATATAAGTCGTAAAAAGCAAGCGTAATTCGCTAAACTAAAATAAAAAAAAGCAGTTAGAAAAATAAAAAAAAAATATTAAGAAGGTTTATTTTAATATTGATGCAAGATCATAGAGGAGATACAGCGGGATGAACTGGATTGATCTCACCAGCACTGGAAGGAGGAACTGGCTGGTGTGGCGACCGCTCATCGGAAGACGCAGCATTGGAATGCTTCCCACAAGATAGACCTATGATCTAGTGAATGTCATGGGAATCCGATGGATGTGAGTCGTACAGGGCTGGTCATTGTGGCCGGTTTATATGCAGTAGTGGACGTGAATATATGATGATGATAGAAGGAAGAAGCGCAGGTTCGCGAAAGTTGGAAGAAATGGAAAGAGCTTCAAGTCGAATAAAAGAATGTTTAAGCCAGTCATATCGCCCGCGTATAGTCCAGAAATACGTGTTACTAAAATTTAAGACTAATTTTGTAAATTTATTCACGAAACCATAGTAAATAGTATTAAATTTGGTCACTAGATGGCGTTGTTAAATTAGCCCACTTTACACTTTGTTTCGTTACCGAGCTTTTATCTGTCTCAAATGAATATTGGTTAAATGTTTTCGTCAAAGTCAAAGCCATTTATTTGCATTAAATGTGGTATAAGAGATGGTGACATATATAATATATTAGGACAAAGACAAATTTCGCCATGAGCTGGCATGCAAATATTAAAGTATGATATGAAGTGCTCTTAGTAAGTAAAAATCAACATCCAGTTTTAATACAAAATTTCCTTTTAGGAAAAATATCCTTCTGAACTCGTCTTTAGTAACATTGGTATTTGTTCACATTCAAAGTTGTGAGGTGGTTTAGGTGTGATTGTTAAATAAACATACTGACATTCACACTTCAACGCCCCCTGGCAATAAGTCGGTAATCCCCAAAATTTGTTTTTCGATTACTGACTTATTGTCTGGGCAATAGAATCTGTAATCGAAAAACCAAATTTTTGCGGGATTGTTGGGATGCGTAGGCTTTTCCGAAGATTGCAAAACTGGTCCATACTAAGTAAATATTGATGTCATCGAGTTATCACACTAATATTTTATGATGAAAATTTGTGAGTTGTTTGTTTTTATTGACGCTCGAACGAATTAGTATGAATTTTGGTACATGGACAGATCATGACCCATAACATATAATAACTAAGAGGATACTTTTTTGTCCCGGATGTGTGTTTCCTAAGAACAATTTTCTACATTCGCGTGGGGGAAAGCATGGAGGAGGTGAAACGCATATTACTAAAAGAGTTCTGAGTATAAAATATGGATGGATTGTGTGAGAAGTGATAAGAAAGAAAATGAAATTAGTGATAGTGTTACGGAATACAGGACAGAATGGAAGAATAATACGTGTTGCGCTGACCCCAAGTAATATCGGACAAAGGAAGGAAGAAGAAGAAGACGTGGGGGTAGGCACTGGCAACAGCTAGTTGTATTAAGTATGAACTCCGAAAGCACTTGGTCAATCTAAAAATAAATCTTGCAATATATGGATTTCTCAATTTTTTATTAAGAGATCATTTTGATTATGTACAATAAAACCCCACATGATTTAATCATTCAGTCAATCAAACACTAAGAAAAATGGGTTTCAAACTGTACGATATAACGGTTAAAACTAACAGATTCTAAAATTATGCAGTAACATTGTTATCTAAACTAAGCAATGCTGTCAGTTTTTTAAGCTACCTATGTGTATGTCTTTAAGTAGCTATGTGCACGAATAGCCAAAAGACTATTTTTAATAATTTTGTATATCTATTACAACACGGAAAACAAGTTTGTTATTGTAACATCTAAAAACATTTATAAAATTAGAGGTCTCAGTACAGTACCTTGAGGAACCCTCTTTTTAACCATTAATCTTGTCAAGTCAAAGTCAATTCTTCAAGAATTTAATTTTTGTGTGTTTATCTGAATACTAGTCACATAATTGTTCACAGTTAGTTAAGTTTTGTATATTTGAAAAGACGCGTTTATTATCATTCAATTTTATAATTTCAGTCGAAAGACATCAATTGTTAGGCGTAGACCAAACCCCGCAGTATCAGTTCTCACAACTAACAAATACCAGATTGCCACCATCAGGCCATCGGTCTACCTTGATGGAGGCTTACCAACACTGCGTCTTCCAGTAGATAAACGGTCACCACCCAGATCCTTCATCCCCAACGGCCATCCATTTTGTGAGCAATGAACTTTTCCAACTGCCATTTAAGTTTGGTTCTCTCGTGTGGATCTGTGTACCTCTCAGAAATAGGCTTTTAATAAACTAATGGTAAGCAGTGATGCAATCGTTGATGGCATCACTGCTTACCATAAGGTGGGCTTGCAGTCAAGCACTAGTTTATTTTATTATTATTATTTAGCCTGTTCTGTCCCACTCCTGGGCAAAGGCCTCCCTCCACGCCTTCCACCTCTCGCGGGCCTGCGCCTCCTCTTGCCAGTTCTGGAGGAATCTGTCCAGCTCATCGCGCCATCTCCTTCGCGGTCTGCCGCGACCCCGTCGCACTGTCTTAGGGCACCAACTTTGTGCTATTTTTGCCCACAGTTTGTCGGGCATGCGGCAAACGTGTCCTGCCCAGTCCCATTTCAGCTGGACAGCCTTTTGAGCCACATCAGCTATTTTGATTTTGGAGCGCAGCGTAGTGTTTCGAACTCGATCCGTTAATTTAACACCAAGTATACTGCGCTCCATTGCTCGTTGGCAAACCTTGAGTTTGGACTTTTGGATATTAGTCAAAGACCAAGTCTTTGCGCCATAGGTCAACACAGGAAGAATACACATGTCCATGAGCTTTTGTTTTAGTGCCATGGGCAATTCACCTTTGAATAAGTCTTTCATGGACCAGTAGCTCTTCCAGGCGTTTTCAGTTCGTCTCGCGATTTCTTTGTCTTGCCTCGTCTGGAAAGAGACTACTTGGCCCAAGTAAAGGTATTCTTGGACATGTTGTATTGTCTCCCCGTATACTTTTATGTTTTTTGGCGCTTCGTTGGTCATGACTTTAGTCTTTGACATATTCATCTTCAGTCCAACCTCAAGGCTTGCATCACTTAGTTCTTGTAGCATGCGTTCGAGCTCGGTGGCTGAAGAAGAAAAGAGAACAATGTCATCAGCGAAACGAAGATTTGTTAGCCTCGTCTCACCAACGACGATACCTCTCTCCTTCCAATCAGCTGCCAATCTTTTGAAAATTTCTTCTAGGGTACTGGTGAACAATTTAGGAGATAGCGGGTCGCCCTGTTTGACTCCTTTTTGTATATTAAATTTTTGACCTGTGGTTTCTAATTTGATTGCGGCTAAATAGAATAGCAATTCTTATAAATTATCCGTAACAGGTTAATGTAAGTGGGATCTATTTGTTGTCTGCTTAAAGCGTCAACTAGTTTAAATCAAATAAAATTTAAAAAAATGTAATTTTTTGGTGCACCCATAGATTTAAGTTTCTGTGAATTGGTTACTATTTTGGTGTACAATAAAGTTTATTCTATTCTATTGTAAGTAACTTATTACTGTACCTACGATAAATTATACACCGTTAAATTTTGATCGTTTTAATCCCGTGGAGGGTCGACTCGGTACATGAAACACTATCGATTTCTAAATATAAAATTAAAAAATAAAGTACTTTCTTAAAAACTCGAGTTAATTTATGCGTGTACTGAATTAATTTCTTTAAGTAAATGTCGGCTGGGTGAGTTCAATGACCTGTAAGTAGTTAGTACGCAAAGATCGACAATTTCCTACAAGGTACCTCATTTACCTAATTTCGTACATGGGTACATTAATTCGAATTTTAGAAAAAAAAGTACTATATTTTTTTTATTTTATCTTTAAAAATCGATATTGTTTCATGTACCGGATCGACCCTCCACGGGATTAAAACGGTCAAAATTTAACGGAGTATTATTAAAATCCTATATTCAATTATTTCTAAAAATAACTTGTATATCTTCGTTTGTCTCCTTTAGATTATTTCCGCGTAATTTTATTGGTTGCATAATGCATGCTCCTATACGAGTAATATATTCTTATATGTTTGCAGATGCAAGGATAAATATAGATGCAAACATACATTCGACTGACTTATAAATCTTTTAACGCTTGCTACCTGGTAGGAATATTGAGTTTTTCACCAATGCTGCATTTAGCAAGGTACGGTGCGTAAAGTTAAACTTGCGGTTTTGATTTCTAACTCTGCGCCTACTTTCACAATATTGTGTAATTCGTATTTTGTCATTTCTAATTAACATACAAGTAGATCTTAACTTGTTGCACTTTTGGGTACAATGTTGACTGTCTACACTGTCCTCTAATACCTGTTAATATTGTGATGTGGAAATTTTGTAAAATCACTAATATTTTTATAGAATTTTCATGGAGTTTCTTGCCGGTTTTACTTCATACACAACAACCAATTGGAATCGTGCTCTATCATCTCATGTTTTATAAGTGTTTATGTAGGTCTAAGGTAAGTATATTTTTTTTTATTCTGTAGTTACAACTTTACCTAAATCTTCAGAAAATATAGGCGTGAAGCTGGGTAACTGTATGCCCACTTTTATTATACAAGTTCATTTCTTCATGATAGGTAGGTACTCAAGCCTCGTGGCACGAATAAATATGTTGCTTAGGTGGTCTAGCAATTTTATACCGACACCGTATCGTTGTACATTAACATAATATATTTAGATACTGAAATAGACAATTCCACAACTATTTAACATTTCAACGTGAAGACCAGTTTTATTTCCATTGGCGTTTTTAATCTATGTGTCAGATATGTGAACCGTGCTCTATAGTTGAAACATGTTATTAGAGTATAATTAAACATAAGTATTTCATATGACGAAAAGAAACCTGCTAGAATTCAGCGCTCGCAAGAACTCGACGTATGAAGACTAAAGTGTGCGGAACCCACACTGGTTATTTCCCCTGCTTTGCAAGTTATAAAGTGGTTTTTCCTGCAGCTCGTATATATAAAGTTTTATTAGTCATAAGCCGCCATTTGTGACTGTATCGCAGAGACGGTGTGGTCGTGTTTTCGATCCGCAGCGACTGGCGAAACTCTCATCTTACAATGTCGGACAGTGATGTGCATTACAGTAAAATTCCCGTGCCCAACACGACGGCTTTTCGGCCGCCCCTCGTGTCCATCCTTGTGGAGTATCTCGTGCTTGTGTTGACTCTCGCCGCTTTCATCTACGGAGTGACATCATGGTGCCTCATCAAAAAGTTCCGACACTTCAGAAACTTTGTCTACATGAACGCCATCGTATCCAGTTTATTGCGACTAACAACAGTGTCTCTCATCATACCAGGTGTTATGCAAATAATTGAGATTGATGACCGAGATATTTTAGACATATGCCGCTATATTTGTACATATTTCTCAGCAGTACAGAACTACTGGATGTTGGTTATATGTTATATATTCTACGTGGATATTGTGAAAGTTTTTAGGGGACATGTGAACAGGAAGTACTTGAAGTGTTGTTTGTTTGCCTGGGGTATACCTTTCATGACTTTTCTGTTGTATTATGTGTTCATATACTATAATGAAAGACATTTACACGTGTATGCAGCCGGTTCTACTATGGATTTTGTCGCTAATTCTGTGGAAGTTTTTATAATAGTGTCACCTTTAATGATTAACTGTTGTTTATACGGTGCTGTTTTGTATGCACTTTGTAATTGTTTTAAGCCAAAAGTGACTACATCGACAAACAACTGGCGCCGTTTCTACATAGCTACGTTGTTGTTTCTTTTAAGTGATGTTTTAGTGTTATCTTCTTTCATATGGGATTTTATGAGTATTGCATTCTCATTACGAGCAGTCATGTCCAAATTACAACAAATAGCAATTGACTTATTTCTTCCTTTAGTAAGAAGTAATAGAGAATTATGGCAGCAATTTTTCGCGAAAAAAATGGTAACGAACATTCCGTGATTAAGATGCATTGTTTTAAAGCATTATTGGAATGATTTACGTCAGTTTTTGACGCTATTGTTGAGCAAAATTCAAAATACAAAAAGAAGGAAGCTCTTTTGGATGTATTTGTTTTTTGTAAGTTAAAGTTCGATAGATAAAAACGTTTGTTGATTCTTCGAATGCAAAAGCTCGTGATTATTACAACGTTGTGTTGTGTGTCTACATCTAAAAATAGTGTTAAGAAACTAAGGAAAATACTGTAGGAAGGTACGTTGATAATAAAGAAACATGTAGATGTGATAATAAATATGTTGCGATTGTATAAAAACCTTTTTTAATTTTAAATATATTGAGGATTTTTGAAAGTAACGTTCTGCGGTATTGTTCAAAGGCAAGGGTATGTACGATATGCGTAACTGTTTGATAGAGATGCCGTGACCCTCGAACGGCAACTGAAGGAACACCTCTCGCTACGTTTGCGTGAGAGGAGTTTGATGGCATCCCACCTCAAGAGAAAAGGCGTTGTTGTTTGAAAACGATATTAGGAGATAGTCCATGTTTTTTTGAGTTTTCATCTGCATTTATAAATTTTGTAAGTCTTTTCAAAGATTTGTTAGCAAGAAAATGGGTGATTTGCTGATGTCAATGATATATTTATTATAAACAAGTAATTAATTATAGTACCAACAACGTGCATAATATCTTTCCCCAAATATTTATAAAGCATTTCACAATAGATTGACAATATTCATATTTCGTTTAACAATAACTTATTTCTTATACTTATTAGAATTTAACCTTGTCACAATATCTATATAACCAGTAAATAAATATGTAACTAAAATTCAACTATGAAAATTCATAAGTACATACACAATTAAACATTCAATTACAATATTTCTCTTTTTGTATACCTACAACATATTTTTCTTTAATATTTTTTTTTAATAGTTGCCCTATTTTTTTACGTGCTATGACAGCCACCGACCTGTATACGCGTTCCGTAGTTGCGGTGGTTACACAGGCGAGCTGATACCATCTCGTGGAGAATTCCTTAAATTTAAAAGCTCTAAATAAAAATCCGATTTAGCTTCTATTGACTTGTATTAAATGTTATTTATTTTTTTATGATACTGGGTCCGACTTAAATGTACTAATTTAAATTTTTCCTTCCAAACATTTTTAAAGAAAGATAAAGTTTCATACCACTTAGAGTCCTTACATTTGCTCTGCCTTTTCACTACAGATATATAATACATTTCTTCTTCACTCAAATCATTCTCCTCGACTTGGGAAACACTTTTTAAACTAGGACACGTTTTTTAAAACTGACCACGCCTATTACACGAGACACACAACGCATTTGTAGCTAGAGCTGGACATCGATAACTATCACAAGCATCATTCGTAAACGAAGTACACGGTGACCACTATGCGTACTGCTGGCGCTACTGATGACGCTGCTCTGCCGCCGCGCCAGCGCTGCACTCGGTGACCCCTACCACCGCCACGACTACTGCGTGACCCTTGCATCGCATCGACGTTTGTTGTCACGTCGCTACTACATCCAGCTTTGGCATCTTCAATCTGCCGTTTTTCTTCATGCGATATCTCATTCGCTTGGCATATTTTGACTGCCCTAGCCAAAGTGAGATCTTCTGATCTTAGAAGACGGTCTCGCAGCGTGCCATCAATGACACCACACTCGATCCCATCTCTTATCAACCTCTCTTCGAGATGTTCAAACCGTTCAAACTCACAGTGTTGAGACAGCAGTTTGAGGCTTATGACGTACTCATCTATTGATTCATCTGTCATCTGATTCCTCGTGAAAAACCTGAACCGGGCCATATAATTATGTTTGGTTTGAAAATGTTCATTGAACTTGTTCACGAGTGTATCGAAGTTTTCTTTGTTCTCATCTTTTGTGAACTTGAATGTCGTATAGACATCCTTTCGAGCCAATGAGGTTTACCAGCAAACTTGCTTGCACGTCAGATGTTTCTTTATGAACACCCGATGCCTTTAAAAACACCGTTTTTTTGTTTTTTTTTTTTATTGATTATAAACTAGTGCTTGATTGCAATCCCACCTGATGGTAAGCAGTAATGCAATCGTCGATGGTGAGTCGCACTGGTTTATTAAGAGCCTATTCACTCTAGCCTTGAAAACACCCAAATTATAATCGGATGGGAAGACCGCAGCAGGCAAATTGTTCCATTCCCTCGGCGTACGCGGTATGAACGACGAGGCGAAACGCCTAGTTCGAACCGTAGATGTTTCAACAACGTAAGGGTGGATACTCGCCGTACGTCGGGTTGTCCGATGGCGGAATTGAGATGGCGGAATCAAGTCATGCAATTCCCGTGCACAGTCTCCAAAACCGTGAACTATTGAAAGATTTACGCCACGCGTCCGCCCGGCTAGCCGGTCCTCCTTCTAAAACTAATTCCACCGGTGGACGCGCATATTCCATGATTACGATTTATGTCATTCAGTTCTCTTGTACAATCAACGCTTGAAACACCCGTTTAACTATGATTTCACGTATAATTATATTAATTATTCAGCACTGCTGCCACCATGATGTGAATGATACGCAGATTAGGTAGTTGAACATATAATTAATTACAGTACCGACAACATGCAAAATAGTACTCACATTTACAAACTTTGAAAAGAAAAATGCTTCTACAGTATACAATACTATAAAAATATCAAATTAGAAAAAAGGAATTATTTTCCAAAATAATCAATTTCCCCTTCCTTCAATTTGCCCTTCCGGTAGAGGAGCTGTACCAGCATTGAGCCAAGCCCTTTTATCTTGAATATAATCCTCCATCTTAGTGTGCGCTTAACACAAGATTTAAATTTGGTTTCATTGAGTTCTAATATGTGGGGAGGTATTAGTAGTAGGTACCGCGTGACAGAAGAAGCCACTTTAGCCAGTCTGAAACCTGATTGAACTAATTGGTCTCTATGTCTTGTACTATAATTATGTCTATCGCCTCTTTTTCTAAAAAGATGAAGATTTTTTCTAACGTACGACGTACGTTTCGACTACTACGCTTAGATAGTACTAGCGTTTTTTTTTTGTTTGTTTCTGATGCATAGATGTTTGGATAATAAATTGTAAATCCCTAATTGGAAGTAACATTAGTTTATCATTAAGTAAAATTTGTAAAAGAGCTGTGGATTTTGTATATATATACATATATATTGATAAGGCCCGTCCCCATAGTAAGATACCGTACGACATGATACTATGAAAATAACTAAAATAGACTAGTCTAGCGGTATCAACATCCGTAAATTGGCGGATTTTTCTAACAGCATATGCAGCTGAGCTAAGCCGTTCTGCAAGAGATATTAAATGAGGGGAAATGGGGATTACCACTATAGCCCTGAGTCAAGCGTAATCCTGAGGAAAACTGTTTTATCGACAAATTCTGGTTTCTCATTGTTTAATACTATGTCACAATCGCTACTTTTGACAGTCGGTAAGGAAAATCTTATGCATTTAGTTTTTTCCCATTTAGAACTAGATTATTAGCAGTGAACCAGTTTTGGACCTGCAGTAGGTTAGTTTCGTCGTCAAGATTTTTAGTCCTTCTATTTATCTTAAAAATCAAAGAACTGTCGTCGGCAAATAACACCATATTAAGTTTGTTTTGCAATAAATGGGGTAAATCATTAATATAACTTAAAAATAAAAAGGACCTAAAATTGAACCTTGGGGTACTCTCATTTTAACATCTAACTCCGACGAATTTACACCGTTTATCAGTACTAATTGCTGTCTACCATTTAAATAAGATTTTAATAAGCTTAACGCGGTTTTACCTAGTCCGTAATGCTCAAGTTTCAGGAGTAATGTTTCATGAACTACACAATCAAACGCCTTAGACAGGTCGCAGAAGATGCCTATAGCATCTTGTGCCTCCTCCTACACATCAAATATGTGTTTTAGTAAGGAGACACCAGCGTCTGTAAGTTATACAACGTCCTTTGATGAAACGATGTAGAGACAGCCCGTCTAGTTTATTTTAGCTACTTCCATAGTGTCATGTCGTACGGTATTCTATTGTGGGGAAATGCCGCCGATATCCAGACAATTTTTATTTTGCAGAAAAGGGCTATTCGTTCGATTTATAAATTAAGTCCTAGATACTCCCTCAGAGATAAATTTAAAGATATCAATATAATGACCGTACCTTCGCAGTATATTTACGAGAATATTTTGTATGCCCACAAAAATAAAAACATGTTTAAGAAATACAGTGATATTCATAATTTTAATACTAGGAATAAACATAAATTTGTAGTTCCTGCTACCAGGCTCAAAAAAATAGGGGGCTCATTTAGATGCCAATGTATACACTTCTATAATGAACTTCCTAGTCATATTCAACAACTAAGCCTAAATAAATTCAAATCATTTGTAAAGCGAAAACTTTGCGAAAAGGCTTTTTACACTGTAAAGGACTACGTTGAGGATGAAAAGGCTTGGGATTGACCTGCTCCAGTACGCTCTGCAATTCTTTTGTTTTTTTCTTTTGTACAATTATTTTCATTTTCATTATTATTATATATTTTTTTTTTATCATTTGATATTTATGTTCATCTTTTACAATTTGACATTGTAGATTATTTTAATTTTACAATTAGATGTATATATATATAAATATATTGTTTTAAATAATGTTTGACATAAATACTTTGCTAAGTATTACATTTTGTAAACTATATTTTTTTTTCTTTTAATATTGTGAACGTGAGGACAATGTGGATTAGTTTTTATTATTATTATTTTTTCTCTTCTTTTCTCTCTTTTCAGTTATTTTTTAGCATAATTATGTCTGGCAATTTGAGTATTTTCTGCGGCCTACCCAAATGTCCTTTCCTTGGTATTGTTCGTCAAATCGTTGAGCTCCTTAGTGTCCTGAGTTGAGCTTTGCGAATACTGACAAATGCTTGCACTGACTGGACAGGTCCACTCAAATCTGTATGGTTCTTTCTTCAAAAGGCCATTTCAGACAAATCGGCATGGTCCTCATGTGATTTGACCAATACATATTTACTGTATGGACTTTAAAAGAGACTTTGACCCCTGAGTTTGTTTCGGTGTTTCTTCTCAGGGTAGTCAGCTAGGAAACACCGGCCTCATCTAGTGATAAAAATGACAAAAAAAATTTTTGACGTGTAAAAGTGTTTTTAAAAACCTACTTACAAAATAAATATCATTTATCATTTATCATTTATTTATGAAACCATAATGTACTGCGTATCGTGTAAGATGTTATTCGTGTTAAAATGATTAAGCATTTGATTTAACGTCACCTTTTCAAATAGTTTGGTAAAAACTGGCAACACGGATACTAGCCTATAATCATTAGTGTCTTTAAGGATTAAATTCCCTGGATTTAAAAAGTGGTATCACTTTACTATATTTTATTAGATCCGGAAAGACTTCTTGATCTATACACAAATGAAATATTAGAGCTAAATACGGCGATATAGTCTCCGTAATTGAGGTACAAACTTTGATAGTGTCACGATCGTGACCTTTTCAGGCAATCTGAAACTTCAGGATTTTTCTTCACATTTTTCCTAGTTTCCTTAGACTTCTAGAGATCCCCTCAACTAATTTTTTTTATAATATTTATATATGCCTATTTTTTTTTTATGATTGTTATTTTTCATGAGGTTGTCATTTTTGTTTATTTTTTATGTTTGCAGTCTTGATGTGTGCGGTAAATACTGCGGTTCTGGAACATAAAAAGCAACTGATGGAACACAGAAGGTACTTAGTTAAAGTTTGATATCCCCTTTCGCTCCACCCAAACCGCGAAAACTCATTTGATTATTGCATACCAAAAAAAAAGTGTGTTAGGAATTACGTGACACGTGGAGTTTGTAGACTTGTTGTTGATACTTCAGAAATGCGACAACTGTCATAAGGAGTGGACGTACCGTTACCTTCACTCGACTATGTAGGTTATCATGCAAAACAAGACAGGATTGGGAGTCGGTTTTTTAAAATTAAAAATTATTATTTAATTAATGCAATTTAATTGAGACGTGTTATATATCTGGATGTAAGTCACGAAGTGGCCCACAATATAAAACTTAGGCCAAAAAAACATTATCTTTAAAATGTGCAAGCGCAGCGACCACAATGATCCGTGTTGGGCAAAATTGCTTATAAACGCAGTAATAAGCTCTTTGTAAAGGGTTTCACAACTAGATACATACTTTTTCTCAAGTAGATACTCAAACCGTAGGCGAGTGTGTTATGGAGCCGAGGGCTGCAGTGACAAATTTGCACGTGACAAACGACGTTTTTCAATACGACCCGTGGGGAATGGGAATGACCCGTGCCTTGTGGAGTGCACCTAGACGCAGTAGGATAAGAGTGGATTTTCGAGAAGTGTATTGATATTAGTTACCTAAATAAGCAATTCTACAACTATTTATCATTTCAATGTGGAGATCAGTTTGATTTCCGTTGGCCTGTTTAATAAATAACTAACTAATATCTCTGTGGCAGATATGTGAACCGTGCTCTCTAGTTGGAACATGTAATTAGAGTGTAATTAAACATTAGTACTTCTTATGACGAAGAGAAACCTGATAGGGTTTAGCGGTCGCAAGAACTCGACGTATGAAGACTCATAAATGTGTGCGGAACCCACACTGGTTATTCCTCCTGTTTTGCAAGTTATAAAGTGGTTTTTCCTGCGGCTCGTATATATAAAGTTTCATTAGTCATAAGCCGCCATTTGTGACTGTATCGCAGAGACGGTGTGGTCGTGTTTTCGATCCGCTGCAACTGGCGAAACTCTCATGTCACAATGTCGGACAGTGATGTGCATTACAGCAAAATTCCCGTGCCCAACACGACGGCTTTTCGGCCGCCCCTCGTGTCCATCCTCGTGGAGTATCTCGTGCTTGTGTTGACTCTCGCCGCTTTCATCTACGGAGTGACATCATGGTGCCTCATCAAAAAGTTCCGACACTTCAGAAACTTTGTCTACATGAATGCCATCGTATCCAGTTTACTGCGACTAACCACAGTGTCTCTCATCATACCTGGTGTTATGCAAATAATTGAGATTGATGACCGGGATATTTTAGACATATGCCGCTATATTTGTACATATTTCTCAGCAGTACAGAACTACTGGATGTTGGTTATATGTTATATATTCTACGTGGATATTGTGAAAGTTTTTAAGGGATATGTGAATAGGAAGTATTTGAAGTGTTGTTTGTTTGCCTGGGGTATACCTTTCATGACTTTTCTGTTGTATTATATGTTCATATACTTTAATGACAAGCATATACATATGTACGCATCTGGTTCTACTATGGATTTTGTCGCTGATTCTGTGGAAGTTTTTATAATAGTGTCACCTTTAATGATTAACTGTTGTTTATACGGTGCTGTTTTGTATGCACTTTGTAATTGTTTTAAACCAAAAGTGACTACATCGACAAACAACTGGCGCCGTTTCTACATAGCTACGTTGTTGTTTCTTTTAAGTGATGTTTTAGTGTTATCTTCTTTCATATGGGATATTATGAGTATTGCATTCTCATTACGAGCAGTCATGTCCAAATTGCAACAAATAGCAATTGACTTATTTCTTCCTTTAGTAAGAAGTAATAGAGAATTATGGCAGCAATTTTTCGCGCATAAAATGGTAACGAACATTCCGTGATTGAGATGCATTCTTAGAATGATTGGAACGTCGGTTTTTCACGCTGTTGTTGAGTATAATTCAAATGACAAAAAGAAGGAAGTTCTTTTGGATGTATTTGTTTTATATCAGTAAAGCTTGGTAGGTGAAATATGTTTGGTTCATGAAAAGTAAAAAACCCGAGATTACCATAACGTCGTGATGTGTGGTGAATTAATGTCTATATCTAAAAATAGTGTTAAGAAACTAAGGAAAATACTGTAGGAAGGTTTGTAAATAAATAAACATAATAGGTGTGAAAATAAATGTGTTACTGTGAAAAACTGTATTTATTTTAAATATATTGAGTGGATTTTTGAGATGACAAGTGCAGATAAGTACGTTGTGCGGGATGGTTCGAAAGAATTTAAAGAGCAACTGAAGAACCACGGATGGGTTTTAGTCAGTAGAAATCTGTTACTCCTTCTTCCTACAAGTTGTTAGATGATATCTCACCTTAAGAAAAAAAGGGCGGTAACGATACAATAATAATCGTCCCTCATGACGAACCTCGTGAAAGTTCCCGCTTGGGCAGAGCATCGCCGTGTTCTCGTGAGGGCGATCGGCAGCGGCGATCCCTCGCGCCAGGCCCTGGTACGGGCCATGGTCTGAAGCGAAGAGGGATGGCAGGCGGTCGCCTCCTTCTGCGAAGCAGTAATGTTAGCAAAAGAGGAGGCTACACGCGAGAGGCAACGGCCCTCACGCCCCAGCCGCCGCGGAGATTCCGATTCCGATCCTGATTTTCAGCCAACGTAGGCGCGGGCTTGCGGACGGTGAGCTCGCTGTCCGACCGTCCGGTAACCATCCGGACCAAGCCCAGGTCGTCGATGGCGCGCACTGTTCCCGCGCGCCTTTATGAGTTGTCAGCAAACCGTAGAGATCCAACCTGCTAGCTGCCGGCAGGCAGGGTCGAAGCCTACTGGGGCCAAGGGTCTGCTTCTGAAAGGAAGGCTCGGCCCTGGTATCTAAGGCAACGAAGGAACGGGGTAGGTTTTTAGTCAGTAAGAGTCTGACACTATCGCCCGCTCCGCCCAAGGGCGGGGGATGTTCTTGGGATGATTTTACCCACAACCAAAAAAAAAAAAAGTTGAGGAGGATAAACAAACTAAATATCTTGGCTCGCGAAGTTGTCGATATGTGTGAAGTGGTTAGAGCAATCATTGTGCCGATAGTCGTAACTGCCAATGGTTTAATAGCTAAGAGACTCGAACAACATCTGAGAAGGTTCTCGTTAGGCAGCTGGATCGAGGGCCTGATCCAGGAAGCAGTACCTACTCCTGGACACGGCGCGCATAGTTAGGAGATTCCTCTTTCAGGAGCCCTGACCACCGGTATCTTGGACCCTATTCTCGATGCCGGTAGGCTACTATTTTTTTTATTTTTTTAAGTTTTTTTTTAATATTTAAAAATGTAAATAATATGATGTACCTATATATAGAAAATACATGTAATAATACTAATCATCATTTATTTGCGTGAAACATGGTAGTACCACCATGTCTCCAGACACACCAGATCTTAAAATACAACAGGTACCTACAAAAAAAATCATGAGAATCTATGCTCAAGCGTGGTCTCGACTACACTTGCGAAAAAAAAGATCAAATTTCGCCTCAAGCAGTGATTCTGAGTTGATTGTCATTTTAAAATAAGGACACATTGAGTGCAGCTCAGTCGAGCCTCAAGCACTGTTCTATAATACGTAAAAAATGTCATTTTAAAGTGGCATTGCTCAGGTGATTATTGATTGTAGTTTCTCTGCTCAAGTTAAGTTCTAAAAATAAAACTCCAACTGAGACTAGTTTTAAGTAATGCTCGAGTCTTGATTTTAGTTCTGTAATACGGGCCTTAGTCAGCATGTAAATTTTAACTTATACTATTTTTTTTAAACAATAATTTTTTAGGAGACAGTTCTTAATTTTTTTTTTATATTACCTCAGAACTCCATTGATTATGGACCGATTTGCAAAACAAAAACACTAAGGCCCGTATTACAGAACCTTACTCAAGTACTACTTAAACTGCGTTCAACCGATTACTGCTTGAGCGAAGAATCTCGACTTAAGCGTTCAGCTTATTTTAGAACTATCCTCAAACTTAAAATTAAACTACGCTTGAGTAGAGATTTTGATCTCTGATTACGTGAGTAAGCTATCATTGTGGTAACCCTGAATAATAGTTTGTTTTCTATTGCAAATCTTATTTTTTCGCACGATTAAACTGGTTCAAAACCGGATGACGAGGCGGACGATCTCAAGTTTTCACGACATCTTTTGAAAACCTGTAGGTACTTCTTAAAATTTTCAAAATTATAAGGGTCCTGCGTATCTCGTAAATATCTCAGAGGAACATGTAAGTTAAACGGTTGATTTGTATTATCTACTTCTGCAAATATATATTATATCCATTTTGATTAGGTAGGTACTCGATTCACTCCAAATCCACAAAAAAAAATCATGCGAATCTATGCTCAAGCGTGGTCTCGACTACACTTGCGAAAACAAAGATCAAATCTCGCCTCAAGCAGTGATTCTGAGCTGATTGTCATTTTAAAGTGACATTGCTCAGGTGATTATTGATTGTAGTTTCTCTGCTCAAGTTAAGTTCTAAAATTAAAACTCCAACTGAGACTAGTTTTAAGTAAGGCTTGAGTCTTGATTGTAGTTCTGTAATACGGGCCTTAAACGATCAAAATAATTTCGGCAGTCGTTGTTAAATAATAAACAAACAATAGCACAAACACCGACTTCCCCATAGGCGCGGGCTTGCGGACGGTGAGCAATGGGTGGGCGGTCCGACCGTCCGGTAACCGACCGGACCGAGACCAATAGGTCGACGGCGCGTACTGTTCCCGCGCGCCTCAAATAGCTGTCAGCAAACCGTAGAGGCCCAGCCTGCTAGCTGCAGGCAGGCAGGGTCGAAACCTACTGGGGCCAAGGGTCGGATTCTGAAAGGAAGGCTCGGCCCCGGTATGATAGTCAACGAAGCAAGGGGGTAGGTTTTTAGTCAGTAAGAGTCTGACACATCTCCCGCTCCGCCCAAGGACGGGGGATGTGGATGATTTTACAGACTATAAAAAAAACACTGGCTTCCGAAATTAAAGTATTGTTTCTTTTATTTGTAGTGAATGTTATTTTTAGGAAGAGAGGTTATTTTTTTTTTTTGTAAAAAGGTTTTTATACTGAAGAGTAGGTAGAAAATATTCCTAATGAAAAATAATTAGGAAAGTGATATTCAGGTGAGATAATGTTCAAGCGCCAGCCTGACAATAGTAAAAAACGGAACTATAATCGAGATACACTGTTGCGAATTTTGACTTTTTTTTCTGGACCCTTTTTGGAACAATAAAGGGGTATTTATGGAAGTTTGTGGACCAAGAGCATTAGGGACTTAGGTCCGTAATTTTCACGAAAATTTAAGAAAAAGTTTCTTCTCCTTAGTTTTCGTGAAAATTGACCTGGGATTTATTTTTCACAAAAGCTGAAGAAAGCGTTTCGCCACCAAAATCAAAAAAAAAGTTTGATCCATTTATTGTTTATTCAGATTACTGAGTTCTTATAAACAAGGACAAATAATAAACAATAGTAAGCAAGGATTTTTTCGGTTATACCTATAGTAATTTCTCAATAATATCCACATGAGAGGACCATCGTGCCTATCAGCTTTGGCACTCAAGATGTTGTGGCGACTTCCACGCAGCCGACTGGTGAGTGGTACGGGTTTATTGCACTAGATAGCTGCGCAGTCATCTGTGTGTTCAACAGTAAAAATTGCTGATGCGTTACAAAAACGTGGCGAATTGCGTCACTAGCGAATTTGTGTGTGTCTCCGTGGGGAGATACCCATACCTACCCATGCACTATCAACGTAGTGTATCGATTCCCATTTAATTATTATTTTTCATTGTTCAGCTAAAATTAGAATATCTACCTACTTAATTTCTCAAAAAAAGAAACACTACCCAAATGCATTTATGTAATAGGTGTTTGTATTATGATCGTAGCTTCATTTTATTTATTTATTTATTTTATATATTTAAACTTCTTGCAAAAGTAAAAACTGTACAAAGGCTGACTTAATTTTATAATTGAAGTGTGCATTATTCTAGTTCTACTGTTTATGTTATAAATATTATATTATATACGTATACTATTTGATTCATGTGTTTTATTAGTTTATGTAGATATTTCTTTACAGTTATTTTATATGTATTAATTTAGTTAGATTATATTATTGTATTTTTTTTTAATTATTGTAACCTATACAGACTGTGTCTACATCTCTCATCCAACTCTCCAATCGCATTCTGATGGAAGTTCTTTTGAGATAATCATTAACTGCAGTTGCTTGTATGGAAAACGATCAATAGACTGCGCCACCAAGTAGGCCGTTGCAAACAGAACATGTTAAAATACGGGGATTATAGACATTCTGACACCAAGTACGATTGCGGTGCTTCTAACTAGACGATGGTCTTATTAGAAGAAATTAATTTCGTGCATACGTAAATTAATTCGAGTTTAAAAAAGTGCTGTATTTTTTAATTTTCTCTTTACAAATCGTTAGTGTTTCATGTACCGAATCGACCCTCCGCGGACTTAAAACGTCGGAATTTAACGGTGTATAATATTTTGTTATTAATTTGGAGTAGGCGACAGACAGTCACATCAAGCACTGGTTTATAACAATTAAAAAAAAGAAACAGCTACTTTGTGCTGCTGTCTTTATTTGTTCTTTTCGCGTTTAAGTGTTTGTGTGTACAATAAATAAAATATGTACACCAGGTGACTTCAGATCCTGAAGAAAGGTTTTCAATATAATTTTACGCTAAAACCAAAATAAAGCTTTTGTCGAACTGATTACTTCGTACTTTTTTACTTATCTAATCTCAATGCAAACAAAATCAGTGTTTCGGTTCTAATCGGTTCGGTTTATTAATAACAATCTAGTGACATGTATAGCAATATAAAATATAGTTTGACATCAGTCCAATATTTACTTAATACACAACACATACTCTGCAGGTAATTAGTTAAAAGTAAGGTACAGTATGCAGCAAATAAGTTGAACTAAAATGGCTGTCGTTGCTTTGGTTACGCGCAGGTCCCCGTTTCACTTGAGACAATAAAATCTGTTACTGCGCATTGAAAGTCGATCGCCATTTTGGTTAAAGTTATATGCCGCGTATCGTACTGCTACTATTATTTAGGCCTACTGTCTCTCGGACTCGTAGCCTCATCCGCATATTCGTCAGTATACGCTTGATGTACGCCTGCTTACAGTTTAAATACAAAACTATGAAACTCTGTAGACGAAGCGGCAACGAAAGGATGGCCCGACATTGCGTCTATGAAGTTACGCGTCTGTGAACCAAGTTAAACATTACAGCTTTCATAAGACGGGTCCCAAGAACAAAATCGTATATAAAAAAAAGACGCAATGTATTTTATTCCTAACTAGTGACCCGCCTCAGCTTCGCACGGGTGCAAAGGTGATATTAAATATATTATGCATGTATTATACCTATATTTATAAACCTTCCTCTTGAATCACTCTGTCTATTCAAAAAAACCGCATCAAAATCCGTTGCGTAGTTTTAAAAATCTAAGCATAATAGGGACAGACAGCGGGAAGCGACTTTGTCTTATACTATGTAGTGATTCACAGAACTATAAAGTCTCGTACCTACCGTAAATTGATAATTTTTCATATACGATTTTAATCTTGGGACCCAACGAAAACTTACATACAATAAAATATACGTAATGAAATCTCTTAATATTTATATAGACAACCTTGGTGTCTTTATAGCGATAGCATAGAAAAAAAAAACAATCAAAAGAGGCAAATGGGTGACTAATTGAAAACGGGTATAACATGTCTTAAACATCAAGTTTATTTGAACTTATGATTTAAAATCTTGCTGAAGATATCCTAGTGTAGTTACAAAAAATGTCAAATTTTATGGGTAGGGATATAATAATTACAATTTCACAAGCTACGGCAACAGATTGAAATTACTTAATTTTAATTAAATTTAGGACTAATGCCACCATCTAGGTTTTTCAGTACCATTTGAGCATACAAAATATATTTATAAATAGCGTCTATATGACTTAATTTCAGCTCAAAAAATTCGACGTGTTAAAATGTCAGTTGTGTTGTGTCACCCTATACACCACTATTTTTTAATTATGGCAAATACTTAAAGGGCTTATTAGAAAAGGTCTTGTTATTATTTAAGTAAAGTCTCAATGCATAATATTCATAAACAGAAAAGTTATGAGCGTTTGTTTATATATCCAAAAATCTCACTCAATTTATGGAAAAATAGTACAGGTTATTGTTTATGAATGAAAGAATGTCAATTTAAATTGGAAAAACACTGCGCTTAATATTTTATAGTAGTAGTTGTTATGAATGATGATTCAATTATGAATTTACTAATAATGATACATTTTTGTGGACAATTTTGGGATTTCGTTTTTTTTTATTTTGACTACACAGATATGATCAATATCGGGTACTGATTGAGCCCCATTTTTTTGTGCACTAATTAAAAAATAGGGGTGTATGTCTCCATCCCTTTAACAATTCTGTTTAGGTCATCAAATGGATCGTATTAAGAGTTCGTGGTAAGGCCTCTGATTAGCTTAATATTCGTGATAAGGCTACTGTCAAATATGTAGTAGATAAAATAGGATTACTGATAAATCGCCACATCGATGTATATGTCGTGGCCAGATCATAGAAATTGATCACTTCATGATATGGCCAACTAAAATTGGCCAGATCGTTTTAAACGTTAAAATTTGATGATATTGAAATATCAGCCCGTTTGGCCTACTTTCTATAAAGAACGAGAATTGACATATCATCAAATGTTAACGTTTACACGATCTGGCCAATTTTAGTTGGCCATATCATGAAGTGATCAATTTCTATGATCTGATCACAACATATATACATTCTTATAGAAAAATATTCGTCAATATAAGATTGATTAGCCGAAAATTCGTTACATTATATCTTTTGTAGTGCAAATGACGTTCTGTCTTTTTCGACAGTTAATACAAAAATAATCACAAGATTTCCTTTTCAATTGGTTCTTATAATAAGTGTGCCATATTGTTCGGTTACTTTTTAATAAAGGAACAAACAAGGTTAAGCTTATTATTTGTAAACTTACTATAATAGCTCTTACTAAGAAGGTAAGACTCAATAAATCAAATATAAAGAAAGTTAACATAAGAACGTTGCTTAAAACAAACATGGCAGTCGCTGTGAATAATCGACGACAATTTTCTTTCATTTTCTCTATTCGAGAAACTGGGCAGCAATCTTTACCAAAAAACAGAGAAATCACAAGTTTTATAAAAATAATCAAATTAACAACGGAAGGCATAAGATTGCACGTAAAAGAAGCACAAACAGTAATAAAAAGTTTATTTTTATCTTCATCGCCGTCTACTAATTTATTAATAATGAGCAATATGAATATACAAATGACCCATACAATTAAAGGGACAATCCAGGCGAAGATGGTGCTCTTGAGATACTTCCTTTCTATATTTTCATGAAAAACTTTAACAATATCGACGTAAAACATGTAACACATTACCAACAGCCAACAGTTATACACAGTCGTCAAGTAAACAAAGGTGACCAACCAATATATTCCGAAACAATATCTGACATTTATCGTCTTTTCTTCGCAATGCATTATAGTAAATGACACAACGGTTAAACGTAAAATATTCACAAGGATTGCACTAAGATACACGTAGTTGTTGAAATTCCGAAACTTCCTGATGAGGTACCATGATGTCAATCCGTACATGAAAGTGGCGAAACACAAGGTAAACTGGCAGTAGTGTGCAATAAAATAGAAGGGAACGTATGATGGCTCCAGGTAGCAACTGTTGATTGTAGTGCACATGGGCCCTGCGATCTCATCAGCATCCATGTTAAAAATCAAACTCGGTACAGATTTATAGACACTATTATTGTTGTATCTGATTCTAGATAGTTTGGGATCAAATTTTACGCGACTAATTGTACAATCAAAATAATAGCAGCTTCAAACCCCTCATCGTTTCGACAAGGATCGACACAAACTAACGTGACCAAACCAGGTGAACTTTGCGTGCTAAAAATCGATTCTGATTACCTTCCGTTATCAGAAGTACTGGTCGTCACATTGTAATAACCTGTGAGGCCTTTTAATCTTATATTTTTTATAAACATATCACAGTAGCCGGTTTTACCAGAGTAAGTACCATCTGAAATTCTGAATTCTCATTATGATATCATATAGCTGCAATATAATTTCTGTAATATTATTAATATTGGAATCGCTATCTGCAGCGATGTGCTATTGATATAATCGACGGAATTAGAACCAACATCTTATCCAGATCGTGATGTATGACTAATTCTGTATATGTTTCTTAGGTAGTAAAGACACTTGATGCTATGTTAAAGTTATGAGAAAAGACTACGCTACTTAACTGTGATTTAACAAGTGATGCCGATGCTTTTAGCAAAGATTCAGAAGTAGTGGTACTAAGAATCAGGTGGAACCAGCTTGTTAATGCCAATCAAATAAATATAACTTGGAAAGCAAAAGGCAATAGAAGGAACGCAAGTGACTTTTAGTTAGTAAAAGTCTGAAACACCCTCTTGCTCCGTCAAAAGTTATTTGATGAATTATCATTCAAAACAAAAGCGCTGGGTACCACTAATTGGATAGAAAAAAAAAACAATTTTGAATGCTTTAATTATTTCATAAATTTATTTATGGTACTGTCGTAATATTTTATCATAACATTGATTGGTTTTATTTACAGTATTATTTGTTTTATTCACAATTAAATTGTTTTTTTATATGTATGTATTTAATTACTTATTTATTTTCGGTTTGTCAATTTATTAAGTAGCAGCCGCTATGACCACCCTAAGGCCGACTGGTAGGTCCGCCTTTGTACAGTGTTATTTAATAGTGCAAAAAGTTTTAAAAAAGAAATAAATATTTGGATGATGACAAACATCACGACATTGTCCTATTCTTTCGATTCACATAATATTTATACCATAATACTCGGTTACTCTTTACTAAAGGAATAAATATCGAAAGAACAATTGTTTGACAGCTAAAAGTGACAACCCGTAATGGTAAACCAGTAGAAGTAAAAGCCAATATTAAAAAAATTAAAACATTGATATTGGTCAACATAAACATAGCAGTTGCTGTAGACAAACGACGCCAGTTTTCTATATTTTTCCTGTTTTCAGGAACCACACTTGAGTTATTGTCTTTAGAAAATAGAGAACGAACAAGCTTTACAAAAACGATAACGTTTATAATCACGGGTACCAATTCACACATCACTATAACTACACCGATTATAATATAAATAGTCAGTTTTCGTTCAGCACCTTTTACAGCAAATTTGACAATGATTAAAATAAATATACAAATGATTATTCCTATCACAGGTATACCCCAGGCAAAGAAAGAACTTTTGAGGAACTTGCTTTTCGTATCTCCACTGAAGACTTTTACAACATCAACGTAAAACATATAACACATCACTAACAACCAATAATTGAACACTGTTGAAAAATACTTGTAAACTAAAAAAGCATAGACAGAACTATATTCTTCTTCAGAATACATTCTAGTTATTGATACTACTATTAAACGATATAAATTCACTAAATTTGTATTCATATAAACGTAGTTGTTGAAATTACGAAACTTCCTTATGATGCACCAGGATATCGCTCCGTATATAGACACAGCCAGAGTCAAGGCTACCTGAACATAGTGTATGACTATGAAATGATCAACTGACGGGTTTTGGTCATCACTATCACTCACTGTATTATTGTGTTCATTAATGTTAAAATGAGACATGATAAAGTCAAACATAATGCTCACACTCATATGCAGAAATAATTTTCCATTAGTATAATTCTTGAAAACCAAAATATAGATGAAAGCGATATAACAAAAGCTTTACATCGAACATTATTGTGAAAAGGTCAGAACCATACTAATGCGATTAAACCAGATTTTGCGTATTAGTAATCTACAAATCGATTTTATTTACCTTCACTTTATCTGTACAGTTTATAATAGCCCTTGATGTTAATCATGTTTCATGATAACACAGAGTACCGCATCCATTAGTTTTCATGTATATACATGAATACCTTTAGCTTTTGACCATTTTTACCCCTGAAATTTTAAATATTTTAAACTCATATGTATAAATATGGCAACGGAGAGTTTGATGCTTTTTGTAGAAATCCAAAATTTGTATGGCGAAATTCTAATAATCTTCGGTGTAAAAAGTCTACATGCGAGTAGAAAATTGATGTTGATACAATATTGTACTTTATTTTTCTGAAAATAGGGTATTAATTTACTTTGTAAAACAGATATTGTACCTACACTCTCGTACCGGTCAACTCGCAAAGGACTCGCATGATCTGTCTCCATCCAGCACTATCTCGCGTTGACACACGTTGTCACGCACCAACTCGCTCCAACCATCGCGAGACATTGCTGCACCAGCTTCATATTATGCTCTGCAGCTCCCAGTGTTACTGACATGTGTGTTGGGCGACGCGTAATAGCACGAGTCGGAACGAAGTAGCGATAGCAAGCACAAGGCAGCGCTGGCTATCGCGAGGACACATTTTAAACTGACTTCGAAAAGGAGGAGGTTCTATGTTCGGCAGTATGTATTTTTTTTTTCCGAATGGCGGAAGGTATTATTTAAGTTTGGCTGAGGGGTACTACAACAAAACAGTGTAAAATAAAAAACTTTTTAAAAAAAATACAACCGACTTCAATGTAAAAAAACACAAAAAAGTGCAAAATAAATTTAATTTCGGAAGTCGGTGTTTAATAACGAAGAGACTAAACTATTACAGAAACACCGACTTCCGAAATTAAAGTTATTTTGCACTTTTTGTGTTTTTTTTTACATTGAAGTCTATTGAATTTTTTTTGTTGTTTTTTTTCTTATCCCATCACAATTGTCGCTTATCCCATTTACGGTTCGCCCCCTCAGTGTAAAACTATCATACTGGGTCTACTTTCACATTTATACCTTTTCAAGCGCATGTAGAATATCTGGTACTACTAGATAAACCGTTTAACAGAAATCATCGAACCGGATTGGGTTTCACCTTTGTGTTTATACACCGTTAAATTTTGGTCGTTTTAATCCTGCGGAGGGTCGATTCGGTTCATGAAACACTATTGATTCGTAAAGATAAAAATGAAAAATAAAGTACTTTTTTTAAACTCGAATTAATTTACGCATGTACGAAAGTAAACGTCATCTGATCGAGGCCAATGAACTGTAGTAGTTAGTACGCAACGACCGACAACTCCCTACAAGGTCATTAACTCGTTTACTTAACGAAATTAATTTCGTACATGCGTATATAAATTCGAGTTTTAGAAAAAAAGTACTTTATAATTTTAATTTTATCGATATTGTTTCACGTACCGAATCACGTTCAAAATTTAACGGTATAAATAATAAAATAATAAGTTTTATGAGGGACCTTCCCAATCCGTCTATCGGCAACGGAACAATGGTTTAAAAGCTTATTGTTTCATCCAACATAATCCAAAGCAATGTTTGGTCAAGAGGAAACTCGAAAAGAGGGAGATAGTGTCTGAAAGCTCTGTTGGCGATCAGTAATCCTGCCATTTACTTGAATAATTCACAAAACTTCTTTTAGGAACTATGCCTTTTTTGTTTTAAATCATAAAAGTTTTAGGCATAACAAATTCTTTATTCAAAATCTCGATTATGTACACGGTTCCTTTATCTATACTTTCTTTATTTTTTTAAATTATGAGTACATTATGAAGGACCCGACGTTCAAGAGATGTTTACTGGATTAGTGTTACACAAATTTATATCACTAAAAACCTAGACAGTATCCACAAGACATCTGTGTTTCCAAAATATCTAGAAAAAGATGTAGGTATCGACGTGACACGGAAGAGCGGTTGTATGGAAATGTATTCGGGATTGACCGCTCTTCAAAATGAATAATATTTTGATGTACAATTGGATATACAGAGAACATAAAAGGACGTTGCCATCAAATCATATACATTTATCAGGTTCACGCAACTTTGTTATCGATTACCGTGGGTGATACAAAATATGATATGGACGAATAGGTAGATATCATTTGCATTTAGGAAAGGATGACAATCGTTAATCATTGTAACAGATTAAATCCGTATATATTCTAATTCTTAATTAGACAATTTTTTCACAATGCAGACTGTTTATTTGCGGAACTTATTACCTATGGAAGTAAGGCGTGCAAACGCTACCAATGCAACGTTTAAAAAATGGTGAAGAATCATTACCTTTCTCTTAAATTCTTCTTCTTTTTTTTCATTATATATTTGACATTTATTAGTATTTTATTTTATATTGATTGTATAAATTTTATATTATTATGGCTTGTAAATTTTATAATATTTCTGGTATATGTACACTGAGAGTCTTAAATCTATCTCCTTTCCTTTAAAAGTTGTTTGTAAGTGATTGCCCTATGTATTGTACACTTGTTTTTATAAATGTTTTTCCTGTATTTTATGAGGAATACAATTATTAAAAAAATAAATAAAGCAGTAATGATTTATCCTCTTAGCGTACTGATACAACAATAATCATAGTATATTCCTGGTAGATCGATTTTTAAAATACTCTTTCCATAATTCCCGGTTACTCTTCAACAGAGGAACAAAAAAGGTCATGGTTATCACTTGTAAGCTCGATGTAATACCTCTAACTAACATTGAAAAATTAAATACATCCCAAATAACAAATGTACACATAAATACATTGCATACAATGAACATAGCCGTCGCTATAGACAAACGACTACATTTCCTTTTCAGTCTTTCTTTTTTAGATTCACATACATTCGTATTTGTATTTTTGCTAAAAAACAGGGAATATACAACCTTTATAAAAATAATTAAGCTTATAAACGAAGGTAAAACGAAACACGAAAAATAAAGGCATATGGTTGCAACCTTTAAAAACACTTTTTCGATATCTTCTTCAAATATTAGTTCAATTATACTTAAAATAATGAAGCAAAAGATCATTACAACTGCAGGTTCTCCCCAAACAATAATGGAGCTTTTAAGAAATTTCCTTCTAATATTTTCATGAAACACTTTGACAATATCAACGTAAAACATGAAACACATCACTAACAACCAATTGTTGTGCACCGTTGTTAAATACATGAAAGTGATACGCCAATAAACACTAACGCACTGCAATCTACCAGGGTTTTTTGTTTTACAATGAATTAATGTAAAAGATATAACGCTTAAACGTAATATATTCACTAGTATTACACTGATGTACACGTAGTTGTTGAAATTACGAAATTTCCTGATGAGGTACCACGATGTCACTCCGTATATGAACGTGGATATGCACAAAGCAAACTGGAAACAGTGTACGATCAGAAACACTAAAGCGCCTGATGGCTCCAAATCGTTCTCAGCCAATGAAGAGTTAGGTTCGTTTAAATTTTGGTAAATCATAATAACCATCAAAATTGCTTAAAGCCAAAGCGAAGGCAACTAGTACTAAATGTGTCTCCCAAAATAAACGATGGTACTTTACTTGAACAGTGACAGGAACTAACTAATGTAATTTAACAACTTTTGAGCACTTTATGTATCAATCATGTTTACCTTGCGTTATCAGAACAGTACGTAAGTTAGTCTGGTAGACAATAAAATTCTGTGATAACATCATCATATCTACCCCCACCTCAATAAATAAAAAGCTAAAAAAAAGTTTTAATGTATGAAAATATGGTTCATATAATCATATATCATCGTTGTCAAAGGCCTGACGTCATGGCGAGTATGATAGTTAGTGTGGTAACACGTAAATGTCAGTTGAGCGAGTCCAATGACAATGGTAGTCAGTATGCAACGACCGACAACTACCTACAAGGTCATTAACTCTTACAAATCGATAGTGTTCCATGTACCGGATCAACCCTCCGCGAGATTAAAACGATCAAAATGTAGCCGTATATGTATTTTTATGTGTATCACAGTAAATTTTATTTGAAATGCAATTCTTACTATAAAAACTTGCAAATAGCTGTTCTGGATCTGGGTGATGTTGCGTATTTAAGTTCCTAATGTGGCTGCCTTACTAAGCATTAGTAGATTAAAATATCGTAAAACGTTATTCTACTTTAAATTTTGGTTTAAACATACAGAACTTAAATTCATTGGAAATGTTTTATGACTGTTTGGAGATATACGGAACAGAGGGTAAAGTCCCACATACCTCCGTTGAAAAGGGAGGATCCTCCGACCAGACATGTTGTTATGTCTGGTGGGCTATTGCCCGATACATGATTTAGGGCTGTTCTATAATTATGTTCAAATCGCGCAGAGAATGTTACTTAATTGAATGTTTATTAATTTGTGACGACATAGATGTCGCTACAATTGTCATCACTCAATAATATGCTGATATATGTCCTCGTGCGCCGCCGATTTTACATACTTTTGTACAAAATTTGTTAGGCCGAAAATGTTGGTTCCTATATCTTCGTTTTCCCCGAAAAAAATAAAAAGAGATTTTTTTTTCTTGAGGTATTTTGTAAACAAACGTGCAATTACGTTATAATAATATTGATTTATTTATTGATTTATTTATTTCAAAAACAATTTACATTGTGTGTGAATATAAAAGCTTACAAACTAGGAACACAAGTCGCAGAAACTAATGACGAAAAAAAAAAGGTAAATTAAAAAATAAACAATAATAAATAAAACAAACAAACAGATTAAATTTGGTTACCATTAAGTCAATAATTAAACATAAAATTTACTAACCACATCAATACATAAAAATAAAATTAACTACCAATGTCAATTGAAAATTAAATTGATTGAGTGAAGAATGTCAATAAATAAAAAAGTGAGAAAAAAAAAAAGTTAATTACAATGTCAATAGAAAAAAAATAAAAATAATAATAAGTCAAATAACAATATTAAAAATTTAATTCTGTATTTTACAAATCATCTATTGAGTAGAGGCATTTCTACAACAGGAATGCCTTGAGCCTTGCTTTGAACGAGCTTGTATACAAAGTGCTTTTTAATTCAACTGGCAATCTATTAAATATTTTAACGGCCTGGTACAGTGGACTGTGTTTAACAATGTTAAGTATTGGAATGAGTTTGCTATCTAAATCTTTTCTACGTGTTTTTTCCCTTAAAAGTCTGTCATCATCAGTTTCAAAGTGATAGATATATTTCTTCAAGGTGGTTAAAAGTACCAGTACGTAAAGTCCAGGTACTGTGAGGATGGCAAGTTCTTTAAAATAGGGTCGACAGCTCTCTTGTTGGGAAACACGAACAATGGTTCTAATCGCTCTTTTCTGGAGAATGAACGCCCTTACTACTTAATACGCTAATGCGCGAAAAAATATTTACGAAAACCATTGGATTGACACTCTGCGTTATCATCTGCTATGATTAACAGCTAGGGCGATTTAGATAGATTAACTGTATTGGTAAGTAATGGTAAATAAAGTCGTTTTGTGGATATAGAAGCTCTAATTTTAGTATAATCGCATTAGTATTGTTTTGATCCTGTTATAGTAATGTTCGGTTTAAACCAAATGTTATATCTATTGTTGAGAGTGAAATTACAGTACCAATGACATGGGCATTATAATTATGGAAAATGACATCTTCATATTTTTGATGTTTATCATGGTTGATATTGTTAACAGTGAATCCAACTATACAGTGAGTGATATGGATCACAAAGTATATTTCTTCATTTTACACTGTATCCAGCTCGCCATGACTCTGGCTACGTTCATGTATGGAGTGATATCTTGGTACATTATAAAAAAGTTTCGCAATTTCAACAACTACGTCTATCTCAATACTATCCTAGTGAACATATGTCGGTTGATTGTTATGTCCATAACTGGACTGTATAACGACAAAGTATTTAATTCTTTCTCTGACTTCTTAGTCTTTATGTTTTTTTCGACAGTGTTCAACTATTGGTTGTTGGTAATGTGCTTCATGTTTTACGTTGATGTTGTAAAAGTTTTCAAGGGAGATATGAAAAGGAAGTTTATTAAAAGTTTTTTGTTTGCTTGGGGCATACCTGTGATAGGAATGATCATTTGTATAGTTATATTAGTTATTATTGAACTAGCCGTAGAAGGTGCTGAACAAAAACTGATCCTGTTCATTATAGTTGGTGCTACTATATTAATAGCAGAATTGATGCCTGTGGTAATAAATGTGACCATTTTTGTAAAGCTTATTTTTTCTTTATTTTTTTGTAAAGACAATAAATCGTGTGTTGTTTCTAAAATAGAAAGAAATAAAGAAAACTGTCGTCGTTTATTTACAGCTACGGCTATGTTCATGTTGACCAACGTCAATGTTTTAATTTTTTTAGTTTTAAATTGTATCGATGCTGATTTACCATTACGGGTTGTCAGTTTTAGCTGCCAAACAGTTGTTCTCTCGTTATTTGTTCCTTTAGTAAAGAGTAATCGAGCATTATGGTGTGAATATTTTGTGAATCGGAGGAATAGATCGATGTCGTAATTATTTTTTATTTATTTTTTAGTAATGTTGTGAAGAATTGCAGTGAGTACTTTTTATTGCCTAATATTGAGACTGTACTTATCTTGTCTTGTATAGGAGTGGTCATTAAAGGAAAATCAAATATTAAAAAAATGTACTATTTTAAAAGCTTAATAAATAAATACTTAATTAGATATATCAAATATGTTTAATTTCTCCTGTTTTTTTTTTTAGATAGGAAATGATCCAATTGCTTTCCACGCTCTAGGGTGGAGCGGGAGGGCGTATCAAACTTTTACCTCCCGACTAAAACCACCTCCTATGTTCCTTTTTGGCCTTGCATTTTTCTCCTGCATGGTTACGCTTGGCATAAGTTATATATTTTTATAATTTAGACCTAGGCTTACCTTATTCTTAGCACCACATTTTAAAGCTGGGAAAGCATGAAGTGTTTTCTCCTGTTTTAGGACGATGCCAGAGGGCGAATCAGATTTTTACTGACTAGAACCCATCTGTATTCTTCGGTTGCCCTTTGCGTTTTAGGGTCGCAGTAAACTTTTTCAAAGTTTCCCGCAGCTCTAGCAACTATTGGGCCTCCTAGGGCTCTTCAGGCGTACTATTCTCTAAGAAAACAACCTTGAGCGCAGCACTAGGCGCAGTGACGAAATCCAAATAGGAGCATTGGATTGTTAACCAAATGTATCTATACATGGGATTGTTAACCAAATGTATTTACCTGTATATGTGATTGTTAACCAAACCTATACATGATAAATGATATTTATTTTGCAAATAGGTTTTTAAAATCACTATTACACGTCAATTTTGACTAGATGAGGCCGGTGGGATTGTTAACTAAATGTACCTATACATGGGATTGTTAACCAAATGTACCTATATATGTCCGTCCGGTAACAGTCCGGACCGAGCCCAAGTCGTCAACGGCACGCACTGTTCCCGCGCGCCTCAAGGAGTGGTCAGCAAACTTTAGGGCCCAGTAGGGTCGAAGCCTACTCTGAGGCTCTGGGGAGGTATGAAAGTGCATACCAGGGTCCAGGAACCAAGCAAAAGAAGGAACAGGGTAGGTTTTTAGTCAGTAAGAGTCTAACACTATCTCCCGTTTCGCCCAAGGGCGGGGGATGTCTTTAGATGATTTTACCTACCATAAACAAAAAAAACCTATACATGGGATTGTTAATCCAATGTACCTATTTGAATTTCGTCGCCGCTGATTCCAGCGCTGCTCTCAAGGCTGTTCTTATTTTTTAAAAGATATTAAGCAGTGATGCAATCGTTGATGGTGAGGCACACTAGTCAAGGCAGTGTAGTCTTAGAGAATAGCACTGCTGTTTTACTAACATCTCTTTGAGATGTGGGTAGAACACTCGTCGACTCGGGCTCGAAATTTAGCGGACGGCCGGACGGTGATTTCTACCATTATGCGATATGCGAAGGCAAGGTACATTAAATTATTTATTTTGTTATTAATGTACTCAGAGGAAAACAATATTGGAAAACACACATTCATTAGTATAAATTGCTTATTTATATAGAAATTTCTTCAGAAATGTTGTACCTACGTAAAACAAGAGAAGAAGAATATGTGGAATCTTCAACAAAGTATCATATAAACAGAATATGTAGTGTAGTATTTTTATTCCTGTAAATTACTTTTTTCTATATTTTTTTTTATCAATACATTCGCGTCTATTGGCTTGATAACTCTTTACGACATTCTTCCAATTTTAAAACATAAAATTGTGTTTGTCCATGGCCAAGACCATGGCTGTAACAGGCCCCTGCGCGAGAGGCTATTGCCCCCGATCACAACCACGATGACACGGAGACACAAGATGGTTACATAAGTTTTTTCGCTCTGAGTAAAGAAAACAAGAGTGCCTGGCTTCTACTGACTCTTCTTCTTGACAATGGTCTTGCCTGGCCCAGTATTCGGCCACGGCAATGACGTCCACTGACGCCGTTAAAAGACATCATAATCACCATCTGTGGACTAAATAAAACCTACCGTAGTATATGATAAGATAGGAAATATAAATAATTAAAATCATGCATGACAAATACAAAATAAAAAAAGAAAGAAATGTTTATATCATTTTATTAATATGTAGAAATTTAATTATGTGAGAGATCATTAATTTTATTATAATAGCCTTATTGTTCTTATTCAAAGTTTTTAAAATAATGTAATAAATGGGTATAGATTTTTAACAAAAAAAAAAGATTGTTTTAGGTAATCTTCACTCATCTTGTCTTTTACAACAGCTAACACAACAATAATCAAGAAATAAACTTTTCAACCGGTTCTCATAATACATATGCCACATTGCCCTGTTACTTTTTAATAAAGGAACAAATAAGGCCATACCTATTATTTGCAAGCTCAATACTATAGCTCTTATTAAAATAGTAAGTTTAAATATATCAAATAAAACAAAAGTCAACATCGATACATTGCTTAAAACGAACAAGACCGTGGCTATAGACAAACGACGGAAACTATCTTTCCTTCTATCTTTTTTAGAAACCGCACAAGCATTTGAATCTTTACAAAAAAACAGAGATTTCACAAGTTTCATAAAAATTATCAAGTTTATAAACGAAGGCATAAGATTGCACGTAAACAAAGCACAAATGCTAAGAAACAGATTACTTATTCTGACTTTATCGCCTTTTACTGCACTATCTATAATGAGTAAAATTAATATGCAAATGATCCATATTATCAGAGGCACGACCCAAGCAAAGATGGAGCATTTGAGATACTTCCTCACAATAATATCTTTATGAAAAACTTTAACAATATCAACGTAAAACATGTAACACATGACCAACAGCCAACAGTTATACACAGACGTCAAATAAAAAAAGGCGATTAACCAATATAAATTAAGGCAGTGTCTGAAATCAATAGTATTTTTTTCACAATGTATTACAGTAAGTGACACGACAGTAAGACGTAATATATTCACTAGGATTGCACTGAGATACACGTAGTTGTTGATATTACGAAACTTCCTGATGAGGTACCACGATGTCGCTCCGTAAATGAACGTGGTTAGACACAATGCAAACTGAAGATAGTGTCCGATCATATAGGCGGGAACGATTGATGGGTCCAGGCAGCAATCGTTGATTGTAGAACAAAAAGGCCCGTTGTGATCATAAGCAGCCATGACAGGAATCAAAATTGGTACTGATATCCTAATAGAATTATTACTGCTATCCACGACTACATACGCGTAGGCGACAACTAAAAGTGTGGCCGACAGTTCACTCAAAACAATAATATATCCACACCCTTCATCACTTCAATACTATAGTAAACTAATGTGATCAGATCGGTTTTCATGCATTTCGTGTGCTGAATATCGGTACAGATTACCTTGTCTTATCTGTTGTAATTGTCAATTAAAACCTACGATAGCGTCGTCACTCGTGCAGGCTTTTTAATGACACATATGGATAAACAGTGCGATGATCCTTTCGAGCTTTACTCTGATTCTAGTTTGTGACTTGTACTCCAATATTACGTGATATATGATGCACTTTTGTGATGCTATCAATTTCTTGTGTAGTCTGCTACAGACAGACACTGGGATATTTCACTTCTATGATTCCTTTTGCCTTATACTGCCTTACTGTAAAGATTTTTTTTCATTATTTATCTACATTGTGCTCATATAATAGAAGATACATAAAATATGTAACCAAGATTTATGTAACTCATAATATAACTTAAAAGAGTTTCAATGGAGTTTCTTGCACGTTCTTATCCATAGAGACACGCTTTGGAACATGCCATTTAGCTTCACTTTTTTTTGGACTGACCGATATTTTGACAATTCAAAAGTGCCTGAAATTGGTCTGTTTCAAATAAAAGCTTCTGATTTCTGATTTCTTCCAGTTGTCGCTTCGTTAAATATCGGCTTTAAAGTAAATGTTTTTGGTAAAAAAAACCGGGAAAGTGTGAGTCGGACTCGCGCACTGAGGGTTCTTTACAAACTTACCCATGAAAGCAATTCGATTCCCGCATTGAGTTACAAATTTACAGTTTTCAAATTTTTTTCCTGTACTTATGTTAGGAGACTTTGCTTCATGCCAGATTGCAAGGTTCTAGGTCAACGGGTATTTTTATTCCCTTGAGAGTATCGAAATACACGGTTTTTGCGGCATATACGGCCGTATCTTTGTTTTCGTTGATTTGAAGTTTTATTTTTTTACAGCTTTAAGAAAATGCAGACCTGAGTGTATGGTTTTAACTTCAACTCGATATCTCCTAACAAATTGATCCAATAAGGGTTCTGTTTTTTTCTTTTAAGGTACAGATTACAGAACTCTAAAAATTGGGCATATGGTTGACTTTCCAATGGCACGCAAAAATTAAATAACCCTTAAACTAAGTTAACATACTAAGTAACATGTAGCCAAATAAAACGAAGTTTTACATCTTAAAGTATTTATTACATACAATTTAACTTGCATGCTATTACAATATTCAGTTGATTTTGTTGGGGCATGTTTGTAAAAAAAAAATTGACGTGTAAAAGTGTTTTTGAAAAACCTATTTGCAATATAAATATCATTTATTATTTATCATTTAATTATAATATATCAAATATGCAGAGCGCAGGTGAAATACAACAATTCTGAAATCTTAAAATATTTATTTCATAAACTTACATACGGTAACATATAAGTTTATGAAATAATTAAATGAAGATTGCACAATATTTTACTGATAACAATTTTTATGCTACCTCTTTTCTTAAAATTACTTAAAAAAACACACACAGACAGTACAAACAGTGTTACTTACTAGTTCACAAAACTTAAAAAAAAAAAACAAATATTTGATAGATAACAAACATACAGCAGGCTATATTCTTAACATTACTAATAAACAACACAAAAATAATCACGACATCGTCCTATTTTTTCGCTTCACATAAAACTCGTACCATAACGTCCGATTACTCTTTACTAAAAGAACAAATAACGATAAAACAATTGTTTGACAGCTAAAACTGGCAACCCGTAGTGACAAATAATAATTGAAAAGTCCCGCTAGTAAAAGAAATAAAACATTGATATTGGTCAACATAAACATAGTCGTTGCTGTAGATAAACGACGCCAGTTTTCTTTATTTCTTTCTTTCTCAGGAATCACAAACGAATTACTGTCTTTACAGAAAAATAGAGATCGAACAAGCTTTACAAATACCAATATGTTTATAAACAAAGGCACAATATCGCATACAATTATAGTACCAATAGCAATAAGAAGAAGAATGATTTTTTCTTTATCACCTTCCAATGCTAGTTCAATAATAATAAAAATAACAAAACAAATGACAAATCCTATTGCAGGCATGCCCCAGGCAAAGAGGAAGCTTCCAAGAAACTTCTTTTTCATATCTCCATTGAAGACTTTTACAACATCGACGTAAAACATATAACACATGACTAACAACCAGTAGTTAACCACTGTTGAAAAAAACATAAAGATTAAGAAGTCAGTGAACGAAACAAACACTTTGTCGTTATATATTCCAGTTATTGACAATACAGTCAACCGGCATATGTTCACGAGGATCGTATTGAGATATACGTAGTTGTTGAAATTGCGAAACTTTCTTATAACGCACCAAGATATCACTCCATATATGAATGTAATCACTGACAAGGAGAGCTGAACACAATGTAAAATAAAAAAATATGAAACAATTGCCGAGTATTGACCATCCCTTTCACTCACTGTGGAGTTAGGTTCACTAGAATCGATATCAGCCATAATGATTATGATTAATATAAACATTGTGCTCACACTTCATATACAGAAGTTATTTTCCATGATTACTTTCTTAAAAACCGAAACATTGACGATAAACGAATTATGTAAAATCTCAAAATATAGTTTCACATCAAACATTACTATAACAGAGTCAGAAACCAACTAATGCGCATAAATCAGATTCTGCATAAAATATTAGCTATCTACTAATCGGCTTGATTTACCTTAACTTATCTTGTACAGTACCTAATGGCACTACAAGTAAATCGAAGTCGATGAACACGCAAAACTTTGCATATTTATAGCTTATCTTGAATATCATCCCTGGAGTCGAAAATTGACGCTTTTTACATTTAAATGTTAAATGAATATATAGAATGTCGCTCTAGATGTGATCTTTGGCGCTAAAACAGACGCTTAAATCTCCTAGTGATTTCCAAGCCGCCTTCGTCACCTGGGCACGTTGCCATGGCTCTCCTGGAAAACCAGGTCTTCGGAGCAGGTCTCAAATCACCGGTAGAGAATCTATATGTATAGCTGGATTCTCGGATGGTTTCAATCATTAGCCTTTGTGTAGCTTCTCTCCGCAGACCATGGCCTACTTTCCTTGTGACACGTGCTTTATTACCTGTTCACGTAGGGATCTAATGACAGTATCAGTATGGCATTGTCGTGGCCATATACTGGGCCAGGTACGGAATAATAACATTTTTGAAAATAAATTTATTTTACCGTTAACATGCTAAAACCACAAAGTAGAATAACACTCGTTGAAATGAATCGGACAATGTGACACTTCAGGCGATCAACCAATCATAATAGCCAGGGTTCAAATAGTTGTCACATCGCACCAATAACATTAGTTACAATTTGCCCCGAAATATGTGTCTTAGTTTTTTAAATCAGCCAAGTTACCGTCTGGGACACTTATGTGTGTTTTACCCCAATTATTCTGATTTTTCGCGCAACTGTAGTTTTTCACAATTATTTGAGCAGTATTATTTGCTAATAGACGATATATAGTTTAAAAACTAGACCTGTTTTCCGGCGACTAAAAAAAAATAATCATGATTATCCTGGAAGAATATAACCCACATTGGCGACTTAATATTGCAATTCACAATCTTAAACGTAATACTGGTTCCATTTAAACTTCCTTAATCTTTTGAATACCGTAATTAGAGCCATAATAGTAAGACAATAGGTGTGCGAACGCCGGCGTTCGCGTGGGGCTTGAGTAATTAAATTACTAAGTATTAGGTTAACTCGGTTTTCACAGCTTTTTCCAAGGTACTTAAAAAGATCCTTGGCAGCCATCCGAAAAGTTTTCTGGACAAATATGACATCATGGCTGATAACCAGTATAGTTTTCGCACTGAAGTCTCCACTGAAGATACAATATTTGATTGGGTACTAAGAATCTTGATAATAAAACCTAATGTTTAGGAATATTCTTAGACCTGTCTAAAGCTTTCGAAAAAATCTTTGTCCCTTTGCTTTTCGATGAATTGTAATTACTTTGCATAAGAGGTCTGGCCTTGCAATTCTTTAAAGTTATATATTTTTTTTTACAAATTACCATAATTGATATTCATATTAATGGTAAGGAATTTATCGCTCGTAGTGTCCTTCAGGGAAGCATCCTAGGTCTCATTTCATTCCGGATCTACGTAAACGACTTGAGTAAAATGTCCCTTTCCAGCATTTTTGTACAAGCTGATGACACCGTGTTTGTAAATAACGGACTGACTTGGCATTGTATTAGAATCAGCTCGGAATCAGGACTAATAAAAGACTGAAATGGCTTAATCATAATTTGTTAATTCTCAATTTTGACCAGACTTTATATATTTTCTTCTCCATTCGCCATAACACCGCTCCTGACCAAGCCTACTCAATAATTACTCACACCTGTCCACAACTGTCATCTGTGAGCCATTGTCTAGCAGTAATTAGAACTCAGAATGTCAAGTATCTTGATGTACAAATAACTAATACTTAATACTTTTATCTTCAGAACTATGATACTGGTATATTTTTTATAGCACTCAGAGAATCAGCCGACTTTAATATCGTCATCATCTTCCTGCCCTTTTCCATCGGCCAACTTTAATATATTCACTAAAATTGCACTGAAATACACGTAGCTGTTGAAATTACGAAACTTCCTGATGAGGTATCATGATTTCACTCTGTAAATGAATGCTACAAACAGTAATACATCCTCACCCTTAATTACTTCAACAGGGACTGAAACAAACTAATGGGATCAGACCGGATTTCGTGAACTTCGGATATCGGTACTGTTACCTTGTCTTATCTGTAATAATTGTCAATTAAAACCTACGATAGCGTTGTCACTCGTGAAGGCTATTTAATGACACATTATGGATAAAAAGTACGATGACCCTTGTAAGCTTTAGTCTAATGCCAGTTGCGACCTTGTACACTGGTATTACGTGATACTCAAGCATCACAAAGAATGTTTTAGTACCATTTTGTGCAGCTTTTTTTTTATTTAATTCTTTATTTTACACCAAAACAGCTTAAAAAATAAATTGAAAATAGAGGTCATGTACATAGGCGAGCTTAACTCAAAGTTGAGTTTTCTTCCAGCAAACCATTGAGTGATAGAGAGAGATTACAATAGAGGGTAAGATCCAGTGTACAATTTTAAAAATACGAATAAAATAATACATAAATATACCTACATACATAAATACAAATATACTTAAATACATAATACTGCGTGGGGCGCCTTACATAATTATAATGAATATATTCAGCTAATGATGTTCAGGCTGGTTTGTTACATAAGAGTTATGCCAAACGCAACCATGCCAAACTAATTAATACTGAAATCGTAAATTATTTATTCAATAAATTTGTCTGTTACTATCACATTATTTAGCTAATGACAATTTACACGCTACCTTTATCTTAACTTAACTTAAACACAACACAAAATTAATCACGACATCATCCTATTTACTCGCTTCAGATAAAACTTGTGCCATAATGTCCTATTACTTTTTATTAAAGGAACAAATAACGAGAGGAAAATTGTTTGACAGTTAAAAATGAGAACCCGCAATGGTACATCAGCATCGACAAAACTTAATATTAAGAAAATTAAAAAATTGAGGTTGGTCAACATAAACATAGCCATCGCTGTAAATAAACGACGACAGTTTTCTAAATTTCTTTGTTTCTTAGGAATTACACACAAATTATTATCTTTACCAAAAAATAGAGATCGAACAAGTTTGATAAAAAGCAATATGTTTAAAAACAAAGGCACGAGGTCGCATATCATTATAATGCCAATAGCGACTATAAACAGAAAGATTTTTCCTTTATCACCTTCCAATGCTGGTTCAATAATAAGAAAAATTACAAAAAGCATGATATATCCTATTGCAGGAATACCCCAGGCGAAGAGAAAGCTCTTAAGAAACTTCTTTTTCATATCTCTATCGAAGACTTTAACAACATCGATGTAAAACATGTAACACATCACTAACAACCAATAGTTAAACACTGTTGAAAAAAATATAAAAATTAAGAGGTCAATAAACGAACTAAACACTTTGTCGTCATACATTCCCGTTATAGACAACACAGTCAACCGACATATGTTAACTAGGATCGTATTGAGATATACATAGTTGCTGAAATTGCGAAACTTCTTTATAATGCACCAAGATATCACTCCGTATATGAACGTAGCCAGAGACAAGGAGAGCTGAATACAGTGTAAAATAAAGAAATATGAAACCATTGACGAGTCTTGACCGTCCTTATCACTCACTCTAAATTCGAGTTCATTGGCATCGGTATCAACCATGATGAACAAAAATATATGTACTAACACTTTTATAAGTCATTATTCATGATTACTTTCTTGGAAACAAAAATATAGGTTTCGCTTCTACTCTTAGTTGTTGACACAAAATAAATTTTCATATCAAACATAACTGTAACAGGTTCGGAACCAAACTGTGCTTAAACCTAATTCTGTATATTAGTTATCTACTAATTGACTTGATTTACATTATCTCGTGCGGTCCGTAATGGTTGTCACTAGACTAGTCAATCATTGTCGATGAACACGAAAAGCATCGCACAATATTATTCAGTTCTCTTAAATATCGTCACTTTGTAGACAACAGCACTCTAGTCAATAAATGGCGGTTTTTACAATTGAATGGCATTGGGAAATATTGCTCCTTTAGCTAGATCAAACTATTTGTTATATTTTATCCGATCAACCAATCAATATTTAAATAGTTGTTGCAGCATGCCAATAATCTGGTTACAAAACAGAAATCGGCTCTTTAAACGTAAAATAATTAAAAAAAATATTTTCAGTACATTTTTAATTTAAACATTTTATAAAATTTATATTAATAAACCCGTATATCGAATCAAATTTTGTCACACCTTTATTAAATGTTTATAATTATAATACACATGCAAATAAAAAATCAATTTAATATTTCAAGTTACTGATTTTCGAGACAATGAATCTAGATAATTATGCAGATACAAAATCGATCTCTGTTCCAAATCTTGGCTTCACTGACAATGAATACAACAATATTAATCATGGAAACGTCTCTTCAATCGATTCTTATAATACTCGTGCTATAAAATAGCAAGCGCGATTGCTTTTTAATAGAGGTATAAAACATGCTAATGTTATCATTTGTAAGAGTAATGTAATGGATCGCAATGGGAAAGAAAAATCAAATACTTCCCAAATATTTAATGTCAACGCATTGAGGTTGGTTAAAGTGAACATAGCTAATGCTGTACACAAACGACGCATTTGGTCCTTTACTAATTCATTTCTAGATATCGCAGTAATATTGTTATTTTTATAAAGAAACAAAGAATACACAACCCGTAAGAATATTATGAAATTTATTATCAATGGTAAAACGAGCACGTACCTAATGCAATAAGAGTAATTAAGAAAAGTATTCGTTTTTCTTTATCTTTACGTTCTTTTACTATTTCAATAATAAGTAATATCAATCTACATATGATCAGTACAATCAGAGGCAAGCCCTAAGCAAAAATGGAGCTTTTAACAAAAATTCCTTTTAATATTTTTATGAAAAACTTTAACAATATCAACGTAAAACATGTAACATATTACTAAAACCCAGTAATTGTAGTTATTAAATATACGAAAATGAATAGATGAAGCTGATCAACAAACCATTGGTAGCAAGGAACGTCGGCAATTGACACAACAGCTAAACGCATTATGTTCACTAATGTCGCACTGAGATACACGTAGTTCTTGAAACTCCGAAACTTCTTGATGAGGTACCACGATGTCACTCCGTATATGAGTGAAGCTATAGTAATAGAGAACTGGATAGAGTGTCTAATTACATATGTTTTGCAATTTTCTTTTATTTCAATTTCACTATTTGTATAATTTTTAATACTGATGTCATTATCAACCATGATGAGGTTCAAATTTATTGCTGATGTTCAAATCTCAAAGTGATATGCACACTTGAAAACAATCACATGGGTTGCAGTTTGACTTGCTACCATTGCAGGCTGGACACAAACTAAGTAATTAATCCTGCTTTCGGCTTGTGGTGTAGTGATCGATTCTGTTTATCTCGTACGGTTCCTAATGATAATTAGTAAGCAGAAATAGCCTAGAATAACATTTGGTTTCATTATTAACATAAACTTATTTTGTTAAACTATTATTATCTTACTAAAGGAAAAAAGGGTTTCCTGCTCTCATTGAGCTTCTCTGTGATTAGAGGGTCAAGCAATATTATACAGGTTATCCTTTTTTATGTATAAATTCCATCAAATTCCTTCTCCCGCTCTGGGCAGAACAAGACGCAGAATTTTATTGACTAAAACCCATATTTGTTCCAATTTCTCCTTCACCCGTATTTATAAACAAGTAAAACTAATTACTTGAGTAAAAGTAACTATTTAAGTAACAATTTGTATTCTATAGTTAAGAAAAAAATAAATTTTGAATGAAGATTTCTAACCTAAAGTACGAGTAATGACTTAAAAAAAATGATTTAGTAAGAAGGAATTGCTTCTTTATAAATACGGGTGTTTGTGTTCTAGCACTGTGATTATTTTTTGGAACCACTCCTGGACTACTATCTACGTTTAGGACTGTTCCGATGGTGGTTGTTTTTCTTGTTAAATATATATAAAAAAAAAACTGAAAGATAAACTAATGATCATTGAAACATACATGCCACTAACACCGCGCTTTGAAGTTTTTTGGCGGTATTCGAGTGAAGTTCAGTAAATGTACTAATTATTCACGAATTGATTCCTAGTAGATATTGATTGTGTAAGTACAATTATTGTGATTGCGTTTCTCAAATGTCTATACCACTGCAAAATATTTTACATTGATTGTATATATATTGCTGAGAATGTTATTGTAGCATTGACTACTTCAGCGCAGCTTACTGCAAAAGCTGACTCAATCGATAAATAATTAAATAGATACTGCCAAATACAGCAAACACGTCCGATACACACATCTACATTCTAACAGAAAACAAAATGACTGTAATGTGTAAATACATAAGCCAATTGAAGCCAAACTAATAGAAACAAAACGAACGAACAAAACTACTTTGTATATATTTAATGTCCGGTGTTATCAAAGGCTTTTAATAACTACCAGCACCGTTGTGATAAGATAAAGTAAACAGAATAGATTACTACGCTAAGTGCACAAAATCTCATTTAATCACATTACTTTGTTTCTGATCATGTTACTGTAAGGGTCCTTTTTAGCTTGTTTAAGGCAAAAATAATAAGTTTTTTAGATGAAATCCCTTCTTGATCTAGTACTCCAACACTGTCCACTGACACTGACATATCATCCTTCCGTAAACAGGTAACAGTGCATGTGGCTCAAGACGGAAGATCGGATATGGTCTACGGTGAGACACCACACAAACACTCTTTTTTCTAATCACACAGTACACAAATGTTGACAAATAAAAAACCTTTTAGGTTTTAATTTTTTATTTCATCCATTTTTGTCCTCAAGATATGTCTAAAATTGCCTTTTCTTAGACTTCATACAAAAACGGTTATAAGTAGAAAATACAAAACACAAAGAAACCAATAAATACCTAATTTCGAAAAAAGAATAACGTACCTTTAATATAAGTTTATTTAAATTTATCATAGTACATATATATCAATGAAATTTATAGTTCTTTAAAGCAACCCGTTTTAAAAATCGCAATTTAACATAATAACAATGTAACAATTAAGAAATAGTTCTTTTCAATCGATTCTTAGTATAATCATTCCATAATGCTCGGTTGCTTTTTAATAAAGGGACAAATAATGATAGTGCTATTATCTGTAAACCTTATGTTAAAGCTCGTAATGGGAATGAAAGATGAAAAAAATCCCAAATAGGAAAACTTAGTACCATGACATTACTTAAAACGAATATAGCCATTACTGTACATAAACGACGCAAATTGTCTTTCCTTCTGTCTTTATCTGAAATTTGACTCGCGGTTTTATCTTGACCAAAAAATAAAGAATACACTAGGTTTCCAAAAATAATCATGTTCATTACTAGAGGTAACATATTACATGTGACAAGAGATACAACCGAAACAAAGAGAATAATACTTTTTTCTTGATCACCTTCTATGGTCCGTTCAAAGATTAAGAAAACTAATCTGCTAATGATGAGCAGTATCAAAGGCACGCCCCAAGCAAAGATGGAGCACTTAAGAAACTTTCTTTTGACTTTTTTGCGAAATACTTTAACAATATCGACGTAAAACAAGCAACACATTACTAATAACCAAAAGTTGTACACTGTCGATAAGTACACAAAGATTAGAAAAGCAAATGGACTTGACAATATATGGACGACAGTAATGGAAATCAATGTTGAACGAAATATATTCACTAGTATTGAACTGAGATACACGTAGTTGTTAAAGTTACGAAACTTCCTAATGATGCACCACGATATCACTCCATATACGAACGTAGCTAGAGTCATAGTAAATTGCACATAGTGGAAAATTACTAGATAAATAACAGTTTTCGAATCAGAGTCACTGACACTTCCTATAGCATAGGGTTCATGGGTTCTATTATCAGCCATAACGATGATAAGCACTCAGACTTAGACACTACAGTGATTTTCAACTACTGTACTCTTAAAATTCAAGAATATAAGTAACAAATAGATGTGGATCATACTACAGTTGACATTTTAAAAGTTTCAGACAGATCCTTATAGTGCCATGATCAGCAATCAACTAATATGATTCAGTGAGATTTTGAGCACTTATATTATACGCCGATATACTCTGATTACCCTGTCTTATCTTAATGGAAAAGGTAGTTAATAAAAGCTTTTGATAATGCCAGGATAGACATAAAAAAGCAATCGTATCGGGTATAAGTACCGCACGCAAAAATAAAAAATAACAAAATGAAATTATAAAATCATAAACTGCTTATAGGTTTTCCTGTACTGTATATTTTACCTAGGTTGACGATATATGGTTTGTGACTGTGTGTGTTTATACACCGTTAAATTTTAGTCGTTTTAGTCGTTTTAATCCCGCGGAGGGTCGATTCGGTAAATGAAATACTATCGATTTGTAAAGAAAAAATTAAAAAATAAAGTACTTTTTTTCAAAAACTCGAATTAATATACGCATGTACGGAATAAATTTCTTTAAGTAAACGAGTCAATGGCATTGTAGGTAGTTGCCGGTCGTTGCGTACTAACTACCTACAGTTCATTGGCCTCGGTCAGCTGACGTTTTAAAGAAATTAATTTCGTACATGCGTAAATTAATTCGATTTAAAAAAAAAGTACTTTATTTTTTAATTTTATCTTTACAAATCGATATTATGTCATTCATTTACCGAATCGATCCTCCGCGGGATTAAAACGACTAAAATTTAACGGTGTATATTAGCTATAGCATATAAATACATTTCTTCAAGCTGTATCACCTCTTTTTTTTTCTTTTGATAGGTGTAATCATCCAATGACAAGTCCCGCCCTTGGGTGGAGCGGGAAGTAGTGTCAGACTCTTACTGACTAAAAACCTACCCCGTTCCTTCGTTGCCTATCATGCGGGGGCCTTCCTCTCAGAAAACGGCCCTTAACCCCAGCAGGCTTCGACCCTGCCTGCCTGCAGCTAGCAGGCTGGGCCTCTACGATTTGCTGACAGCTCCTTGAGGCGCGCGGGAACAGAACGCGCCGTCGACGACTTGGGCTCGGTCCGGTATGTTACCGGACGATCGGACAGCGTGCTACCCACTGCACGCCGTCCGCAAACCCGCGCCTACAGTGGCCGGAAATCGGGATCGGAATCCCGGCGGCGGCTGGGGCGAGCGCCCCGTTGCCTCTGCCTGATGCGGTTGGCCTCCTCCTTTGCTAGCATTACTGCTTCGCAGAAGGAGGCGACCGCCTGCCATCCCTCCTCACTCTGGACCATGGCCTGAACCAAGGCCCGGCGAGAGAGATCGCTGCCGCCGATTTCTCCCACGAGGACACGGCGATGCTCCGCCCAGGCGGGGCACACCTCTACAGTATGCTCCACCGTGTCCTCCGGGTGTTCCGCCTCCGCCATTTCGCCATGAGATCCCGCCGGAGCTCTGTCCGCCATGCCTCGACTTGTCGTGGCAGTGGAATTTCGCCCCGGCGTTGCATCTCCATGCGCTTGTCGTGCATGTGTGCAAGGACTAAGCTGTATCACCTCAATCCATTTAGATGAAATTTGGCACATGAGTAGACCATGTCCTAGAATAGAACATAGGATACTTTTTATCCAGGGAGAATTTATCCCTGGGAATAAATTTCTAATTTGACGTTAGCTAAGCCTCTGGCACACGTTCCTGAGAAAAAAGATCTTGAGTGACAGGCAGGCAGATGGACAGAAAACAAAATGATCCAATAAGGATTCCGGTTTTTGCTGTCTTAAGTAGAAAATGAAAAAACTCATAAATTTAATCACATTTTATTATACATGAATACCCGAGTTGTAATTTTAAAGCTATGAGTATTATTGGTAGGTTTTTAGAAGAGTACCAAACGACCTGAAATAAAAGGTATAATTGTTAATGCGAGAAATTACATTTTCATTCTCAATCATTCACTTTGATTTACCTGGTGGTAAGCGATCTTTTTTTTAATTTTGGATGATTGCTTGAGTCTATACTATATTTTTTTAAACTAGTTAAACTAGTTCTGGTTTTGAAGTAGCGACAGTGTAGCAGAAGACAGCATTGGAAGGCCTCTCACAAGGTGGACTCATGACCTAGTGAGGGTTGCGGGAATCCGATGGATGCCAGACCCACAGGACCGGTCGTTGTACCGATACTTAGGGAAAGCCTATATCCAGAGGTGGACGTCTTTAGGCTGATATGACGACTAAAACTGGTAACTCATTTGCATTTTCAACTAGATTTCTTAGCCACTTATTACCATAAATTAAAAAAAAAATTACTTTATTTCCAGGGTATTTTGTTTCGATCTCTTGTTCAAGAATTCTCGCCACAATTCCCTGTTACTTTTTAACATTATCAAATATGCATCCAATGCTATCGTGTTCAAGTATTCTCCCAATTCTCCTATCACATCAACAACTAAGATTGGCATCCGCATTAATTGTGGTAAAATAGTTAACACTATAATATTACTGAGTACAAATATCAATGTAGCTACGTAGAAGCGACGCCATTTGTTGTTAGATGTACTCGTATCAGTCCCAACTTTAGTACCACGGAACAGAGAAAACAAAACTATTATGTAAACAATTAAACTAATCGTCACTGGTAACAATATCATTGAAAAGGAGAGATCAAAATACACCCCAAATTCTAAATAACTTGATCCAGTGAAACGAAGAACTAACGTAGTTACGATGATTACAATGGATTGCACCAAAGGTACACCCCAGGCAAACAAGCTACTCTTAAGGTACCTCCTATGAATGTCAATATTAAAGACTTTTACAAAATCCACGTAAAAAATATAACACAACACTAGTAACCAACAATGAAATGATAACCTAAAATAAATTAACACGGATAACGTCAGTATTTCCGAACTTTGGAAGAACATCTCTATTGGATACCATAATAAATTAAACATTCTCGCTGTAACTGCACTAAGAAATACATAGTTTCTGAAATGGCGGAACTTCTTGATGATGCACCATGATGTCACTCCGTATACGACTGCTGTTATAGTTGGCACCAACAAGATCCAGATAATGATGGTGGCCGCAGTGTCACTCAGTAGGTCTACCAATGTTTGTGGTTGTTCAAAACTGGCTTTGTCGGCCATGGTGAGTGTCGCTGCTGGACACACGTCTACACTAACACACACTGTACGACGCTTTACAATATTTAAATAAGTTAAATGGCAACTTATTTTGCTGGTTAGACAAGTATGTAAATCATTATTTTAGGCCACATGATGTTTGCCGTTACAAACAGAACCGAAAGTATGAATAAGTTCGAAGGTTAAATCATAGTTAATGGTCCTAACCTATGAAAAAAGTGTATTTAAAAACGGGTTAATTTGCACTATGATATTATCGGAATGACTAAGAATAATAAGTTAAAATAAACTTTATAATAGGTAACAAGTTTTCAATGAAAATACTTTTTTCACAGCAAGCTTTTATAGCACAGTATATACTTATATAATTAATACACATGAAGACCTGAGCTTCACCTGCATATTAAAAAACGATGCAATTAATGAGTAACTTTTTCCTGTAAAAGCCTTATTTTATTTTAGATCAACAATGACTGTGGTATCCTGCGTTATCATAGGCTTTTATTGACTAGCAGTGTCATTTACGAACTGTGCTGATAAGACAAGGTAAACATGGTAAATATTCTAAGTGCTCAAAAATGGTTTAATCACGTTAGTTTGTTCCTGTCTCTGATCAAGTACAGTTCGATACACGGGGTTGAATTGAGGGCACCACCGCTGTATCTCTCGCCTTTTTTGTGGTTAAATTTTTAAGGGTCACAATGATTTATAACAACTTATGTGAACCTCTTTCTTCAGTCAATGATACCAACCTGGACCCATCCGGCTTTCCCATACTTCTGATCGGACATTATTCTCAGTTTGTCATATGTCTGACCACATTCATATATGGATTGACATCATGGCACCTCATCAAGAAGTTTCGTAATATCAATAACTACGTCTATCTCAGTGCGATTTTAGTGAATATATTACGCTTAATTGTTTTATCCATCACTTTAATTCACTGTGAGGAAAGAAATATTAATTTTAGACTGTGCATTACTTTTTATTGGCGTATTATTTTCATCTACTTAACAACGGTGTACAACAATTGGATGATAGTGATGTGTTACATGTTTTACGTTAAATTCGTGAAAGTGTATCATGCAAATATTACAAGAAAATATCTGAAAAGTTCTATCTTTGCCTGGGGAATACCTGTAATAGTAATGATTATTTGTGTATTTGTCTTAGTTGTTATTGAATTAGCATACGGTGGAGCTGACGTGAAACTATTTCTTCTTTTCGTAACCATATGCACTTATTTCACGAGCATTATTATGCCATCTTTTATACACTTGTTAATTTTTATAAAACTTGTTTATTTACTGTTTTTTAATAAGAATATATTTACGAATGTAGTATCGAAAAAAGAAAAATTTCGGCGCTTGTCTATAGCGACGGCAATGTTTATTATAATCAACGTGGTTTTGTGTACTTTAATGATTTGGGATTTATTGAATGTTTCAATGTTAGTCAGAGGTATTACATTGGGGATTCAGATGTCTTCCGTTGCTGTGTTTTTTCCTCTAATGAAGAGTAACCGGGTGTTATGGCGCGAGTACTTTAATAATCGATCAACAAGGAATTTCACGTGATTTATGGTATTCATTTTCGGTTACGCTAAGCGGATGAATAGTCTATATAGGGTGACTGGTAATTAGTGAACGATACATAAACACGTGATTGTAGTCATGATAACAAACAACTTTTACTATGGAACCAAACCTGGAATCACGAAAAACATCATCCAAGTTCAGTACATTTTGACTAGTTGGGCGAAAACAAATGTACTGACCAACAGATTTTTTTTTCGCGATTTCAGGTTTGGTTCCATAGTAAAAGTTGTTTGTTATCATGGCAATCACGTGTATAAGTATCGTTTACTTATTACCAGTTACCCTATATAGATAGATAGATGTATTCTTTATTGTACACCAAAAATAAAATTACATAAAGAACTTAAAATTAATAGGGTGTCACAATGGGCGGTCTTATCACTAAAAGCGATCTCTTACAGACAACCTTTGGATGGATTACACAGAGAAGGAGAAAAAGATACTCAGGTAGTTTATGGTGTACCTACTATTTACATATATACAATACATAACTAATAAAATACATATAATACAAGCAATATAATATATATACATTTACATATAGATATATATTTATATGAAAGCAGAGAAATAGCGTACTTAATGACGTTCAAGAGGAGAGGTAGTGATCCTTGACCATATTTTTAAAAATCGGTTGTGTTTGAGCTTGCCTTACCGACACGGGCAAATCATTCCACAGCCGCACTGCTTGAACTGCAAACGACTTGCCATAAAAATTAGTCGAGTGGCTTGGCATCTGCAGTCCCAAATTTTCCGATGACCTAAGATATCTAGAATGTGTGTCATGAAGGAACTTGAATCGTTCTTTAAGATAAGCGGGGGTTTTAGGATTGAACAGAATACTGTAGAGCAGAGACAAGATGTGTGCATTCCGGCGAAGACGTATTGGAAGCCACTTGAGTTTCGTACGAAAAATGGATATGTGATCATACTTGCGCAAGCCAAATATGAATCTTATGCAAACATTTTGAAGGCGCTCAAGTTTATCTAGTTGTGCCTCAGTGAGATCGAGATAACTGACATCAGCGTAATCTAGGATGGGGAGTAAAAGGGACTGAGCAAGTGCAATTTTAGTGGCAGTTGGCAGAAAGTTACGCAATCGTCTCAGGGACTTGGCAGAAGCAAATATTTTGCGACTTACCTCTTGTAGTTGGGGACCCCAGGAAAGATGTTTGTCAATCCAAACCCCTAAGTTCTTAACCTTCTCACTCATTGGAATAACAGTGCCGTTGAATAGAACCTGAGGAAGCTGGGACCAGTTTACCTTGGGCATCAACCTAGAGCTGCCAACAACAATGAATTGAGTCTTCGACGGATTGACCTTCAAACCATGTGCCTCACTCCACTCACAGATTGAAGCCAAGTCCTGGTTAATGAAGTTAATTGCGGCATCCAAATCCGTGTGAGGAGATTGTCTATAAACTTGCAAATCATCAGCATAGAGGTGGTAGGAGGAAAGAAGTTTTTTGGAAATGGAATTTATGAATATTGCGAAGAGTAAAGGAGATAAGACGCCACCCTGAGGTACACCGGCAGACGTATAACACCAAGAAGAACAAAACTCATCTATGGAAATACGCTGCCGGCGGCCATACAGATAACTACGAAACCAGTCAATCACTGTTGGAGATATATTAAGAGAGCGAAGTATGGCGAGCAGGATATCAAAATCGACGGTATTGAAAGCGTTGCTAAAATCTAGCAAGCAGAGAACCGTCATATTTCCACTATCCATACCGAGCCGTATGTCATCGGAAACGTTTACTAAGGCCGAAGTGGTGCTATGACCAGGTCGAAATCCAGATTGGAAAGGATTCAGCAGACTATTCTTACACAGAAAAGTACTAAGCTGATTGTGGACAAGGCGTTCTAGGACTTTAGATAGGAAAGGCAGGATGGAGATAGGTCGATATTCGGAAAAGGAAGTAGGATTCGATTTTTTAGGCAAAGGAATGATTTTGGCCTCTTTCCATATTGATGGAAAGACACCGGTGGAAATGGAGTAATTAAGGATATAGCATAGGATAGGAAGGATTTCGTCAAGGACAGGCAGTATCATTTTCCGACTTACACAATCACTGCCAACTGCGTTAGACGTTATTGACACTACGCTCTTCTTAACATCACAATCAGAGAATTGACTAAAATTAAATGGTGAATGATCCGGAGTTGGAAGGTTTGAAAGATTGTTTAATGTTGCCGCTTTCGTAGTCCCATTATAATAGGACGAAGATGAGAAATGTTGATTAAGTAAATCTATGTCTAAGTCTTTAGGAATCGATTCTTGGCGGGGTTTTCCAACTCCCATAGATTTAAGAAATTTCCAGACTTTAGCTGGATCGCCGTTTTCAACAGAATCATGAACATAGTGGCGTAGGGCATCTCTACACACCTTATTGCTGTGATTGCGGGCTCTGACATAGATCTCACGGTTTGATGATGTTGGCCGGCATTTAAATTTTGTTTTACATACTGCCTTCTTGTGCATGACAGCTCTTACGTCTTCCGTTAACCAAGGTGCTGGGAGGTGTTTGAGCTTTACAGCACGGATAGGAGCATGAACGTCGTACAGCTTTACAAGGTTATCCGTAAGCAAGTTTACTTTCTCGTCGATCGACTCAGTAGTTATAAGAGGGGTCCAATCAATGCTGCTGGCATCCCTGTGGAGATCATCAATATTCATACCACTAAAATTGCGAAGCAGGAGAGTTTTGGGCTTGAGTTTAGGTGGACGAATTTTGTAAGAGAGGAATATTAAGTCATGATAGGAAAACATGTCAGCTGCGCATTGGCCATGCTTGCTGACATGTTGGGGAGAGGAGATAAGGGCTAGGTCCAGAAGTGAAGGATTACAGTTTGGAAAATGGTGTGTGGCACTTGATGGAAGAATGGACAAGCTTGACGACTGAACTATTGATAGAAGTAAGGAAGAACGAGAATCATTTTTCAGTAAGCAAGTATTGAAATCCCCCATGATAATCGTATGACTGTAAGACGGTATTAGATTTTCTAAGATTTTGTCAAAGGAAGAAAAGAAATTTACACGTGATGAAGGGCTGTAATAAACACCAAGAAGTACTTTTACATGGTTCAGGTTTACTTCTAAAAAGAGATGCTCGCCCGCGTCCCGCGGGGGAGGCTGTGCTGACATATCGACAATTGAAAAAGGAATTTGCGGACGAAGGTATATGGCAACACCGCCCCCACCGCCAGACACACGATCATTTCTTATCAGTTGAAAACCTGGCAAGGAATAGGAAGTTGAAGGGAGACATGGTTTTAGCCAAGACTCTGAAACAAGGATAGCGTGGATGTTCTTACAGTCAAAGGTAGCTAGCATGTCAGTGTAATGCGCCGGAACACTTTGGGCATTTATATGGACTACATTAAAATTCTTAGGTACATCAGAAAAATGAGACTCAAGATTGTCAGCAAGGGACGGGACACCAACAAAACTGTCATTACTAGACGCTGACAAAAAACTTTCGGCATCACTGTCATTATATACAGACATTAACAATATAAAAATAAATAATAAATTATACTAAAAATAAATACGTTAAATAGCAATAAAAATACCTAATAAACTATAAAAAGTGCAATCAATCTGATCCACCCGCCAGTTGAGTGCTAACAATCTGTAACGGGCGTTAAACCTAACGATAATACAAAAATAACGATTTACATTCATCGTCCGGGCAATACAAAATTACTAGAATTCTATTTATAAAACTGTAAATGCATAATTTAACAAATATACTGGGCACACTATATAATTTTATACTGATTTCTGAACGGAAGCTTACATGACATTTAATAATTTTGACAGAAACAAACAGCTGACACTGCTGACAGATCTGTTAAAAGAAATGATATTAAAAATTACTATTAATTTATCGAAATATGAAGGGTAGTGAAATTAAAGTATCTTGGATCAAAGAAGTGAATTTACAGGATAACAAGTTATGCGTTATAAACAAAAAAAAAAAAAAAATAGCTATCCGGACGATGAAACTACATAAATATAGTGCATAAAAACTACTTTCTAGCAGCGGCACGTCGGGCCTTTTTCGGTGCTGGTGATGGTGACGGCGACGATGACGGCGCTGATGCAACGGGCGACGCGACCGTATCACTGACCTGCTTGATGTCGTTGAGGTCACTAACGGAGTTAACTCGATGCCGGGAGCCGTCGGAGCCTAGAACGTATATTATAATAGAATAACCTATATAGCGGATGAATAGTCTGTCGTTAGCCATTAACTATATTGGTTATCATCTGCTAAATATGAGTGATATCTATGTAATCTTCATTAGCATAATTCAAATCAGAAATTGTAATCATTGCCTAGATTGTGTAAATTTAACGAATGTATAGGATTTAGTGGCAATCTTTTATGTCCCTATCCATTTTAACTTTTGTGAAGTAAAAAAATATTTGTAATTTCAATTGTGGTTTTATTTACCGGCAAGTATGTTTGAAGGTCTGCTCTCAAAACGGTGAAGGAAAATATCCTGAGGAAACGGGTCTGTCCTAGAACCAAAATTTCACACCTACAAACATCATCATCAGCCTTTTAATGTTCCCACTGCTGGGACTCAGGCCTCCTCTCTAGGAGAGGGAATGGGCCGTAATCCACCACGCGCGCCCAGTACGGGTTGGTGGATGTCAAATGTCTTCGAAATTTTGGTTCTAGGACATGCTGGTTTCCTGGCGAGGTTTTCCTTCACCGTTTTGAGAGCAGTGGTGATAAAATAAATTACAACGACGAGCGACCTACAACTCGTAAGTCGGTCGGAATAATGAAAATAATATTTTTTAGCAGTATTTTCCACAGTGTCTCAAGACAAAAGTCTAAGACCAGAGTGTGTTGCCAGTCATCACTGGCAACACACTCTAGTTATATGTCATCACATATGGCTCCGAAACGTGGTCGCTTACAATGGGCCTCAGCAGAAGACTTAAAGTCACCCAAAGGGCAATGGAAAGGGCTATGCTCGGAGTTTCCTTGCGTGATCGAATCAGGAATGAGGATATCCGCAGGAGAACCAAGGTTACCGACATAGCACAAAGAATTGCAATTGCCAAACTTAAGTGGTAATGGGCAGGGCACATTGCTCGCAGAACGGATGGCCGTTGGGGCCGGAAGGTTCTGGAATGGCGGCCACGTACCTAAAAACGTAGCGTTGGAAGGCCTCCTACAAGGTGGACCGATGACCTGGTAAAGGTTGCGGGAATCCGGTGGATGCAAGACGCACCGGACCGTTCATTGCGGCGACACTTGGGGAGGCCTATCTCCAGCAGTGGATATCTTTCGGCTGAAATGATGATGATGAATGATGATTTTCCCAAAAATATCTCATGCACTCATGTACGCTTTTATTAATATTATATAATTCGTTCGTTGCCATTATTTTGCGGCATTTGTGTGGGTTAAATGTCCACCTTGTTTTAATGGTTTATTCTGGCATACCTTTGTTGTAATGTGTAACTGTTATATTCGCAATAAAGTAAAATAAAATATATTCATCACCAAGTTGATCTAAGAGCTTGCGCGCGATGCATACAAAAATCTGTACTTACTCAATGATGACTTTATCAGAGTTAGTGAAAGTGGATACATTATAAATAAATACAAATATGAAAACTTTTATTATGCAGATAAAAACATTGCACCACAAATCAATTAATGCAATTAGGACTAAATGATTTTAACCATGTTATATTTGACAGCTCGTCCAGGATGGTTCGAGCTATGATCGTCTACCAAGTGGGCCTATGTGGGTATTGTGCAATGAATAAAAACGGCTAGGAACTGAATCAATTTAATAGATAATATAGAATCATGTAATGACAATGTAGACCAGTCAATATTGTACCCAAGAGCACAACAAAAATAATCATAAAAAAGTGAGTCATGATAGGAAGTAATATAAAAATTTGCGGAGTCTACAATGTTCTCACATTCACATTATAGAAAGAGGTTATAAATAAAAAAGCAACACAAATAAATAATTACAACTATCACTACAACAATTACATTATCAGATGGTTTAAATAATATAAAAAATATTGCAAAAGCAATATTGTGTCAAAAGCGCAGGTGCTGACCGAACACGGCAAGTTCGGTCCGTACCTGTACAAGATTCGTGCGGAGACGATGACGAGACGTGTCGCCACTGTGCGGACCGCCCGGTGGACACGGTGGAGCACACAGTCGAGGTGTGCCCCGCTTGGGAAGAGCAGCGCCTCTCGATCTCTCGCGCCGGGGCTTGGTTCAAGCCATGCTCCGGAGCGAGGAGGAGTGGCAGGCGGTCGCCTCCTTCTGCGAAGCAGTAATGCTAGTAAAGGAGGAGGCCGACCGCCTTAGGCAAAGGCGGACACGCCGCCGCCGCCGCCGGGTTTCCGGCCACCGTAGGCGCGGGCTCGCGGACGGTGGGCAATGGGTAGCTCGCTGTCCGTCCGTCCGGTAACAGACCGGTCCGAGCTCAGGTCGTCTACGGCGCGCACCGTTCCCGCGCGCCTCAAGGAGTTGTCAGCAAACTGTAGGGGTCCAGCAGGGCCGAAGCCTACTGGGGCCAAAGGTTATGTGAGACTGTCACCAAAGGCCCCAGGATAAAGGCAAGGAATGGAAAGGTAGGTTTTTAGTCAGTAAAAGTCTGACACTGTTTCCCGCCCCGCCCAAGGGTGGGATTCGTCATTGGATGATTTTACCTACCCAAAAAAAAAAAAAAAAAAAAAAAATATTGTGTCAAAATAAATAAATAATATTGCACCTGACAATCTTTTTTCGTCTATCGAATTTGTGTATATTTCTTTTATAAATTTATCATGTCATTGTGCCAGTTCTAGATCATCTAAATATGTACTGCTGAAAAAGCCTGTACAGTATATAATTATTATGTTTCTCGTTTCAAGTCAGAATATTTAAGATTATTAGCGCGGAATATCAATGTCAACTATGGCCATTAGATTTACGGTAATATGGAGATATGGAATACAAATGAAACTGATAACAGATTATAAAATATTTTTATTATGTATTACACATACTTTGGTGTAATAATTATATAGTATAAGTATTTTAATTAAATAAAAAGCTAGTTAACTTACACATCAATCAGTTCTATGAACCATAAACTAATGAAGAAAACAATTAAACATTAATTAATTAAACTTCAAATTATAAAATTTCTTCAAACACTAAAATTTATAAAAACACAGTACACTCAGGCGTCGAAGTACTCCCCCACATTGCTGTCATCCGGAAATGTACCCAGAAGACTGGCAGCATTGCCACGTTGAATGGCAATGCTAATTCTTTGGGCGCAGAACGAGCCATAATTTTGTGTAATTACATAAAACTAGAGTAGCAAGAATTTAGAAGTGGGACTATGGGACGCCCGTGCTTGTGTTATTAAAAATTGTCTTATGATGTTTTCATAGTACTCAAAAAAATATGAAGACGACAGCAAAAATTGCCATCATAAAATCTACACAAGTGTTAAAATATTTTGGAATGATTTTATTTCGACTCGCGAAATTTTGAAATATATTTACGCCACAATTCCCGATTGATGATAGCCTCCGCAAGAACTTGAAACACGTCTGCCCACACTGCGACTATGTTATAAACAGAAATCAAGCTTCGAGAATAAATTGGCATTTCAAAATCTAGTTTTGAAGTAGTCGACTTGATTATCAACTAGAGAAGGGAAACTCCATCTTTAGGTTCGCTACCAGACAGAATGCTTGAATATAGAATAACAACTTATACAAAAAAAAACCTGGATCACCGAGGGATTGATTGCCTAGTATTAACCACGTCTATTTGAGGATTAGACTAGTATAGACATTTATATGTCCATCATAAACAAGTGCACTACGTGAGCTCGACAAATGGATATTCTCGTGCTCTGTTTACGAAACTCACTATTAATCTAGTGCATTGGTACTAGGTCTACACGTTTGTTTCGTAATGTCAAATTATACAATATCGTCAAGTATCGTCCTTGCATGAATCAGTCGCGGGCAGCGCGAGGTCTACACGGCACCCGCGCTTTGGCAATGCGCAGTCAACGCAAGGCAAGCATGCGAGTAGCGAATTGGCAGACCAACGCGATCAGTACCTCTACCATGAGTTTTAAGCAATAGTATTCGTCGCTACTCGATATAGACGCCGTAAATATTTTGTATGGCAAATTTTGGTTCTGCAAGTGACCGCTAGAGGCGCTGCAAAATATGCCATACAAAATATTTACGGCGTCGATATCGAGTAGCGACGAATACTATTGCTTAAAACTCATGGTAGAGGTACAGGTGACGCTACGGAGTTGATGTAGTGAGCGCATACCTATACAAGTCCATATAAAAAATACTAGCCGTAGGAGGCAAGGCGGTGAGGAGAGGGGTGTGTCCGGGTGGCTTTAATGAGCCATGAATATTGCAACAACGTACTGTCGAATTACAGTACTCACACAGGTAGTCACACAGGTAATCGTTTGTCACACCAACGTGATCCCGAGTTTCAGTGTATCGTGCAAGCGTGCTTTCGAAATAAGGCGAGTCTCAGTACAGTTTTGTCGCACAAGCGTTAAACGCACATCTATTAGTAGACCTAACATATCTTACACACATCATAAACGGGGTTACATAAAAAATGTAGATCCATTCCGTTGCATAGGTATAAAAAATGGAGCCTTCTTCTTGTAGAGGTATGCAGAAAACAACTGTTTAGATTAAGTAAATGGGGCGGAATCATAGCGACAAATATTAATTAGATACTGGGAAATTAGTACCCAAAAAATCGATAGATGGCGTTGGCGTCGATTTAAAAGTCGCTATGGTTTCGTTACCTAGCAAACTATATATAGGTTTGAATGTTTTGTTTGGTATGTATATTTATTTAAAACTTCCTTTTTCTATGTTTTGTTTGGTATGTATATTTATTTAAAACTTCCTTTTTCTATCTTACATACATTACACAAAAACATTAATATATACACTAAAAGCTAGACCTAACTAAAATATGGCGTCAAAAATTCTTCCGCATCGCTGACGACTGGAAGTGTGCCCAAAAGGCTGGCGGCATTGCCACGTTGGCAATGCTTAATCTCTGACCGAGGTAAAACCAGCCCTTGGGTCACGCGAAGTGTCAACTAAGCGTTTGGAAAGTTCTTTAAAAACCGTATGAATGTTTTGTCATGGTATTTCCTTCGATTCCTTGTGAAGTGTAAATACATAGTGCAAGTTTGAAACAGTGATTGTCGTTTTATTGGGTGTTCTCGCCTACGGACCCTGAATCCTGTTCAACAAACGCGACGATTCTATTATTAGTTTTATTTCTTTTGCATTCTAGGTACATCTGCTCATACTCGTACGCTTATTGTACATAATAGACTTTAAAATCTTTATTTTTATAGATTTATCGTATCATTTTTAAAACTGTTACATTGAAAAATGAACGTGGTCGGGTCGCCTCCCTAGATATTGCCGGACGAGCATTCAGATACACGGCAAACAACATGCCTATTTTATTTCACTTATATCAATAATTGAATGCATTTGCTTATGATATTGCTATACTCCGGTACATTGCTTAACAACTATGCAAATTTTAAATAATCCTTCCATCGAACCGGCAACCGTGAGTTTGTGGATGTCGAGCAATGAGTAGGTCAAGTCCCGCTAGCGTTGCCAGCAGTTGCCAGCGTGTTGTAGCGATGCCAGTCTGCTATTTTCATAAATTCTCATTCCAACACGATTCCATTGTCATTTTGCTAAAAGGAGCTTTAACTCGCAATTACGCGCTTTTTGGCTCAAAAACCATGATTTTCAAACCCGTTTACATCCATTAATGATTGACTGTAAACACGAACAATAACATTAGGAAATATACTTGTCTATATAGATATTTAGGATTTTATTTAAATAAATGGCATAATTGTGAATTATATTCACTATGTAAATAAAGGTTTTTTTTTAATTTTACTTTCAGAGTCAATTTCGAAGCTTAAAAAACTATTAGAAACACAAATAAATCAATGTAGCTTTATAACGAAAATATAAGTCATAATAACTTTTCAATATCTCTAACTATTCTATCATTGGCTTTTATACATGGGACCCATCGATGTACATTGCACCAGGAATCGGCACTAAAAAGAAGGACTGTGTTATCAGTAAAACTTATAATTCTGCCCTTAGGTAGAGTGACCTGGCTATCCAGACCGTTAATATCTTAGATGAGAAAGAGTGTCGGTCCGAGGACACTGCCCTGAGGCACGCTGTAGGTGACTTTGTGTTCATCACTGAAGATGAATTATTAACTATAAGATCATAATATTTAATAATTTAGGACAATGTTAAAGAATATAACAAAAATATAATATAGCGAACCAATATTAACTAAAAACAATAAAATACAAAATTAAACGTTTGTGAGATTTGGTGAAATGGATTGGTAAGCATTATAACCTCTTTTTTAATACAATTATTTATAGGCTCGCTTTTGACCACTATCTCACCTGATGGTAAGCGATATATTCTGCAAACTGGTCTTACCATATAAATAACTATAACGGCAATCATAACCGTACGAGCCGCACATCGGCGTAGACGTGTAACGTCAGTACGTCGAACTGCTTACGCGAATTTCACCATGATCGTTAACGACACAATGGATACCACTATAAATGATAACAGTGAATATAACAGTGCTGTCAGCTCTCATAAATTTGTATCCCTTATTGGTCAAACTGCGTTTTATATTATTCAATGGATTTTGTTTGCTCTAATTCTTCTAGCGACTATATATGGAGTTATATCGTGGTGCATCATCAAGAAGTTTCGCCATTACAGAAACTTTGTGTTCCTTAGTGCGATCATAGCTAATTTACTACGTTTTACAGTGTTTCATATATTCATTGCACTTATGACTGAAGAATTACTACAATATCTTATGGTACGTGTTTTACCTTTTAGTGTATTTTTATTTTTTTCACTATCGTTCCAGTGTTGGTTACTAGTGCTGTGTTATATTTTTTATGTTGATTTTGTAAAGGTTTTCGGTCTTGACATTCATAGAAGGTATCTTAAAAGTAGTTTGTTTGCCTGGGGTCTACCCTTTATAATAGTGATATCATATATTCTTATTGGATATTTAGTTTATCTCTACGATTCTACAGAAATTATCACTATCCATGGTGGTATGTTTTTGATATTAATCCCTGTCACGATTAGTTTTGGTACTTATGTAGCAGTTTTGTATGCTCTAATCCGTAGTGCAGCTTAAAGTACGTTTACTATCAAATTGCACCGCTTCTACATAGCTACGTTAATTTTTATCCTAAGTAATATTATTGTTTTAACAGCTCTACTTGAATTATTTCAAATAGAAATCTTGATTATTGATGTGATAGGAGAATTAGGAGAGTATTTGAATACAATAGCATTGGCTGTGTATATAATTATAGTAAAAAGTAATCGGGTAATCTGGCGTAAATTTATAAATAAAAGATTGAAAATACAGACACTTGAGATGAGGTGATTAGAAGGTGTAATGTAATGGGCAACATTTTTGCCAAATCAGTTAAGCTGCTAAGAAATCTGGTTATAAAACAGAAATGAATAGTGTTGGAGACCAGTTTCTTTAGATGACATGACATGAAGATAAAAAATATCACACAAAAAAATTTCTATGCAAACATTTTAAATTTTTCTGGAGCTTCTCTTTTTCTATTATATTATATAATTCGCTAGTTCACGCTCGAAAGTTAAAAATTTGGTGTACCAAGGATCCTTTGTCATTATCATCATCTTAGCAGTCATCTCTTTTCTACATAATATACAGAATGTACACACTCATATGACTTTAAACAAATGAGTCTACACAAATTATAAGTGGTTTCTAAAATATTTCATAATTTCTATAGCATATTTTAAAGATTTGGATTACCTACTATTTTTATGAATATTATTTTATATAATTATGTAAATAAGGTAAAGCTTAAGCAAGGACATCGCTCCAGAACCTCTACCAGTTTTTAAATATAGTTTTGCAACTATGTAAGGTGTTTCTTTTCAAACCTTCTGATTTTCACCATCCATTTTTTTTTTTCAATCACGAACAGAAGTTCTAGTTTAATGTTATAGTTTCTAGTCCCCTAAGCATATTTGCATTCTTTGCTTTCGTGCTGTCTTTGCTTTCGTAATCTATTCTATAAAAAACTATGCAGCAGTTTTTGTCACTGAAAGAATTTTCGTAATCATATCATAATTTTCAGGGTTGACTAACAAATAAACAATTTCATATAACTTCTAACTGTAATAAGGTAAAATGTTTTGAAAAGGTGAAAATATAATATAATATAATAGAATATATTTTTTTTTAGAAGGATGAAGAACAAACAAAGGAGTTAAAAGATATGATAAAGGATAGTAAAGGTAAGTGGGAATAACTAACAGAATCTACATACTGGTCTTACTCATTACTTTATACAAACACCGACAAATATCGCTGAAACAAAATTTCATAGCTTTTAGATTTATTCAAACGCTTAGTTGACACTTTGCGTGACACAAGGCTGGCTTTTACCTCAGTCAGAGATTAAGTATTGCCATACAACGTGGCAATGCCACCAGTCTTTTGGGCGGGGCTTGGTTCAAGCCATGCTCCGGAGCGAGGAGGAGTGGCAGGCGGACGCCTCCTTCTGCGAAGCAGTAATGCTAGTAAAGGAGGAGGCCGACCGCCTTAGGCAAAGGCGGACACGCCGCCGCCGCCGCCGGGTTTCCGATCCCAATTTCCGGCCACCGTAGGCGCGGGCTCGCGGACGGTGGGCAATGGGTAGCTCGCTGTCCGTCCGTCCGGTAACAGACCGGTCCGAGCTCAGGTCGTCTACGGCGCGCACCGTTCCCGCGCGCCTCAAGGAGTTGTCAGCATACTGTAGGGGTCCAGCAGGGCCGAAGCCTACTGGGGCCAAAGGTTATGTGAGACTGTCACCAAAGGCCCCAGGATAAAGGCAAGGAATGGAAAGGTAGGTTTTTTAGTCAGTAAAAGTCTGACACTGTTTCCCGCCCCACCCAAGGGCGGGATTCGTCATTGGATGATTTTTACCTACCACAAAAAAAAAAAAAAAAAAAAAAAACCAGTCTTTTGGGCACACCTCTAGTCGACAGCGATGCGGAGGAGTTTTATGACGCCATATTTTAGCTAGAAGTTGTTGTTGGCCTTTAGTGTATATATAGTTATAATTAGTTTTTTATTCTTCTTGTTTTAAGTTCATCATTTAGTTTGAACATCTACAGCCGAGAGACGTCAACTACTGACGTAGGCCTCATGTACCGGTCCTGTAGGTCCAACGTTGCGTTTTCCGGTACGCCAATGGCGTCACAGTTACTTTAAAACTTGTTCTACCATAAAAACCAGTATCTATCTCAAGTAGTGCTTTTTGCTGTTAGCAGAGAAGTAGACGCGTATTACAGATCGCGTGCGCAGATATTCAACATGGCCGAAAACTACACCAGCATGGATCAACCACAAATATTTGTCACACTTGTCGGCAAAAGTGCTATGATCATAATTGCTTGGATTTTATTCACAATGACTCTGGTAGCAGCCATCTACGGGGTGACATCTTGGTGCGTCATCAAGAAGTTTCGTCACTTCAGAAACTATGTGATCCTCAATGCAATCGTAGCAAATCTTCTTCGTTTTACCGTGTTTCAATTGTGCATCGCTTTATTCACTGAAGAGGTAGTGATGACGTATCCTGTGCTTACAGTAATTCCTGCATTTTTTATGATGTTCTGTTCCCTTTCTTTTCATTGTTGGTTACTAGTGATGTGTTATATTTTTTATGTGGATTTTGTAAAAGTTTTCAACATTGACATTCGTAGGAGGTACCTCAAGAGTAGCCTGTTTGCCTGGGGTCTACCTTCTATAACAGCTCTTATTTACCTTGCACTTGAACTGGTTATTTTTGTCTATAATTCTAGAGTTATTATTTCGGAAAACATGTTTATTATTTTTACCATGGTAATTTTATTAATACCTGTGATCATTAGTTTCGTAATTTATATAGTAGTTCTAAATTCTCTGTTCTGCGGTAGTATTACTGGTGCAAAAATATTTTCTCACAAAATGCGTCGATTCTATATAGCTACTTTGATATTTATACTCAGTAATATTATTGTGTTGTCAGCTTTACCAGAAATATTACAAATACCGATCTTGGCAATTGATGTAATAGGAGAATTAGGTGAATACTTGAATACTATCGCATTAAATGTGTATATAATTATTGTTAAAAGTAATCGAATGATATGGCGAGAATTTCTTGACAAGACATTCAAACGAAAGACATTTGAAAGGAAATGACAATAATTTTATATATGACTATGCCTACATAGTAAAACTAGTTGGACTGCTAATATGCCAAATAAAAAAACTAACGAAACATCGTTAGTTTTTAACGGCACACCGTAAGATACACATAGTTCCACCAAAAAATATACAAGTTATAGATGCGAAGGTGAACATTTGACTGCATAAAAAAGGGAGAAATTACAAAATAAAAAAAAATACAAAAAGTCGAAGCCAGAACCATACCAGAAGCTCAGTAGTCATATTTGCAAACGCGAGATCAGTGAAACAAGAACAAAAGGTGTTGAAAATACTTGATTTCATACCGCTATGTGGCGTGCAACAGTGTAAATCCCAGACGCGAGTCTACAAGATCATTAGCGAGCAAACTGCGCACGCGATCACACGTCATGACCGACAACGTTATATCAAGATACCCTAGTGACATTATATATCATATTATTTATTGGACTTTGTTCATACTGCCTCTAACAGCAGTTCTATACGGAGTGACATCGTGGTGCATCATCAAGAAGTTCCGCCATTACAGAAACTATGTGCTTCTCAGTGCTTGTGTAGCAGATATGCTTTATTTGTTAATGTGGTTTTTCATGTCCTTCCCTGATAAACTTTTGATATACTTGCCAAGTATGAGTATTTTTATCTTTGCTATATTTCTGTGTTGTTTACTGTCTTACAATTGTTGGTTACTAGTTTTGTGTTACATTTTTTATGTTGACTTTGTAAAAGTATTTAGCATGGATATTCGTAGAAGATACTTGAAAAGTAGCCTGATTTGTTGGGGCGTTCCTTTGGTAACATTCTTGTTATTTTATGCTACTCCAGTTTTACTTAATGTTCATGATATAATTGATACAGCACTTCCAGCGTTATTTGCAATGTTTTTAGTAGCAGTAGTAATTATATTAATTATTATTTTTAACTTTGTTCTATATTTAAGAGTAGTGTATTCTCTGTTCCGCGGTAGTCAAATTGGTGCAAGCACGTCTACTAAAAAATGGCGTCGATTCTTCATATGTACTTTGGTTTTTGGTTTTAGTAACGTTTTGACGCTAACTGCTTTACTTCAAATATTTGAAGTGAAGGATTTTTATATTATTGTACTAGTAAATTTAGGATTATTCGTAAATGCATTGGCATTGGCTGTGTATACTATTCTAGGGAAGAGTAACAGAGAAATATGGCGCGAATTTTTAAATAAAAGGAGGTCTAAACAAGTGGCTCTTCAATTGAGATGATGTTGTAACGAACCTTGAGGAAAATAAAACTGGTTTAATCACGTGTAGATATATCTTGTTTATAATTTACATGAACTAACTGCCAATTGCGGTTTTACCCACCAGAAAAGAATACTATTCACCTTTAGAAATGAAATCCTATAACTGTATGTTAATTCATGACACAGTATTTATTTATTTATTTAATCTTCATGTACAATAGTGATACATAGGCGGACTTAATGCAACAAGGCATTCTCTACCAGTCAACCTTTGGGTTAAAAAGACAAAACTGTGGTAGGTGTGCACAATAAATAAATAACAGATAATTCAAATATAATATATTATGAATAAAATTAGTTACTTATAATAATAAAATACGTATATATGCTAATATTATAAACTAATAAATACTATTATATATATCAAATCAAAATATGACAATTCTGACGAAGACCGAACTAGAGTAGTAGTCCTGGTATCGAAATAATCTAGATGAAGAATCTCATTGGTCATTTAAGCGTAAATTAATAAAAGACATACACACGTGTACACACATTTTCGCCTTTATAATATTTATGTGACTAATGTGATAATAATGTAAACCTGTTTGCGAAGATTTACCTTATAGCTACCAATTACCTCATAGATTCATAGTATATATTTTTTGTAATTGTATAATTCTATAAATAAGTTAATCACTAGTTAAGTATTACTGAGAGCGTAGCGACATCTATGGCACCACATATGAACTATAATGACCAAGTATGAAATCAGAAATCAGAAGCGTTTATTTCAAATAGACCAATCACACTTCACAGACACTTTTGAATTGTCAGAATTTCGGTTAGTCCAAAAAAAAAGTGAAGCTAAATTGCACGTTCCAAAGCGTAGATCTCTGGAGAAGAACGTGTCAATATGATCAGGTAGGCATGCTGATGGTCAGGATACCCTTTAAAGCCGTGGCTGCTGGATGAAGTGATGGTGACGTCACGATAGCTGCACGAACCACGCTGATGTAGTCGAGGGTCATCAGTTGAGAGGTATGCAGAATAAAGAGTAAAGTCCTGCAAACCTCCTTTGAAAAGAGAGGACCCTCCGACCAGAAGGGTTTTATGTCTGGTTTAGGTAATGATGATTTGGAGCTATTATATATTTTCAAATCGCGCGGAGAACTTTAATTGTGTTTAGTTCATATGTGACGCCATAGATGTCGCTGCAGGAGAAACTTTAAAAAAAGAATTTAAATATTGTTCACTATCGATCCAGTGTTGGTTAATAGTATTGATCTATTTTTGTACAGTTGATTACGTAAGTAATTCACCTTGATTGATTGAAATCAATTTGTTGTAAATATCTTTGCATGGAGCATATGAGGTTAATATTATAAAGGCGAAAGTTTATGAGTTTGTTTGTGTATTAGTTTTTTCTTCACGTTCAACTACTTACCTCTCAACAACGGCCATTTTGGTTCAACTTATTTGCCGCGTACTATAGGGACTATACACCGTTAAAATTTGATCGTTTTAATCTTGTGGAAGGTTGATTCGGTATATGATGTTTCATACACCTACGATTTGTAAATATAAAATAAAAAAAAATAACGTACTTTTTGTTACAGTTTTTTTTTTTGGTGGGGAAAATCATTCGATGACATCTCCGCCCTTGGACGGACCGGGAGACAGTGTCAGACTTGTACTGACTAAAAAACCCACCCCTTTCCATCGTTGCATTTTATACCAGGGCCGAGCCTTCCTTTCAGAAACAGACCCTTGGCCCCAGTAGGCTTAGGAGTTAGTGATACCGTGATGAGTGACAGCCTGACAGGACAGAATGGAAGAATCAAAACGACAAAACGACGTGTTGCTCCAACACCAAATGACGTGGGACAAGGGCATGAAGATCATGATTACTGTTGTTTTTTTTTTGTATTGTTTTTTATTGTGATTTTTCTAAAATCATATAAAAGAGTAATATCATAGGAACAAAGCTTACAGTCAAACGCGAATAAACCCTTCTTAGGGTTCCGTATGCAAAGGGTAAAAATGGGACCCTATTACTAAGACTTTGCTGTCAGTCCGTCTGTCTATCACCAGGCTGTATCTCAAGAATCGCGATAGCTAGGCCGTTGAAATTTTCACAGATGATGTATTTCTGTTGCCGGTATAATGACAAATACTAAAAACAGAAAAAATATATTTAAGTGTAACTTTTCATACGTGAGTCCAACTCGCACTTGACCGGTTTTTGTTATCTCCGATACCTACAGCACTGTGATGGGTCGATTTATAAATTGAAAATAATAGCCACGCAATCAAACGGTTACTAGATATTTATATTGCATTCCAACACGTTTCAATGCTATTGTGGATCTAACGGCCTAAACCAGGAGTTCCCAAACTGTTCGTCGCGACGCCCCAGGGGGTCGTGGTCCTGTCTGGGAGGCCTCGCAAACTAGTACGCAGTTGTTAAGCACTTTCATTCGTCGAGAAAGAACAGCAAATTTTTTTTTTCTTTTTTTTATGCACCTGCCATATTGACTACATTAAGTTGACTGGTTAAGAATGCCTAAGGCGTTAAGTCTGCCTTTGTAACTTTAGTTGCATGAAGATTAAATAAATAAATAAACATCTGTTTCAACGATCTTGTGAGCATCATTTTTTTTTAAATATAAATCGAGTAAAATGTGGAATTACCATAAGTTAAAAACCAAAACGAATAATGTGTATCGTATAATGATTTGTACAGAACATTAACATGCGACGAGCCTTTGTCACCGTCGGCGTCCCGGCTGTTTTAGAACCGCATGGGCTGGCACGCGACGATGGTAAGAGACCGGACGGTATGTCATTATGTCGGTATGGAAGTTAGGTAGACCTTAAGTGTTCTCACTCTTGCGCCATCCCATCTTCCTAGCTAATCGTGCTGAGCTGGTGCTGCCGCTGCGGCTGCGGAGAACCTCAAGCGGCGGAAATATAATAACCTCGTCAGCAGTTATATTTTTGAGTCGTTTGGGGTTGAAACTCTTGGGCCGTGGGGACCGAGTGCTCTTGCAATTTTTAAAGGTCTCTCCAAACGCTTAGTTGACACTTCGCGTGACCCAAGGGCTAGCTTTTATCTCGGTCAGAGATTAAGCATTGCCATAAAACCTGGCAATGCCGCCAGCCTTTTGGGTACACTTCCAGTCGATAGTTTTATGACGCCATTTTTTAGTTAGGAGTAGGTTTTAGTGTATATATATAATGTATATAATTGTGTATTTGTGAAATAAAAGTATAATTCATACCAATTATTAAATAGAATTATAAATGATACTAATAACCATTTACAGAACATAATAAATTGAAACTCTCAGTGGTAACACTCCCTCAGTGGTAACGCGAACTCATTGAGACTGCGTAAAAAAAAATGACGCGTGCGTCTGTCTCAATGAGTTCGACGTTCAATGAAATTTAAGCGTCGACATTCCGAATTCTACTCTCTGTAATTATAATTAAGGTATACAATAAAGAGTATATCTATATACTTGGGTATATAAGGGCGTCGCAAAAAATTACAACACGTAAAAAAGATTTAAAACTGCTGGCCTAACTAATATTATTATTTTCTTGCACAAACCTATTCGGAATTTGCACGGCCCTTAAAAAGAAGACGGAAGTGTTTCCTGCCAGCGTGCTTAAAGGTTCGTATCCCATGCATGTAACCTTATTCGTCACAGTACCCACTGATGTAGACTTGAACAGGATGGCTTATAATGGTAATGTCTTATAATATCATGTAATGAATAATAATTCATGGTAGCCGCTAGCTCTATCTACATATCTATGGTAAGTACAGTTAAAGTACCAAAAAATAAAAAAGTAACAAAAAAAGTGCAACCAAAATCCAAAAAAAAAACACACAAATGCAATTTACTTCAGGAAGTCGGTGTTTCTGGTTTTGTTACATCGTTTTTAAATATCGACATCCGAAATTAGATAGATAATTTATAAAAAAATAGTATTTGTTTTTTATTCAGTTGCTCCTACTTTATTTTTCATTTTTAGTTATGATATCCTACAGCTAAAACTAAATAGTTATCTGGTAATGTAGCAAATACAAGATACCCATAACTACTCAATTAACACATTGTAGTATTATTTTTAAAACAGGAATTAAACAAACAATGAAACAGAAAATTAAAAGTATAAGCTATTGGTATGACAATAAAAGGCATGAGAACAAAGATAAAGTAAAATAACATAATAAAATTGTATACAAATAAATAAAACACGCAAATGAAATAATATACATTATAAATAATGCTGCCACCACGGACATAAAACTTAATGTAACATAAAAAGAGCCAACAAGATCCTCTATAAACAAAAAAATTAAACGTGTTTGGTAACACTAATTACTTGGAATTTGAACATAATTGCTGAAATGAGAGAGCGTACATTAATCAGAAGGTTTACAAAAATTAAAAAATATATACACCGTTAAATTTTGGTCGTTTTAATCCCGTCGAGGATCAATTCGGTACATGAAACACTTCTTCTTCCTGCCCTTGTCCCATATTACTTGGGGTCGGCGCAACACGTTTTTTTCTTCCACTCTATCCTGTCAGCCGTCACACTATCACTAACTTCCTTTTCTTTCATATCACTCCTCACACAATCCATCCATCTCTTCTTCGGCCTCCCTCTTCCTCTCCATCCATCTACTTGTAAACTCAGAACTCTTTTAGTAACATGTGTTTCATCCCTCCTCTTCACATGACCATACCAAGACAAACGATTTCCTTTCAACTTTTCAGTCACTGGCGCCACTTTCAAACTTCCTCTAATATACTCATTTCTCACTTTATCCATTCTCGTCACACCACACATCCATCTCAACATTCTCATCTCCGCTACATGCAGTCTTTTTTCATCCATCTTTTTCACAGCCCAACATTCTGATGCATACAATATGACAGGTCTTATCACGGACTTGTAAATTTTACCCTTCAACTTGAGTGGCATCCGTGGGTCACAAGTTGTTCCCGTGACCTGTCGCCATTTCATCCATCCGGCGTTGATCCGATGTGTTACGTCTCGGTCTACCTCACCATCTCCTTGAACGAGCGACCCGAGGTACCGAAAGTCGGAGCAGATTGGTATGGGCGTTCCGGCGAGAGCTAAGGGCACAGGACCGGAAAGACCGCCGAAATCGCAGAACAAGTACTCCGTTTTGGTTCTACTTAATTTCAGGCCAACACTCTCCAGTCTGTGCCACCACACCTCCAATCTATTCTGGACCTCTAGGCCACTCTCGGCAACCAGCACAATGTCATCGGCGAAAAGCATACACCAGGGAGCCTCTTCCTGAATGTCCGACGTCAGAGCGTCCATTATCATCAGGAAGAGGTAAGGGCTGAGTGCCGACCCTTGGTGTAAGCCGACAGCCACATTGAAGCTGCTAGTGGTGCCCACTGTAGACCGAACTTGGGTACGGCATCGACTGTACATCGCTCGGATCAACTGCACATACTTCCCAGGCACACCTTTCTCTTTAAGGGCCCACCACAGAACCTCACGAGGTACCCGGTCGTATGCCTTTTCGAGGTATAAAGATAAAATTAAAAAAAAAACGTACTTTTTTTCTAAAACTTACGAAATTAATTTCTTTAAGGAAACGAGTCAATGACCTTGTAGAGAGTTGTCGGTCGTTGCGTACTAACTACCTATAGCTGACGTTTACTTAAAGAAATCAATTTCTACATGCGTAAATTAATTCGAGTTTTAAAAAAAAGTACTTTAATTCTCATTTTTATCTTTACAAATCGATAGGGTTTCATCATCCGAATCGACCCTCCACGGGATTAAAACGACCAAAATTTAACGGTGTATATTATAGAGTGCCATAGTCTATCTCAAATATTCATCTCTATCCGAAACTACTTACTCAACAAAAATTATTATTTTTCCAAACAAGAAATGAATCTTAAAAATAGGTTAACATCTGGCTAAGATCTCTCTAACAAGATACAAAAGTAATATCTAAACGAATTAAAAATATTGGTTCCTCATTTTAGAGTCGGGTAAAAATAACTGAAATTCTTGTTTCATTCAGAAACAAATTGAACTATTGACAAGCGATTTTGAACCACATGTTGTTTATTTACTGTTATCTGAAACCTGCCCTTCCACTCTCGTACTTCAGGGCCCTCACAAACCAAAAAACTCTTCAACAGAAATAAAAGAAGAAAAAATACAATGAATGACTACAATTTAATTTAAAAAAAATACGCGTTACCATTGCGTATTTCCTTGTTTATTGGAACGAAGCCAAATTTGCTTTCCATACTAGTCAGGTTCGCATTTTTTAGTTTAGGATAGTTAATTTGCATACCTACTTGTTTTACGGTGACGATAAAAATAAATCTGGTATCATGACGCTTCTAGGCGCGCCGTTGAGGCATCGACACTTACCAACAGCGCGCGCTAGACGCCGCACGTGGCGCTCAAAATGGCAGAAGAAAACGAAGAATTCATAAATAACTTAACCGGAATCCTTGGTGAAGCTGTTACGGACACAATTGCCTGGATTTTCTTCGTGGCAGTAGTAACTGCAGTTGCATTTGGAGTGATATCATGGTGTGTCCTCGAGAAGTTTCGTACGTTCAGGAACTATGTCCTGACTGTACTCTCGTAGCGGAGATGTTAACAATGCTACTCATGTGGTTATCGGACCGGTTCATAACTGAAGAAGTAGCGGAAAATAATACAGTGGTGAATATAATTATGATGTGTTACCTAGTGCTGTTACAATCATCGTTCCAGTATTGGTTATCCTGACTGTACTCTCGTAGCGGAGATGTTAACAATGCTACTCATGTGGTTATCGGACCGGTTCATAACTGAAGAAGTAGCGGAAAATAATACAGTGGTGAATATAATTATGATGTGTTACCTAGTGCTGTTACAATCATCGTTCCAGTATTGGTTACTAGTGTTGTGTTTCGTTTTCTCTGTGGATTTCGTAAAAGTATTCCATTATGATGTCCGTAAAAAATACCTGTGGAGTAACCTGTTTGCGTGGGGTTTACCTTTTTTAACAGTCCATTTATACGCTTTGGTAGGATCTATTCTTTATAATATGCCCGAGGATAAGTCGACCTATATATTTGATGCCCGTATTGCAACGGCATTGTTATTGATACCTGTAGCTTTCAGTTTTATCACCTATATTGCAGTTATATGTCGCCTTATCTTTGGTACATCTAAGATCAATATTTGTGGTCGTTTCATTTTAGCAACTGTTATATTTTTAATCAGCAATGTGATATTGTTTACGATTGTCCCAATAATTTTAGAAAAGGAATCTTTAGTCGCTGATGTAATTGGAGAAATACTAGAATATTTACTTGTAATAGCATTGATTGTGTTTGTTATTGTTTTGAAGAGTAATTGGAAATTATGGCGAGATTATTTGAATAAACCGTCGGGGCCGGAGACAGGGGTGATGTTGAGAGATCAGAGAGTCTAGTCAGATCAATCTTAACTAGGGTTGCTAATCATACTTTTTAATAAAATACTTTATTTTTGGTGAATATACTTTATACTTTTGCACAAAAATAAAGTATAATTATGAAAATACTCTATTGTCAATCTTAAGATGTTAATGTTTCATTTTATACATCACAGTTAATGTGATGTATAAAATGAAACATTAATATGAATAATTACTGATCGATTTTTACGCACGAATTTTGAACACGAATACATTTCCAAAAATGTAAGGATGAAATAATGAAAAAAATATCAGTTTCTCTTAAAATCTCATAAAAAAATTCTCTTCAAGAAATGAAACAAAAAAAAAAAATTTATTACTTGTTTTTCTTTCAAATGCTTTTTTCCTGTACTAAAAAAAATGTGATACGTAATTTTTCTTTATACAATTGGCAACTGACTCGTAACTTCAGCTAAAGACGTAAGATAATAAACAGCAATAGTTTTGTATAATGATTGACCTCTACGCTAGAAGATAAACTTAGTTACCCACCAAATATAATTTTAATGATGTAACGATAGTACAAACGTACTCTTCCATAGATAATAATAATTGTAATGTGCGCTAGTTATATATATTTTTAAGTTAATAATTATTGTATAATAAATAAGTTCATGTGCAAAAACATTTGCCTTTCATTTGATTGTAGCAATATTTGATGTGGGAAAAAAAAAATTTGATGTGCTTATTTTATTATTATTACAATATATTTTATTTATTAAGATGTTTCAGGTATACTTCAAAAGTAAAGTACAGGAGCGCTTATTGCCCTCTTCTATATTATCCCACTTGTTTTTAAATTTCAAATTTATTTGAGGTATAAATTATATAACTTCTGCTATCGAATTCGACCATGTTAAAGTATAAAATAATTCTAAAGTAATGTACTCCCGGGATCAAAAGTATGCTCTATGCTATTCCAGAACCTGGTCTAACTGTGTGCCAAATTTCATCTAAATCTGTTGAACCGTTTGAGTGTTTTTGAGTACAAACACACACTTACATATTTTTTTTTTTTATAATATTAATTTGATGTTGTAATCAACAAAGTTGACAACTCCATTAAAATTTACACTTTTTAGGGTTCCGTATTGCTATCGCTTCTCGTCCGTCTGTTTGTTACCAAGCTGTATCTCATGAACCGTGATTACTAGACAATTGAAATTTTCACAGATAATGTATTTCTGTATCTACTATAATTTTTTTTATTAAAAACCGTAGGTATAAAAAAAATATTTAAGTAAGTGGGACGTTTTTCAAAGTCAAAAAATACTTCAAATACACAAAGCCAATATACTTGAGCTACTAGCTGTGAAATGAAATTATCTCAAATTTTCAATTCAAGTATGATGTCATTGACCGCCCCGGCGGTATGCGTCATTCATCGAGAACAATTAATATGCGGTAACAGCGTTTAGTCTCTTTTTCGCAAGTGGTGACAGAAAGGGACAAGTAGTGGCGCCAGCAACTAGTTAATTCGTGTTTGGATAGTACGGGCGACTGGGCGCGTCGATGCTAAAGTCAAGGTCACTGCCGCCATAATAGAGGCCAGGGCGGGAGAAAAACAAATGAAACACGTGGAGACGTGTAGGTATAGTACGCGGCAAATAAGTTAAAACAAAATGGCTGCCGTTGCTATGGTTACGCACAGCCCGCCGTTTTGATTGAGGCCCGAAAATCTGTCACTGCGCATTGAAGGTCGCCATTTTGGTTCAACTTATATGCCGCATATTTCGAACCTGGGCCCCTGTAGTCAGGGTTACCCAGGGTCTGAAAAAGATTTGGCCCCGGTATGAAAGGCAACGAAGGGAAAGGAGTGAGTTTTTAGTCAGTAAAAGTCTGACACTATGTCCCGCCCCGCCCAAGGGCGCGGTGATGTCATTGGATGATTTTCCAACCGAAAAAAAAAAATTGCCGCGCAGAGTGTGGTACAGCGTGGGGCTGCGCATAAATATATCAACAACGGCCATTTTAGTTCAACTTATTTGCCCCGTACTATAACAGATTTTCGGGTCTCGATCGAAGTGGGAGGCTGTGTGTGAACATAGTAACGGGTTCAACTTATTTGTTGCGTACTATACCGCGGTTTCGAATACGACGAAATGACGAACATTTTTGACTTGGAAACAAAGTTCTTTGCACCGTCTTTGTATGAATACAGTTACTTTGTTTACCATTATAATGGGTACGGATGGTGACTAGCCTGTTGCTCGTGGTTAGTGGCCCTGACAGCTATGCCAAAGGTCGTGGGTTCGATTCCCACCCAAAACTATTTTTTTGTGTGATAAGCATGATCATTTGTTCTGTGTCTGGGTGTAATTTATCTATACTTATAATAAATCTGTATAAGTAAAAATTCTGTACGTTGAAAATATAAAAAAAAAAAATGGCAGGGGGTGTTACTAGACCGACACCGAACCCAAAAATGTGATTAAATTTTTTTTTATCTGCCTGTCTGTTTGTTCGGGCATCTAGCAAAAACTACCGGTTCGATTACAATGAAACTTAGTATAATTATTCTTTAATATCCTGGGCACCACACTGGGTACTTTTTATCCCGAAAATTTATATAGAATAAAAAAACAAACTTAATTTTGCGGTTCAATCCCTAGACCCGATTACTGTACCAACCGCAAATAATAAGTTTGTCGTAGGTTACGTCACCCTCAGTGGAGTTCACTAAGGGGTGCTGCACACGGCTAAGATACTATAATATTTTATCTTAAGATACAATATCGCTTGCCATACAATTCAATGGACTATCACACACTACGAAGATAATAAATAATATTTCTTATCTTCGTATATTTGTATCTAAAGATGAATTTGTAGTCAGCTTCGCTACCGGTTATCCTGCTAAACAGGTACCAAAGTAGAAATCTACTACAAAAAACTTACAGAACGCGAGCGGTGCCGCGAGCAAAGATAAGATATACCCTCTTAATTACCATTAATGAGACACAACTGGTTTTCTATTGTACTCGTAATTAGCCACAAAGGGCCCGCGCCGGGACAGAAACATTAATACCGGTATCCTCGTTAAATAACGTTCTACACAAATAGCACTTTACACAAAAACTCATAGATAAGTTTCGTCGTCCACGCGAACGAAGTCGCGGGCACAGCGAGTCTATAATATGTATGTATTTAGAAATATAATAAGTATGTTTGTCCGTTGTCCAGCACAAGCTCTACTTAGTTTGGGACTAAATGGCGTTGTATGAAAGTTGCGGAACATGCTGCTATATTTTGTTTTTTACTGCAAAAACATTAGAATATACCAATATGGCTGAGTCAATATGGCTGCCAAATACTAATTTGGCAATTTATTCCGCAACTTTCACATAACACCATTTAGTCCCAAACTAAGTAGACCTTGTGCTTGACAACTGACAAACATACTCATCTTTGCTGCCAAATACAAATTTTGCAGCCAATCAGTCACTACTCAGCCTTCTATACAGACTTTGTTGTGATAGTCAACACGAGGTATCATAAAGTTCTCAGCTCCATATTACCAAGATTGCACAAAGTCCAATGATTCCATTAATCACCCAGTTGTGCAAACACTTGAGATATTACACCAGTTTTAGATCACAATATATTTCCACTAGGAATCAATTTGCGATTAAAAAATCACTCTCTGAACTTATGGCGCACACGCCGCCGCCGCCTAGGGGCTCCGATCCCGATTTCCGGGCACAGTAGGCGCGGGCTCGCGGACGGCGGGCAATGGGTAGCTCGCTGTCCGTCCGTCCGGTTTTTTTTTTGGTAGGTAAAATCATCCAATGACAAATCCCGCCCTTGGGTGGGGCGGGAAATAGAGTCAGACTCTTACTGACTAAAAACCTACCCTTCCGAGGCGCGAGAGATGACCGCTGCCGATCGCCCCCACAAGAACACGGCGCTGCTCTTCCCAAGCGGGGCACACCTCGACTGTGTGCTCCACCGTGTCCTTCTGGCGTTCCGTACAGTGGCGACACCATGGCGTCGTCCCGCTTGCATGATGAAATCCGCATGATAATAAAAACACCCTAACACGCGGCCGCCGCAGTTGCGGGCCCGGAGCTTCTATAGAATGTAGAATCACCACCCGAGCCACAAAACTGCGTAAAGCACAAAACTGCAGTCACGTGAGTTTAGAAATAATGGTGGCTGATAACCGCTTCGTGAGTTCTAAGCCTAACTTGGTATTTTTCGGCTAGCGATTTTGCCAATGTTAATTAAACGTTGTAAACGTTTTAGGCCATCCAGTACAAAGTGGCATGTCTTTAACACAGTTATTTTGCAAAACAACTGCGCCAAATAAAACTAATGTGAAAATGATCGTGTATATTTTGATAACAAAAACCCTCACAAAAACTCCATGGACACTATAGTTTCAAATATTTCTACCACGTTGAACAATTTTATTAATGACGTTTATGGTAGGTTTTTTTTGGCAACACATAAACTGTCAAACTGAAAAAAAAAATAGTGTCAGTCTTAAAAGTCTGTTGGTTTGTGTATTGCGTTTTTTAAGTAAATTAAAATCTTCTGACTATAATATAACTTATTACTTCGTGGATTATTTAGCTTAAGTTATAAGTAAGTTTTTTTATGTGCGAAATTATTAATATTATGTAAAGACGTTTAAGCATCTTACTATTTCATAGACACAAAGAAACCATACTAAAAAAACGGCCGAAAGATCCATTAGCTTGAAATTGTTTCTGCATCGCAATGTAATGTCAGACGCATTACTTTGTATAATTTATTTCATCACCACTGCTCTCAAAACATCGTGAGGAAACCGGCATGTCCTAGAACTAAAATTTCGAAGACATGTGACATTCACCAATCCGCACTGAGCCCGACTGGTGGATTACGGCTCATTCCCTCTCCTAGAGAGGAGGTCTGAGTCCCAACAGTGGGAAAATTAAAAGGAAGATAATGCTAAAAAAATATGTAATGTACATGAAAGTCTTGGAAACTCATTAATACAATCATATCCGTTTTTTAAAAGTATGATTATTTTAATATTGTCATCATCATCATCATTTCAGCCGAAAGATGTCCATTGGTGGATATAAGGCTCCCCCAAGTGTCGCTACAATAATCAGTCCTATGTGACTCGTATCCCGATGGCCCGATGACCTGATGAGGGTTACGGGAATCCGATGATTCCCGTAACCCTCATCAGGTCATCAGTCCACCTTCTAGGAGGCCTTCCAACGCTACGTCTTCCGGTATGTGGTCGCAATTCCAGAACCTTTCGGCCCCAACGGCCATCTGTTCTGCGAGCAATGTGCCCTGCCCACTGCCACTTAAGTTTGGCGATTCTTCGTACTATGTCGGTAACCTTGTTTCCTTTGCGGATATCCTCATTCCTGATTCGATCATGCAAGGAAACTCCGAGCACAGCCCTTTCCATTGCCCTTTGGGTGACTTTAAGTCTTCTGTTGAGGTCCATTGTAAGCGACCACGTTTCGGAGCAATATGTCATCACTGGCAACACGCACTGGTCGTAGACTTTTGGACTTTTAGAAGTCTTCTGATGAGGCCCATTGTAAGCAACCATGTTTCGGAGCCAATTTAACGTTATAATGTTATATTTTTCCGTTCCATTAGGTTCTCGAGTATTTGATTAGCAGAATATGGCGGGTAATCAATCTGAACGAAAAAAAGAAGAGAGGAGAAGAAAAAAAAGAGAATGCGAACAGAGAAGAAGAGATAAAATCAAATCAGATCCTGTGGCATATGAAGTTGCGAAGGCTAAAGAACGAGAGAGGTGGAAGAAAAGAAGTGCTGAAAAAAAGATAAAAGGTATTGAAGATATGATACCTACAGACAGATCCAAAGATCAGTCTGGAGAAAGAGTATAAGAAAAAAGAAGTAAGTAAGAAAAGAGAAGACGAGAAAGTATTTCAAGATTTTTTTTAAATAGACGATGTCATGAGCCTTATTGTAGTAGTATCGTGTGTGCGTTTACGAATATCACATTGCAATCCCAGACCCAGAACACCTATCTCTAGGTCAACAAATATTTGTTCCATGCGGGACTCGAACCCGCGACACAACGCAGCAGCCATCTGCTCAACCACTGCGCCAACCGCACCATCAAAATAGCTGTTAAAAATTGACCTCCAACAAGCAACGTTGAGCTAATTGATAAAGAAAATCAAAGTCTAGTCTATTCTACGCAGGCAATGCCGAGCATCAGGCTCTATTACTCTAATATCTTACGATTCACATCAAAAAGTGATGGGACAAGAAATTTGAAAAAGTAGTGCTTGACTGCGATCCCACTTGATTGTAAGCAGTGATGTTATTTTAGATGGTAAGGTGCACTAGTTTATTAAGAGCCTATTCACTCTAGCCTTGAAGATATCCACATTATAATCGGACTGGAAGACCACAACAGGCACATTGTTCCAGTCCTTCGAAGTACGCGGCATAAATTAATGCTTCGGTGTCCTATACACCTACAAAAATATTGCACAATAAAATTTAAGCTCGCCCAATCTTTTGTTAAATCATTGCGCAATGTTTCAATACTATCCCTACATGTTGAAAAAATAATATTGTGCAATTATTAGACTAACTGTATAAGGCGCCTTAGTCCGGCCCGTCAATGTAAGGGTGGACAGAAACCGTACTTCAGGTGGTCGATTAAAGTTTGATAAAACGGATTATTGAAAAACAACAAGAGACCTTGAAGAAATTGTAGATAAAAGCCCAGAAAAAAAAACTAAAATGCTAACACGGTTAAGTGGGTGTTCGACGTACGAGCCAATACCTTGGTTATAAAGAACGTCGCTTTTAGTCGCGGCTCGTTGGTGCTGATCGACTAGCGAGTAAAACAGTTTTGAACGACGAGCCAAGTAGAAAATGAAGCAAACACGACGAACCGCGAGCCGGGATCGTCGTTCATATTGCAATGATATTCGTACATACACTGGCGAGATTTACCGACGAGTCATAAGACCGCGGTTTTACTCGCCCGTCGATCAGTGCCTTTACATTTTTGCTTTACGTAGTCATCGTTTAATGAAACAAATATATATTATCATACACACTCAAATAACTTTCATCAAGTCAGTATAAAATTTAATGACAATTTCATCTGTTGACAATTTTCGGTTCCTACAGTTATAAATTATTATGTATGTATTAAAAATTAAAATATTAAGCATTAACAGCCACTTTTTTACACTGCGCATAAGACCTTGCGTTATTCGTCCCTACCTTTTGAATACCGTAATTAGAGACACAATAAAAAGACAATAGGTGTGCGGACACCGGTGTCCACTTGGGGTTTAGTTTAATATTTATTAAAAAATGGACTATTGTTCCTGATAAATGACGAATTAATTTTAATAAACTAGTTAGTAGCCTCGTTTGTGCTGTTTGGAATTTCAATAAATTCTGTTATTTTGATGATCTTTTGCAATGGTAGCGTAATTTTAACGATTTGCGTCATCATCATTATTTGAGCCAAAAGATGTCCACTTTCCATTCTGCATCCATCGGATTTCCACGACCCGCACCAAGTCATCGATCTACCTTGTGGCCTTCCAACGCTGCGTCTTCCTGAACGCGGTCACCACTCCAGAAACTTTTGGCCCTAACAACCATCTGTTCTGCGAGCAATGTGCCTTATCCACTGCCACTTGGCAATTCTTCAAGCTGTGTCGGTAATTTTGGTTCTCCTGTGGATATCTTCATTACTGATACGATCGCGCAAGGTTACTCCGAGCGTGGCCCTTTCCATTACCCTTTAGGTGACTTTAAGTCTTCTGATGAGGCCCGTTGTGAGCGACCACGTTTCACAGCCATATGTCATCACACGATAAAACTAAGTGGTGAAGCTAATCGTACTTTCTAAAATTAAAATATCAATCGTGGTTATTTAGTGTTATATTAAAAAGTATAGCCACATTGCAGAATATTTAAATATATGTGGTTTGACTACTTTTAGATTTTAGATGCAAATATACATTCATAATGTTGTCAACCAGTTTCAATAGACCATTGACACTTATATCTCACCAGAAAAAGGCTAACGTCGGTATTAAAATATCTTTACAATTTTAGGAATCCTCAGAAAGATGATTCTCCAACCAAGTCTTGCAGTTTGGAAACAGCTGTTATTGTTTATTTATTTTGGATCTCCGACAAAAGATACACATTTAGTAATATGTTGAGCCAGATATTTTTGATAAAATCGAAAAAGGATATATTGAATGAGGATTAGAGACGCGTGACTCGGTCAGGTATTCAAGTAACAGCATGAGTATGCAAGTACTTTGGTGAAATCGAGTACTTTTTGAATATTACAAATCACTAATAAAACTAATATTAGCTTTAGGATTTAAAGTAAGATATACCAGTTTTTTTTTCAGATTATCCCAAAATGCTTTTGAATGTACTTTAAAAAAAATAAATATTAAAAAATCTTTTGTAAATATGTTGTGATATTAAGTAAATAAATATGTTATAATGAAACAAAAAAAAAACACAAACCTGCTTCGTGACGCCAAGACTGGAAGTACATCAGCTAAGACATAGTTACATAAAACAGTTTACTACGTTAAGTTGTTTTTAATCGTCCTGCAACGCGTATCGGTGCGGACGTCTTGCAATACTGCTCTAAGACGCTCCCCGACCTGCGCACGCGACGCTCACCATGGTTAACAACAGCACCAAAGCTCCGGACAGCTTCATAGGTCTCGTTGGCCTAAAAGTGTTGAGCTATATAGCCTGGAGTCTGTTTGTGCCGACTTTCTGTGCGTTCATATACGGAGTGACATCATGGTGCCTCATTAAAAAGTTTCGCCACTTCAGGAACTATGTGATGCTCAGTGGAACCCTCGCCAATATGATGCGTTTGTTCACCTTTGCGTTGTCCACGACTCTGCTTACCAATAACATATGGCCGCGAAATGTGACACTGCGTTTAATGCCATCGACGATATTACTATATTGTGCGTTATCACATCACGGATGGCTCCTCGTGTTGTGTTATATATTTTATGTGGATTTTGTGAAAGTCTTTCGTCTCGATATTCGAAGGAGATATCTAAAAAGCAGCCTCTTTGCCTGGGGTGTGCCTTTAGTGTCAATGTCTTTGTATTATTTATCTGGATGGTTACTACATCTTTACTACGCTAGAGAAATAATAAAAATTCCTATAGCCAAAGCACTGTTATTAATACCTGTTACTATGAATTTTATTATCTACGTAGCAGTGTTGTATTCTCTGTTCCACTCCAGAGATACTGGTACAAAAACGTCTATTAATATATGGCGTCGCTTCTATATTTCAACGATGATATTTGTGCTTAGTAATATTATAGTGTTAACCTTTATTTTAGAATTGTTATCTGTTAAGTTTCTGTTCATAGATATATTAGGTGAAGTGTTAGAATATATAAATACTTTAGCTTTAAGTGTGTATATTGTAATATTGAAGAATAATCGGCAATTGTGGCGAGAATATTTTGATAGAAGAAATAGAAGGTTACAATAATTATAGAGCCGGTTATAGTCACTGAGTATTTTGTATGAACTCCACCCGGGTCTATTTCGGCTTCGCGGCCACGTAACATTGATTTTATCTCTATAAAAATAAAATCACTAACTAATTAATAATTTAAGAATTTGGTTTTTGCGAGGCCCTTTTAAAAAAACAAGTTATTTTTTTGTAATTTTCAAATATTATTTGTGACGTGTTCTCGTAGACATACACGTTTGAAGTCGTGAGTTGGGGTTAGATTCGCTTTTTTTTTCAAGCCAACTAATTTATATCATATTTTGATTTTTGCCCTACACATGGTCATATATGTAGTCAATTTTAATCAAATATTTTTTATGGTGTTCTCTTATAAATTTGTGGGTTTCAAGAGGTTTAAAAAAGTTCAAAATGAATAGAAGCTGGCCTTAATAAATTCAGTTCAAGATATAACGTAACATGGGGAAAAACATAGAGGAAATACCAGATAATATATATTGTGTTCACTTACCATAAATTTAAATAAACTGGTCCATGAATTATTGAAGTCAGGTTTAACTATTACCTATAAACCGTTAAACATTGTCATCATCATCATCATCATCATAGTTTCAGCCCAAAGACGTCCACTGTTGGACATTGGCCTCCCCCAAATGTCGCCACAATGAACAGTCCTATGCGTTTCGCATTCATCGGATTCCCTCAGCTTTAACGAGGTCATCGGTCTACCTTGTAGGAGGCCTTCTAATGCAACAGTAACACAAACATTGTAATTTGTTTTAAATATTATGATATACCTGAAAGGAAAATACTGAAAAATCCATTTCGATACTGCTACTATGGTGTGTAAGCACTAAGGATTTTTTTTTCCCTTTCATCTCCATAAAAGTTGGAAGTATGCATCATCTCTCTCCTAGAGTTATATACTCCATTTGTTTAGCTACTTAACTAAATGTAATCAATCTTGACATGTCTTTTATTTAAAAGTTGTCTAAAACTTTGTCTGAAAATGTTTAAAATTAGTTATATCGGTGTTAGGTAATTAACTAAATTTAAATAATTTTGTACGTCTGTTATAGCAGATGGAGTATAGAGCTCCTTAAAAGTCATGAATGTGAACCTAAGTAAATAATAAAAGTTGTCGTTATTAGTTTTACAAAACTACCTCAAGATTTAGAGGGTAAAAGATAGAACGCCCCCCCCCCCCCCCCCGTCCTCTAAATCTTAAAGATTGTACGTAAGACAAATTAGAACTAGGCATGAAAACTTGAAATGTAGCACAAGTACTTACAGTACGGCCGACGGATCTTGGCGCGTCTGAAGTTAGGCTCTGCGAACTTTAGCGCTCAAAATAAGCGCGCCAAATAAATGATTTATAAAATGAAATTCCAATAACAGTTTTTAACAGCAATAACAACTGCTATTGGCATTTATTTTTTCAAACCATTTATTTTTTTACGAGTGCACAGCACCAAAGTTCGCAGAGCCTAACTTCAGACGCGCCAAGATCCGTCGGCCGTACTGTATCTAGATGGTTAACAAGCGTGTTCATTATTATTGTTTTTTTTTTAATCTTTATTAGGGAGCAGGGAGCATTAGTGACAAACACAATAGTGACCATGTCACTCCATCATAGCCAAATTTTGAATTTTAACTTGTATTAAATGATCGTAATATATTTTATATAGATTTCTTGCCTCAAGTTTTTCAAAATTACCCCAAGTAACGATTTAGGAAGTTTTCATTTATTATAAAATAATCTACTCGTAACTCCTTATGTTAATAAACTTGACTATATTATTAAATCGATTAAAAAAAAAAACAGCGCAAAAAGTGCAAGTTATGATATATCACGAATATAAACAAAAACTATAAAATTCTGACATAACGTTATTAGGTAAATGTTGATGTTTTGACGTTTCCTGACGTCAAATCGTTTGTTGAATTATGATATGAATTGATCTGAATGACGTCAAAACGCGTCAAAGGTTTTTGTATGACGTTTTTTAGTCCTTGACTTGCATAAACAGTTGTAGCTGGAGGAACTGGCTTAGGGTGAGGTATTTAACTACCTTTTCCATTAAGATAAGACAGGGTAATCAGAGTATGTCGGCGTATAATATAAGTGCTTAAAATCTCACTGAATCATATTAGTTGATTGCTGATCATGGTACTATAAGGGTCTGTCTGAAACAATATATATTTTTTTAAAGATAGGAAATCATCTAATGACTTCTCCCGCTCTACGGCGGAGCGGAGCTAAGTGTGTAGTGGAGTGGCGTGTCAGACTTTACTGACTAAAACCCTAAAACCACACCTACGTTCCTTCAGTTGCCCTTGGCATTCTAGGACTACGGGTAACTTTTTTAGAAGCCGATAGCTAAATATTAATCTAGCATCTTAACTTTCTATCTTTTTTTTTCGGTGAGAAAATCATCGAATTACATCACCGCGCCCTTGGGCGGGGCTGGAGGTAGTGTCAGACTTTTACTGACTAAAACCCACTCCTGTTCCTTCTTTGCCTTCGTTCCAGGGCCCCGGGTACTTTTCTATCTAAGACAGCAAGATCTTCAAGCATTTTTTAATGATTAAGAAAAAATATGCTTATTACTTATTGATTTAGTTCTAGAAAACAAGTTTTGATTTTGCTCATCTTGAAAATATTTCTCAAAACTAGTTTTTGAAAATAAAACATACTATGTAGTTCCTGCAATCGGCTGTCGATAAAATTAATGGCAATAACGTATTATATAGCCGTTTTGAAATAAAATAGTTTTTGCGGTAGTAGTATTCATTATAAAATGATACCAGTATACTGTATACTTCACGACATAGTATAAAACAAAGTCGCTTCCCGCTTCTGTCCCTATGTATGCTTAGATCTTTAAAACTACGCAATGGATGTTAATGTGGTTTTTTTAATAGATTGAGTGATTCAAGAGGAAGGTTTATGTGTATAATACATGCATAATATATTTAATACCACCATTGCACCCGTGCGAAGCTGGGGCGGGTCGCTAGTACTTTATAAAAATAAATTTATATAGTTTTAGTAATGTAGTGTATATTACTAAAAAAAACTATGGGCATAAACATAAAGTTATTTTTATTAAATATAAACTTATTATTCTTAGAAATAAATTCTAATATAAGGAAAAATTTAAATGAAAAAAAAAGCCATTATTAATTAATCAATGAAACTGGTAAAGCAACTATCCGTTCCTTCCATCATGCTAAAGTAATTATGATTAATGTTCTCAAAAAATCTTACAGTTAGCACGTTTATTATTCTTAATGCTAACTGATGCTTTTTTTCCTTTTTTATTTAACGATATTTTATTAATTGTCAGTAGTATAAACTATAAAACTAAAACCGAAAACAATATTAAAGATGAATATTGCTTTTTATATTTAAATTGTTTAAAGGAAGAAAATTCGGAACTACTACTTGAAGTCCCCGCAACCTTATTCTGATCTTTGTCGTATTAATAATTATAATGATTAGATATTTGTCATAATATTTATTAGTTTAGCATATACTAGATTAATTTTAATATATGCGAAACCCAAAAAACGTGTCCAGTATTTTTATGTAAACTATCTATGTACTTTTCATAACTGTACCTATCAGGAAAACTCACAAAGTTATAAGCTTGTAATGTTGCCTGACTGCCCGCACAAATACATGGTCAGCGGGCCATCCAGAAGCCTGACGGGTGGATTTGCTTCCGCACCCAACTATGTACTGGAGCCTAATGCCCGCTATGATGTTGATTCTTGATAGGCTCACTGTGTCATGTCTCGTACCCGTTACGTCTCCGCTATCACTATTTAAACTTCCTTTTTATGTTAAGTATTCACCGATTACTATATTTTAACCAATTGATTGTGATAAAAAAATATTATTTTTTCATGCAACTACAATGTTTTTCTCCACCAGTGCAAGTGGTATGAATGGAAAATGCCAAAAGCATTAGGTCTACCTATGTATCTTAATGTTACATAGTTTTAATAAATAATTAAGTATGGACTTTTTTTATGGTAGGTAAAATCATCCAATGACAAGTCCCACCCTTGGGTGGAGCGTGAAGTAGTGTCAGACTCTTACTGACTAAAAACCTACCCCGTTCCTTCGTTGCCTATCATGCCGGGGCTGAGCCTTCCTCAGAAAACGGCCCTTAACCCAAGCAGGCTTCGACCCTGCGTGCCTGCAGCTAGCAGGCTGGGCCTCTAAGGTTTGCTGACAGCTCCTTGCAGTTATATAAGTCTGGTGGTTATCCTCGAGGCCTTTGTCCAGCGGTGGTCATACTTACAAATTTTGAAGCATTGCCAGTTAATCTAGTCAAACTAGTATACTTTCAAAGGTACAGTATTTACCTCAGGATCATTCAAAGCTGTGTAGATGAAATTATTTATTAAGGCTGTTTATTTTGTAAGAAAAAAAAGTTGTTGTGTGTAATACACGTCGATTTTTTTCCAATGGGTAGGACTATTAAAATATAGAAAAAAGGTGTGATTTGTGTTTATATTATTATATGTAATAAGTATGTTCGTATTCTTTCTTTCTGTAGAAAAAAAATGATGTGTGCATCAGTATTCACAAAAAAAAAAAAAATAGAACTTGATAAGTAAAACTGAATTTTATTTTGTAACACTGCACGGTTGTAATACAATTTTTCTCTCTACATAAATACAGTTAAAAAAATATTTCAGGATCGCGTGGAAAAATACTCAAAATAAAAAAACAATATTATTTAGAAATTAAAATAATCTAAATAATATTTTTTTATTAAAATAGTAGGACTATTAATGACCATATACAAGGAAATAATAGTCTTTGTAATATGAATCATAAAAATGCATTTTATGTATATAATAAAATAAATATTTCATTTTTTTACCCGACTGCGCCAGAAGGAGGGTTATGTTTTTCGAGAGTATGTATGTATGTATGTATGTATGTATGTATGTATGTATGTATAATTGTTTGGCACGCTCTGCAGCCTGAACGGCTCGATGGATTTTAGCTTGAGAGGTGTCGTTAGATTCGTATTTACTGTGAGAGTGACACTGGGTATATCAAAATATTAAAAAAAACAAAATGGCGGATTTTTAGCGCCAAATTCAAATGTTTGGCACGCTCTGCGACCTGAACGGCTCGATGGATTTTAGTTTGAGAGGTGTCTTTAGATTCGTAATTACTTTGAAAGTGATATCGTAATAAAATAAAACTAAAAAAATAAAAAATAAAAAACGGTAATTTAAAAAACTAAAAAACCCGACTGCTTTTCTGAGCATTCATGAAAAAGCCCTAAAACAAGAAAGTCGTTGTACCCGATTGCACTTATCCATATAATATTTTAAATACTGGCAGTCGGGACCCATTCTAGATAGTCAGCCGTCTAGTCAATAGATTGGAGTAATCTGCAATGTAATATAGGTACGTGCTCTAAATTCTAGATTGGGTCCCGACTGCCAGTATTTAAAATATTATATGGATAAGTGCAATCGGGTACAACGACTTTCTTGTTTTAGGGCTTTTTCATGAATGCTCAGAAAAGCAGTCGGGTTTTTTAGTTTTTTAAATTACCGTTTTTTTCAACGTCGACTCTACGCACGTGAGCTCGTCACATTCGAAAGATATGAAAGTGCTACGGCGTAGGAGGTTGCTACGCGCTAGCTACGCATCGTACTACGGTGTAGCACGAGCTACGAAGATGTCTAACACTGTCTAACAGCCGTATTTGAAGTAATCGCTCGTTGTAGTTGAAGTAATCGCTGAATTTCTTGTTTTAACATTACAATAGACTATTTCGTTCCAATGGCATATCTTACAGTTATCGAGTAATTTGTGTTGTGCTCTCTGGCAACGCCACCTTATATTTTTTTATCATGATATAACCCATTTCTATGTACGGCCAACGTACATGACGTACATGCATTGTTTGTGAATGTACGACTTTTAATTTAAAAGAAAAAAGTAAATGAATGTGGCGTTGCTACGGAAAATTCTCTGTAGCAACGCCACCTGTAATCAATATTTGTAGATACAATTTCAGCAATTTCTTTGAAGTTATCTATTGTACGAACGCTGTGTATTATGTACACGTGATGAGTATGAAAAAATAGGGTCCATAACGATACTTCGAGAGTCACATGGTCGATTAACGGAAAGTCGACTGAACGTTTGATCGAATACAATATATTTGCGAAACAACCTTTTATCGCCTTTAACCTTTTAACGGTACTTCGATTAAACGATTTATCGAATATTTATTAATCGATAGACTGCTCTTTCGAATGAGTTTTAGTTGTGATAGTAGTATAATAATTAAATTTAAACTAAAACTAAAGATCCTAAAACTATTAACCTTATATAATATTTTTTTACATGACTGCCCCAAAAAAGGACTGTTATGTTTTCAGGGTTCATGTATGTACGTGTCCAGTTGGGTAGGTCTAACTTCGAGAAAGAGGTCAATCGTCGAATCCGACTCGGCTGGGCGGCGTTCGGGAGGATGCGCGATGTCTTCTCGTCCAACATACTACAGTGTCTCAAGACGAAGGTCTATGATGATTGCCAGTGATGACATAGGGCTCTGAAACGTGGTCGCTTACAATGGGCCTCATAAGAAGACTCAAAGTCATCCAAAGGGCAATGGAAAGGGCTATGCTCGGATTTTCCTTGCGTGTTCGAATCAGAAATGAAGATATCCGCAAGAGAACCAGGGTTGCCGACATAGCACGTAGGTTTGCTAAATTTAAGTGGCAATGGGCTGGGCACAATGCACGCAGAACAGATGGCCGTTGGGGCCGAAAGGTTCTTGAGTAGCGGCCGCGTACCGGAAGACGCAGCGTTGGAAGGCCTCCCACAAGGTGGACCGATGACCTGGTCAGGGTCGCTGGAGTCCGATGGATGCGAGGCGCACAGGACCGGCCATTGTGGCGACGCTTGGAGGAGGCCTATGTCCAACAGTGGACGTCTTTGAGGTATCGTTAGAATCCTTGCATCGTCCCGAGTAACAGTGGCATTGAAAAAATATGGAAATGCAATGTGGTGGGTAAGATAAATAAATGAAAAACCCAACCATTTTTTTTTTTTATTCTGTTTATGCATGTGATTATCGTCTAGGATTTGACGAGTGGATTTCAAAAGTATAAATATTTTGTTTTTATTTGCCTTATTATGAAACCCCAACTAATAATATCAAAAACAAAGATGAGCCAAGTACAAAGATCGTGACGAGAAAAGCCAAAACAGTTAGACATTACATGAATATTGTAATTTTCGTTTGTTGCCTTTGATGAGCCTAATATTCACTATAAAGTGATAATGTGCATTTATATGAGACCGTGACTATTTAATTTGCTCTATCAGTTGATGTGACGATACACATACAGTACGCCAGTAAGCAAATTGTTTTTTTTTTAATTTCTTTACCAGAAGGGGTAGGACGAATTTTTGCTATGGTATATTAAAACTAAATTTCAACCACCAAAACGGCATTGCAGGTTCAAAGCAAATTGGGTGTTATATATTATATTTATGACTCGTCTTCTTCCTGCCCTTTTTCTATGTTATTTGTGGTCGGCGCTACACGTTTTCTTCTTCCATTCTACCCTGTCACCCGTCATGCTGTCAATAACTTCCTTCTCTTTCATATCACTCTTCACACAATCCATCCATCTTTTCTTTGGGCACCCTCTCCATCCATCCATATGTATACTCTTGACCCTTTTACTAACATGTATTTCATCCCTCCTCTTTACATGACCATACCAAGACAAACGATTCCCCTTCAACTTTTCTGTCACCTCACTTTAACCTCTTTTGTCACACCATACATCTATCTCAACATTCTTATCTCCGCTACATGCATTCTTTTTTCGTCAGTCTTTTTCACAGCCAAACATTCTGATCCATACAGTATGACAGGTCTTATAACGGACTTGTAGATTTTACCCTTCAACTTGAGGGGCATCCGTGGGTCACAAGTTGTTCCAGTGGCCTGTCGCCATGAGTTGATCCGATGTGTTACGTCTCGGTATACCTCTCCATCTGCTTTGATAAACGACCCGAGATACCGAAAGTCGGAGCAGATTGGGGACTTTTTATACTATTAGAAAGTATTTTAGAGTAGTACCCCGACGGCGATGAAAATTACAGTTTTGTAGATCAAGTAGTTTCCGAGATTCCGTGTTTAATCAACGAGAGACTACTTTATTCACTTTTCTATAAATTAAGAAACATCTGATTTTTTATTTTTAGTTAAATTATTTGACATAGCAGTCGTGTTTCTTTTTTTAATTATTTGATTTTTTTAAATACCTGTTTGGGAAAAAATATGGCTTGGTGTAAAAATTCTTGGAATCGATTCAGCTACTGATTCTGAACAAACTATGTTCAGGTTTCGCATATACTAAAAGTAATTTTACATAACAACTTAAACTTATTCGAAAATCAGTCTGTCGATTGATAAATATTCAATGAATCGTTCAGTCGAAGTAGCGTTTGGAGATAAAACGTTGTTTCACAATATATTCTATTCGATCAAACGTTCAGTCGACTTTACGTTAATCGACCATGTGACTCTCGAAGTAACCCGAAAAAATATGTTAATTCTAAAATTTAATTCTCAACTCACAAATTGTCCCATAAAGTGTATTAAACTACTGTATTTTAGCGGTTACTTCAAATTGACAGGAAAATTTAAACAAAATAAGTTTCATAAATAGAAGTTATTTCGACTGTCTCTATACCTAGAGTAGAATAACTCTCGAATCTGATTTATATTTCTTTTTTTATTTCGGTTTGAAGCTTAGCTTTAAAGATATCTATATGGTATCTTTTAATGTGTGTAATAAAAAAAAAATATAATTATCAGGGCTTATTCCTTTTTTGAAATCGAATAATATCGGAACGTAACAGTTTAGCCGTTGTATTTGAACGAAAGTTAAGTATCGCGAGCGTACGTGGTAGTGGCGACTGTGAAAAATGAGACGGAACTACCGGTTTCCCGAGTGTTCGCCGCTCTTCGAAGCAGGCCGCCGCAGTCTGAACATCAAAAAAAATAAAATAAAAATTATAACCGACTTCAATATAAAAAAAAAAACCACAAAAAAATGTAAAATAACTTTAACTTCGTAAGTCGGTGTTTCTATAATACATAGTTTGGTCTCCTCGTTACTTAACACCGACTTCCGAAATTAAAGTTATTTTGCACTTTTTTTTTTACATTGATGTGGGTTATAATTTTTTTTTAAGTTTTTTATTTCACACTTTTTAGTTGTAGTACTTGTAGAAAGTACCCGTCAGCCAAATTTAAATAAATAGCTTCCGCCATTCGGTTCCATCATCAAATCATCATGCTTCTTTCTTCAGTCAGTCACCGACAACAAGTATAAATAAAGAACTTTACTTGTTACGACAGTTCTGCTATGATTTTTTGAAGAGGTCCGTTCTATAGAGAGAGATAAGAGTACCTATCGTCACAATTCCAATGTCGACCGATCGGAATTAAACTCGAGAGTAAGCCCCCAGATCAAATCAATATTTTTATGGGACCAACTCGGGACTATAACTTTTCAACCAAAATAAAAAAAAAAAACAAAATTGGTTCACAATTAACCGAGATATCGGTGAACATACATATAAAAACGACAGTTCTGCTAAGAAATTTTTAAGAGTTTCGTTCTATATCTTCAAAGTTCATCATCAGATCAAAAATATATTTTTATAGGACTAGGAAATCGGTCTACAATTGTCCGAGAAAAATACATACAGTCGAACATAGAATCCCCCAAAAAAAAAAACCCCAAACCCCTCCTTTTCGAAATCGGTTAAAAAGCCGTTTCCGATTGTGTACGTGGAGATACAAGAGACGTAAACCTAACTTCTATTTATGAAATCAGTTTTCCCTGTCAATCTGAAGTAATCGCTAAAATACAATTTGTGAGTATAGAATTAACATATTTTTTTATACTTATCACGTGTACATAATACACAGCGTTCGTACAATAGATAACTGCAGAGAAATAGCTGAAATTGTATCTACAAATATTGATTACAGGTGGCGTTGCTACTGAGCATTTTCCGCAGCAACGCCACATTCATTTACTTTTTTCTTTTAAATTAAAAGTCGTACATTCACAAACAATGCATGTACGTCATGTACGTTGGCCGTACATAGAAATGGGTTATATCATGATAAAAAAATATAAGGTGGCGTTGCTAGAGAGCACAACACAGTAATTTACTTTGAAAAAATAGGTACACTTAGCGATATTTGGTGTCAGAGAAAGAATTTTTATTCTGGTACCAGTATTTTGACTTAAAGAGTCAGAAGAGTCTTCTTTTCATTGCGCATATCCATCTTCAATTCACCACTTAACGTTTGAGTGAAGTTGTGGGAAGAACATCACCTTCACTATTCAACTTCTTGCATCCCCGGGGCGTGAACTGGAGCCTAAATAAAAATACACCGTTAAATATTGGTCGTTTTAATCCCGCGAAGGGTCGATTCGGTACATGAAATACTACCGATTTGTAAAGAGAAAATAGGTTAATAATTCGAGTTTTTGAATAAAAGTACTTTATTTTTTAATTTTTTCTTTACAAATTGATAGTATTTCATGTACCGAATCGACCCTTCGCGGGATTAAAAAGACTAAAATTTAACGGTGTATATAATAATAGCCTTATTTATTCCAGGCATATTTTAAATTTTTATACATTATTGTTAGTATTTTTAAGATTTCTATACTTAGGTAAAAATGAAACTCTTACACGATCACTTTGATGTCCACCTGTCTTTACCCTTTTACTCAGAAACGCCTAGAAGTAAGAAGCTAAAAATAATATCACGTAGATACTCAAATCTGCTGCCTCAAGCAGCAGTGAAAAAATCAAACTTCTGAGTGAACGTAATCTCTCAAATATTTTAACATTCGCTAGGAAACCAAACCCTATAGGGTACTGCCCCGCCTGGGCAGAGCATTACCGTGTCCTCGTGGGGGCGATCGGCGGCAGCGATCTCTCTCGCCGGGCCTTGGTCCCGGCCATGATCCGGAGTGAGGAGGGATGGCAAGCGGTCGCCTCCTTCTGCGAAGCAGTAATGCCGACGAAGGAGGAGGCTGACTGCATCAAGCAAAGGCAACGGGGCGCTCGCCCCAGCCGCAGCCGGGATTCCGACCCCGATTTTCGGCCACCGTAGGCGCGGGCTTGCGGACGGCGTGTAATGGGTAGCACACTGAAAGGAAGGCTCCGCCCCGACACGATAGGCAACGAAGGAACGGGGTAGGATTTTAGACAGTAAGATTCTGACACTATTTCCCGCTCCGACGATGTGGTCGACAATAGAACACGCTTACCTAGAAGTAACCTATTCACTCTTGACTTAAAGATCTCCAGGTTGTAGCTGTTAGGAAACACAGCGGGGAATTTTGTTCCTTAGCTGTACGCACAATGAATGTGGTCTCCAAAGTCTTTCAATATTGTACTTTGACAGACACTGTTTATTATACAGGTATGTTTGTATATTACAGGTACAACGAGTAGTAAGGTATATTTTTAATTATTAGCAGGTTTCTCAAGTAGGAAGGAGGAAAAAATAAATTTTATATTGCTTATTTTCCTGAACAGAATTACTCATTCTAAACGTATCATTCATAGAACTTGTTCAAGTAATACCTATTATGTTATTTTTTATAATTACTTATAAATACGACCATAGCTATAATACCCTTTGATGTCCCTAACTAACATTCAGTGGGAAAAAAGTTTGGATAATGACAACATCATCTCACACAAAAAGTCAACAAACATGAAATACAGAAATTATAAAAATCAAAATTATAAACTAACAGAAGACATTATAACAATAAAAAAGGCATGAGAACAGAGATCAATTATATCAAGTAATTGAGGACAAGTGTGAGTATGAAATAACACAGGTTTGATTTTATTCATGAACAGTTCACTGACACCGATAAGCTGACTTTTTGCTAGTGATGTATTGATTCCAGTTTGAAATGTTCGGTTTCTGGTATCATATGTATTGGAATAATTCATAACTTCCTACCATGTAAACATAAGGTTAGAAAACCCTTCCCGTATCGTTTGTTATCTTATCAAAAAGCCGTGCACTTGATATGCACATATATCCCTTTTTGTTACAAGTTGCATATTTCAGAAAAAAATATCATAGGTTTTTTTTTAATTCTTACATTGTAAGTACTACATTATTTATACATAATATCTCATACAATATTGGCTTCAGAATAACATTTTTACGATAACAATGTTCACAAAACCACTTAACAAAACTGGAACCTTGTTTGCCTCTTTGAGAGTAATTTATTATGGTTCCAAATTTTTTATGAATAAGCAGATTTTTGTTGTAAGTAAGTATCATAATATTGTAAACAACAAAATGACTCGACGCATTATTATCCAAACCTAAAAACCTCAAAATAAAAATGTCGCCTCTTAATTGTGGCATTATTGCCATCACGAACAGAATTTGGATGATCACAAAACACAGACGGTATAACCAGCAGTTAATTAAGCTTAAGTTAATGGTAATGACGCTGAGATAGCCAATTTTTCATTAGATTACGAACATGCGATGGTAAATGAACTACTAAATAACAAGACATCTAGGAAACGATACAGAACGATAAAGAAATATGCAAACTTTTCTTTTCGCAAAATCAAAAGGATTTATTACATATAAACCAGTTACAGGCACTTTTGAATTATCAAGAAATCAGTCAGTCTGAAAAATGATGCTAATTGCACATTGCAAAGCGTAAATCTCTATGGAGAATAATGTTCAACAGACTAGATGGACCTATCGATTGGTTCGCAAATAATTCAACATTTTATTGGCATCATAATTTTTATTGAAACTAAAAGGTATCTGAACCAGATATTGCAAACATTATTTAAGTTATGGTTTTTTTTATGGTAGGTAAAATCATCAAATGACAAATCCGACCCTTGGGTGGGGCGGGAGATAGTGTCAGACTCTTACTGACTAAAAACCTACCCTATTCCATTCATTGCCTTCGATCCAGGGCACTAGGGTTCATTTTCACGTAACCCTTGGCCCCAGTAGGTTTCGGCCCTGCTGGGCCCCATTTAGGTTATGGTAGAATCACACGCGTAGTAACAAAAAAGTCATTCTGAAAAATAGCAAAAACCAGTAACAAATATTTGACATTTGAGTATTTTGAACTGGGCTCATTAAAATTCTAACCAGTTTCATTTTCCTCAAACATAATTTGACATAACATAAAGTTATTAAAAAAAAAGAACAGATCATGTAATATCATATAATTTCTAGCGACTTTTGTAGCAATCTCCTATTTAAAAATTCACGCCAAATTTCTCGATTACTTTTACCTATAGTGAAGTACACAGCTAACGATATTGAATTCAGCAGTTCTCCAGAGGCTCCTACCAGTTCAATTAAGTTACTTTTTATATCAAATATTTCTTTAGCAGCATATAATACTATAATATCACTGAGTATAAATATCAAGGTTGCTGTGTAAAACCGACGCCATCTGTTAGTAGATGTTCTCGCACCAGTTTCACTACCGCGGAACAGAGAATATACAACAATAACGTAAACCACCAAACTTATAGTCACAGGAATCAATAAAAATGACATACCAATTGTAATCTTAAGTGATTCTTTCGAATCTAACAGATCAAGACACCTTCCAGCAAGATAATATAAAAACACTAATATAAAAGGTACACCCCAGCCAAACAGGCTACTCTTCAGATACCTCCTCCGAATGTCAATATTGAAAATTCTTACAAAGTCAACATAAAAAATATAACTTAAGACAAGTAACCAACAATCAAAATTAAGTATACAGTACAAAAAGAGGTACTTAAAGAAATTAACACACTGAAAGCGATGTTCAAATCCTTCACCATTAAAGATAAACGTGTCACACAGCAAATATAAACAGAAACGTTTTAAAAACAACTTGTAAAATATAAAAGCGACGCTACGCAGTACATTTGCCAGCATCACGTTAAGAAGCACATAGTTCCTGATATGACGAAACTTCTTGATGAGGCACCAGGATATCAGTCCATAAATAAGAGCTGCCAAACTAAACACAATGATAATCCAAGCAAACTTTTTGAAAATATCCACCGATGATACATCTTCGGATGGCGTAGATAAGAATGCACTGCTGATGTCGTATGTACTGGCGTGATATGCACTGGCATAATATGCACTAGTATCATATGCACTGATGCTGTATGCACTGGTGTTTTTTGCACTAGTTCCATTTATATTGGTATCGTTATCGGCCATGATTAGCGTTGCGTGCGCATATCAAAACGTCCAGATGAGTAGTGACATTAGGCGGGTATGGTACACACTGGTAGGTACATCACACCGGTAAACTAATGGTTTGATTATAAGGCAAGTATGTTAATTTCAATGGTAGGTCCTGTACTATTTATCTTTAATATCATTTAGTTTTGGTGTTAAATTTGGGAGGTTTGATATTTTGGAGGTAATGGAACAGAGAGTAAAGTCCCACATACCTCCATTGAATAGTGAGGATCCTCCGACCAGACGGGTGTTACGTCTGGTGGGCTATTACCCGATAGATGATTTCGGGTTTGTTCTATATGTTCCAATCGCGCCGCGAATCGTACTTGCGCGATGCAGGATTAGTTCATTTGTGATGTCGCTACATCACTCCCCTCCGGAGATCGGAGATCGATGGTTCTTGATGCATCGTGTGATGCGTGCCAGGCCAATGGAGGTTGGTTCCAGTGAGTCGGAACCGGATTCCGCATAGTTCTCGGTGAGTTGGAACTATCTGCGGTGATGCCCCAGTGAGTCGGGGTGGTGCTATCCCAGTGAGTCGGGATACGATGCTGCAGGCTCCAGTGAGTCGGAGTAGTGCGGCTGGCTCCAGTGAGTCGGAGCGGTGCTGTGCGACGTAGGGCTTGACTGCTGTCGTCGACCAGGAGAAAGCTCTTCTTACGACTGGCCGAAGGTGCAAGTGCTTAGCCAAGGTCGCTGATGAGGCTGAGGGTGATGACCAGGTATGACCAAGTAGGCATGCTGGTGGTCAGGATACCCATATAGCCGTGGGTGCTGGCTGTATGGCTCGCTGCTCAAAAGCTTGAGGAAGTGATGATGACGTCACGAAGTAGTAGCTATACGAAGGCTGCGCTGACGTTCTTTGTCGAGGGTCACCAGTTTGGGGGTAGTGGAACAGAGAGTAAAGTCCCACATACCTCCGTTGAAAAGGGAGGATCCTCCGACCAGACAGGTATTGCCCGATAGATGATTTCGGGTTTGTTCTAAATGTTCCAATTGCACGGAGAATCTTACTTGCGCGATGCAGGATTAGTTCATTTGTGACGACATAGATGTCGCTACAATTTCATTCCCCAATATCTACCACTTTTGTCTTCTTAGTGAATTCTGGAGCTTCTGTACCTTTTATACGATATTTGTTAAGTTTTTTTGTCATCTGTCCTCTTCATCATCATCATTTCAGCCAGAAGACGACCACTGTTCGATATATCCCTCCCCCAAGTGTCGCCACAACGACCGGTCCTGTGCGTCCCGCATAATATTGTCGTATAGGATTTTTTTTTTGTGACAATTGTTGGATCACTAATTCAACATTACTGACTTTATCCACACAGCACTTTTATTTCCTTGACTTGCCCTTTCTAAAATCGACAACCGACTTACGAATGTGGGCCTGGATATAATTGGCTGGTATAACCGACCAACTATTAATATCCCACTTCTGATCCAACAATGATGTAAAAATGGATTTTCATCATATGTTTAAAGATTTGGTAAATATTTGTAAATTAATTTTATTCATTTATTTTCCTCAATTTTGCTTGCATGCTACAGAAACTACTTCAAGTAAACAGCAAATTTTCTTTCTACACTATGACATTTTCGATTCAACTCAAATTCTTTATTGCGAACTAAGTGTAAGGTTTCGAGATGTTAGCAATAAATGCTAAGTTCTTAGGACATAGTTGCCTGTTAAGGCATTGCAATATAATTTAATAAATTACTTACAAATATTTAAAAATAGGAAAAAAGATATATATATATACACTAAATATTACAGTTCAACAGTTTACATTTTCTATCTATTAAATTAATTATTGTCATACTCATACATTTTAATATTAAATTAATTATTGTCATTATTAAATATGTGTGTCTTTTTTTAATTGATGTTTTTTGTATTCATTTATACTAATTTTGTGTTAGCGTAATTAATAATATGGGCATGTACAAGTATGTACGTAATAGCATCGCATTGGCGTTAGCTGTTAAGGTGCTGTTACTGAAATTTAAAAAAAAAAATAAATAAAAAAAAAAAATAATTTATAAATAAATAAATTATATTAATTATCATTATTCATTCATTTTATGTTATCTACGAAATTATTATTTTTTCAGGGTTTACACCGAATGTTTGTCAACTGTGTCTAGCAGATCAGAAGTGAAATTTAGTCACATACTAAATTTCACTTCTGATCAAGACTAGGTATGTATGTAAGAATAACATTTCGTACGATTTTATATTTGTATCATATTAATTTTAAAGAATAAAGGTCAAGTGGTTGAGATCTACATAGTTGCACATAGTTCATTTTTAACTCGACTAACCTAATTTTTATTGGAATATGTGGTCCACCTAATCCCTCTATAATACTCGATTTCTCTTACTTATACTGAAAACATTGCCGATGCTAGTGTATTAAAAAAAAATCTCCAAATAAGTCACACCTACCACAGTGTTGTCTTTCTTAACCCAAAGGTTGACTGGTAGAGAATGCCTTGTTGCATTAAGTCTGCCTATGTACCACTATTGTACATACATGAAGTTTAAATAAATAAATAAATTAAAATATAAATCTCTCGTAATATGTCTTGTAAACTGATGATAATATTACATAGTACAAAAATAGTATAGCTACATAGAAACGTCACCAATTGTTGAACTGTAATTGTATTAATTTTAGTATAGTACTTACAACACAGTGGTGTTGTAAGTACTGGTGTCATATGCAATATTTTTGTAAGCGCGGGGCGCACACAGCACGGTGCATATGATATGCATTAATGCTGTGTGCACTTCTGATGTTTATTGTGGCTTGTCGGCGTATTGTCAGCAATGATGACCGACGCGTCGCTAGCGCAATTTTGCACAGAGTAATACGTAATGACGCCACGCGTCTACGCAGATAATATATGCAGGCTCATAAACTATAAAACCGGTTATTTTATTACTTAAGTTATTGCAATAGCTTAAGTAATAACATAGAAAATGTTTATAAATCAGTCAGAATCCAAGAAAGATAGACGTATTACTGATATAACTCCTGCCGAGTATAGATGCTACAATCGATTTTATCGATTTTGATTTTTTGAATAGATCCAATATTATACAATTTGAAAGTTGCAAATTTTTCATACAGTTTCCTGAGCTATGGAATTTTAACTTTTATGATGATTTATTCGGTTTTTAAGAAACAAACCTCTGGGGCACGGAAACTAAGATGGCGTTGCCTCAATATGAGGTTTTTCTGGTACTCTTTTGCAGAGAAATAAGATTAAGAAGTAACTGTTGTATTCAAAAGGTAAGGTGAGCTACGTAATAGCACAAGGGGTAACCGTACGTGAAGAACATCAAAATACTGGCCAAATATTGTAGAGTTTATAAAAAATAAAAATTGTGTAGGTACATACGGTAAAAGGTGAATCATTTGAAAAAAAAAAACCGGGCAAGCGCGTGTCGGACTCGTGCACCTAGGGTACCGTACAAACTTAACTATGAAAACAGTACAATGCCTGAATCGAATCTAGAAGATTTTTTCGAATTGTAACTTTTTTTTATTAATTTATAGTTGTCTAATTTTGTCTATACTTGTGCTATGAGATCTTGCTTCATGCCTTATTTCAGAATTCCAGGTCAACGGGAAGTACCCTAAGAATTTTAATTACCTTGAGTGTCGTTTTTTGCAACATAAACGGCCGTAGCTTTTTGTTTTTGTTAACTGTTTGATTTTTTCAGTTTCAAGGGACTGCAGACTGTATATGGTTTTATTTTCAACTCGATACTTGCACGCGTTCCCGAGATCTTGACAGATAGACAGACGGACAACAAAATTATTCTAAAAGGGTTCCGCTTTCTTCTTTTTGAGGTACGGAACCCCTAAACAGGAAACTTAATGCAAGCAATATTTTGTTTAAACGTTGAATTGTTAATTTACCTTGATAGTTGTGATCCAGTGTATCGAAAAAACTGTTTTTTATTTCTTTTTAATCTACCTACCCTTGAACCATAATATAGTCGATGTCTAGTTTTGTAATAGGTACGGGTACGTCCATCTCGGACGGCGGGCAATGGGTAGCTCGTTATCCGTCCGTCCGGTAACAGACCGGTACGAGCTCAAGTAGTCTACGGCGCGCACTGTTCCCGCGCGCCTCAAGGAGTTGTCAGCAAACAGTAGGGGCCCAGCACGGCCGAAGCCTACTGGGGCCAAAGGTTATGTGAAAATGTTAACCTGGGCCCTGGGACAAAGGCAATGAATGGAACAGGGTAGTTTTTTAGTCAGTAAGAGTCTGACACTATTTCCCGCCCTACCCAAGGGCGGGATTTGTCATTAGGTGATTTTACCTACCATACAAAAAAAAAAACGGGAACGTCCAACTAAATTGATTTATGTTAAGGTTTATAATTCTCATTTGAGTGAATTTATGTAATTCTTATGGGAATAAATAATCGCAAACCTCAAGCTAGCCTGCCTACTGGTGAGGAGAGCGTGAAGCGGCACGGATCGGAGGACGTGACGCCAACTTGAAGACGCAGCGTAAGATTGAGTGTGCAAAGGCACTGTACAGGAATCTCGGTGGCGGTGCAAGAAGATGCAACGCTATTTCTAGGGTTCCAGAGCCTCAGACAGTACTCCACTAATCCACTCCTAAATAATAGGGTATTTGACTGTATGAAAAAAGTTCATATTTATTGCCATCCGCACAGATTATGGGTTTTAAAAGCGATTTTTACCAATACATCTAAAAAATAATGGACTACTTATTTATTAAAAAAAATACGGTATAAACTTTACCTACTTTATTTTACCTCGCGCCATGTTTTTAAAAAGGTATTTAAACGTCACAAGTCTGTAAATATGTCTGTCATTGACTGCTATTCCTTTGAGTAACTGTGATACAATTTGTTTATTTACTGGCGTGTGACGTAAAGTCTATTTCACGAAAGAAGTCCCGCGGACAATTGTGGAACTAAATTTGACAAATGGGGAGTTCGGCCATGTTGTCGTTGGTCGATGTTATCAAGGTGCGTTTGTTGTGGTAGATATTTTGTGAGTTTATTATTGGATTAGTGCGTTATAAGGTTTATTTACGATTTCAAAAGTTGTAAAAAGTGCAGGTCGAGAAATGATATTAAAGGTGAAGGAGTTCTGTGAAGCGGAACACAAGAATCGCGGCGTTTTAATACCATTAGACAATGTTCGCAAAAGAGTCGCCGCCATGACAGGTAAATTTTGGGGCTGCCATATTATACATATTTTTTCCCGATTGATTTATACATTGGAGTTAAGTTTTTTTTAATGCACGATTTTTATTAAGGAAAATTTGAAAAGGAATTAACACAACACAACAAAAATTTGTAAAGTCAACAATAATGTAATTAAATACGGAAATAGTCATAGTTAGAATTTTTTTTTAAATTTTTCATTTTATTGCAGGTGTGTCAGAGAAACCTGTAACGAGAGTTACAAAAGAAGGCGCAACAGCGGCGAGTACTTCTAAAGTTATCGTCACCCCAGGGAAGAGTCGCCCGCATCCCAAAAAGTTCGACTTGGATGGATTTGATTTGTGCGCTATACGGCAAAAAATTCATAGTTTTTATGTTGTGAAGAAGGAATTACCTAAATTGGCTAAATTACGTGCAGCTTTGAGAGACGACATAAATTATCAAGGAAGTATCACAACATTGCACCGTATATTGCATAACATCGGTTTCAAGTATAAGCGATGCCAATCGAAACGTAAATTACTAATGGAACGTTATGATATTACTGCATGGCGTTCAAGATTTTTGGAGTGAATCCGAAGAAATCGCAATGTGGAAAAAAAACCTGTAGTATATTTAGACGAGACCTATATACACAACACTTATCATGCCAAAAGTTGCTGGCAAAGTGAGGAGGAGCCTGGGGTGTTCGTGTCAGAGTCATCAGGGAGTCGTTGGATAAATTGCTCATGCAGGAACTGATAATGATTTTGTTAATGGTGCATTGTTAATGTTCAAATCCCAATCCAAATTCTTAGATTACCGCGATGACATGAACTTAACAAATTTTTTGAAATGGATGAGTGAAAAAGTCATTCCTAACCTACCTGAAAGGTCACTTGTGGTAATGGACAACGCTCCGTATCATTGCACTCAAATAAATAAAATACCTACAATGTCAAGTATTAAACGTGACATGCAGGAATGGCTGCGAGAAAAGGGAGTATATTTTGAAGATACTTGGACAAAAGCTGTATTATTTGAATTAATTAAACAAAACAAAAGTCCACCTACATATGCCGTGGATGCATTATTAAAATCTCACAATCATGAATTGCTAAGATTGCCGCCTTACCACTGTGATCTCAATCTGATCGAAAAAATGTGGAGCCTTGTAAAGAGACGGGTAGCGGATAAAAACGTGGGCCAAAATCCAAAAGAAATTGTACGCCTAACAGAAAAGGCTTTCGAGACTATTACAGCGGAAGATTGGGCAGTTCAATGTAAACATGTACAGCATTTGGAGGAAGAATATTTAAAAAATGATGGTCTTATTGATGAAGAAATGGATCGATTTACTATATATACGGCTAGTGATAGTGAAACAGAATCAGATTCTGTTTCTATTCACTCTTCTGACAGTGATCATAGTATGACCGATCATAATTATTCAATAAATCTTTGAATAAAACTTTTTAAATGTTATTTTATTTTTCTAATTTGACGTTGGTTGAACATCTATATTTCCATTTCATATTTTAGAAATTACAGGAAGATTAATTTTTCACTAATCTGACCTTAGCAGTATAAACATCAAATAGGTACCTATTTGATGTTTATACTGCTAAGGCTATATAAAAATACATTCTATTAAAAACATTTTATTTCTTATCTAACTGTTCGAGTACGTAGTTAATAAAATGAAACTAATGAACTATAAATTTATTTTCTCTGATTTCCCCATACCATATAAATTTAACCGTGGCAACATTATGTCGCGCGAATACAGCGCTGCGTCTGCGGGACTTCTTTCGTGAAATGGACTTTAAGCGAATACACATCGCGCGTATTGTCAAATATCGGGTTTTCGCGGTTTTTTTGAATAATCAACTATAGATGTTATTTTTTATGTTAATATTTACAAGAATTGAAAAAATAAACTTTTTCTAGACTCTATAAACAATATGAAATCAATTCCAAAAATCATTCTTCAGGGTTTGCGATGTGAAGACTTTCAAAAAGTCCAGGAATGAATCGACACGTAAGTAAATACAGAAAATTGTAATGGGGTTTTTTTTATGGTAGGTAAAATCATCCAATGTCAAATCCCGCTCTTGGGCGGAGCGGGAAGTAGTGTCAGACTCTTACTGACTAAAAACCTACCCCGTTCCTTCGTAGCCTATCGTGCCGGGGCCGGGTATTCCTTTCGGAAGTTAATCCATGACCCCAGTAGGCTTCGACCCTGCCTGCCTGCAGCTAGCAAGCTGGGCCTCTTCGGTGGGCTGGGCCTCTTCGGTAAAATTGTAATGGGGTCATTTAATACCGATTCCAGAAGTCATAGTGAGTCGCCTAGCAGTGAGTCAGGTAAGACACAAAAGGGTTTTTTTTTCACGGAAAGGGGGTGCAGCTCTATAATATAAAGGTATATAAGACAAACATCGAATACAGTAAAAATAATAACAATTCACAACAATCAATTGTAAATATTGAAGTATCTTTTTAAAGCTTCAATATGGCAGGTGCAAGACTCCTTTTTCTCACGTTCCAGTAACTGGCAAAGCTCAACCAGGGTTTGGTTTTTTCCAAACAATATACAAAAGTTAGGTTGTTAGAAGAAAAATTTCAAGGAATTAAATATAGAAAAGAAGAAAGTACAAAATCAAAATAAAATTATAAAATATAACTAGCCTTTATTTACTGAGGATGCTTCACAAAAATGCAGAGAAAATACATTTTAAATTTATATTAACAACATATCAAATATTAGTATATATACTTTCTAGTATTAGTATTTATACTTTCTAGTACTAAAATTTATATTTTTTAGGGTTCCGTACCTCAAAAGGATTAAATGGAACCCCAATAGAATCACTTTGTTGTCCGTCTGTCTGTCTGTTTGTTTATATCGCAAAAAACATATATTTCGACACTCTCAAGGGAATCAAAATTCATAGGGTACTTCCCGTTGACCTAGAACCCTGCAATTTGACATGAAACAAGAATGCTGAAAATATTGTAGTTACGTCACAAAAAAAAACTTTTTTCGATTCGGAAAAATCTTCGAGACTCGATTCGGGCATCGAACTATTTTTATAAGTTAGTTTGTACGGAAACCTAAGTGTGCGAGTCCAACTCACACTTGCCCAGTTTTTTTTTTTTGTATATTTTTTGTTTAGTATTTTTATTTGTTACTTTTTTTAGGTAGTTTATGTTTTTACTTTTTACTCTTGCTTTAGTATGATTTTTTTTAAAGTATCTCTAACGTCATTGTGCCTATCTATTGGCAAAAGATAGATAGATAGATAGATGTATTCTTTATTGTACACCAAAAATAAAATTACATAAAGAACTTTAAATTAATAGGGTGTCACAATGGGCGGTCTTATCGCTAAAAGCAATCGCTTACAGACAACCTTTGGATGGATTACACAGAGAAGTAGTAGTACTATTTACATATATACAATACATAACTAATAAAATACATATAATAAAAATAATAACACGCAAAACATGTTTTGTCAATACTTTACTTATTATGCAATTACATATACACGGTATACTTCGTATCTCAGTCGACTGGCCATCATTACAAGCGTGCGCAGTTTCCATAAGTAGCCTAACCTGCTTCGTTTTCCTTAAAGTTTATAACGATGTTAGTTTAACCCATGGTTTCACTCATGAATACAATCTCACAGACACTGTGCTATGGGTAAAAGATTTCTCAATACACTTACTCGAATACTCTTATCCCACGCTCTTATCCCACTGCATTTAGGCACGCAATGGACTGTTTTCCACACTAGTGCGAAAAAGTGCGCGTGATCGTCCCAATGTAAATTTTATTGTTTTAAAATTGTTATCCGGATGGGCGCGCGTTGACCCCCACGAGGCGTGGGTCAACCCTTACGAGTCGTAAGTTTATTGAAAAACGTCTATGACACACGTGCAAATTTAGCATTGCAGCCCTCGGTTACATAACACACTCACCTACGGCGCGTGCGGATTCCACCTTGGCACAATGACAAACTTTCTGCACTTGTATTAAAATTACGAAATGGTATTTCGTAACAGAACAGTTTTCCAGATTTACTTTTTACAAAAACATGAACAGATTACTTAAAAATCATAATCACACTTCTAAGGATGTTTTTAACGACCTCTTTTTAAAATATCCTTGCCATAACTCCCGATTGAACTTACCTAAAATGAAATATGTATCCAAAGCTATTATGTTCGTGAACTCTCCGAATACTCCTAACACATTTACATATTTATCAGTCACTTCAAATAAATCTCTTAAACAATACAACACCATAACATTGCTAAGCACAAATATCAGTGTGGATATGTAAAATCGGCGCCTTTTGTCAGAAGATGTGCTCGCAGCAGCTTTACTGTTACGAAACAGAGAATATACAACCATAACGTAAACCACAAAACCTATTGTCACAGGTAATAACAACAGTGATATACCAATAGGAGTCGTTAAAATTTCCATCGAGTAATACACATACAATAACCTTCCAGTAATAAAATATAGTAACACAGCTACAAAAGGTACGCCCCAAGCAAACAAATTACTCTTAAGGTACCTCCTACGAATGTCATTGTTGAAAACATTAACAAAATCAACGTAAAAGATATAGCAAAGCACTAGTAACCAGCAATTAAAAGTAAGAGCCCAAAACTCAAAAAGATACAGAACAATTTGAACTTTAACAAGATGTATATAATGAAGAAAACAATTTGATTCTACATACACAAACAGACTGTAACGTATCGTATTAGTTATCATCAGGTTAAGAAGCACATAGTTTCTGAAATGTCGGAACTTTTTGATGATGCACCATGATGTCAGTCCGTATAAGAGTCCAGTCAGACTGAGCACAATGATAATCCAGGCGAAGACTATGAGATAATATGCACTGGGAACGCAGGGTTCATAGATATTGGTGTTATAAGCACTGATATTAATTCCGCTGGAGTTGAATGCACTGCTGTCAATGGCACTGGTGTTATATGGAGAGGTTTCGTATGCACTGGTGTTGTTTACACTGGAGACATAAGCACTAATGTTGTGCACATTAGTGACGGATGGTCTGGTACTGAATGCAGTTTTTTCATTTATATTTGTGTCGTTGTCGGCCATGGTGAACGTCGCGTCCGCAGATCGGCGCACATTGAGCAGCAATGCAGCTACGCGTCTACTCCTTCACGTACAGCAAAGCGAAATGAAACCAGTTGAATTAAAAGAAGCATTATTATATAAACAAGTATGTGAATCACTACTAACTTCTGAATCACCTTGTTGACGCGATTTCAAAAACGCTTAGATAGCTATAACTCTGGGGAAATACTGCAACCATAGACAGCACCGCAAGCATGGCAGCAAGATATAGATGGTTTAACCAATGGCCATGGGCACATCTTTGTTATTTTTTGTTAAGTTTATATTTGATGCACGGAAATTTTGTAGGATTTTCAACAGTGTGTTAGGTATTTGTTAGTTTGTTTAGGATATATGCCGCGTATTAGTCAATCCGAAAATAAACATTATAGGTAGTTATGATTTTTTTTCAAGTTTTCATCAAATGCAACAAAGCATTCTCTACCATTCAACCTATGGTTTAAATAAAAGAGACAATACTATGGTTGGTGTGCACAATAAAGAAATAATAGATATTACAAATAGAAAGAAGTAAAAATAAATTAGGGTGCTTGACTACATAGTATAAAACAAAGTCGCTTCCCACTGTCTGTCCTTATGTATGCTTAGATCATTAAAACTACGCAACGGATTTTGATGCGTATTTTTAAATAGTTATAGTGATTCAATAGGACGGTTTACATGTATAATGAATGCATAATATATTTAATATCACCATTGCATCCGTGCAAAGCTGGGACAGGTCGCCCAATACTTTAAAATAACCTTCGGGTTCCAACTTCGAGTTCCTTTGAGTTCTATGGCCAAGGTCCCCTCCTTCACTCACATTACTGCTTCGCAGGAAAGGTAACAGCTTCCCATTCCTTCTAGTTTCGGGCCCCTGGCCTGAACTAGGGCTGAACGCGAGCTACATAATATCTTACATTGCCTAAGATTAAAGTGCTAAAAATCTTCACGTTACATTTGCATCTTGACCTCACTCCTTATATGAACACTGCCAGAAATACCACAACCACAAACCAATCCAAGATCGGGAAATAAGAAGCTGTTGATCCTGTGCTACTTCATTGATGTGAACCACCCGTGCAGTAGGCGTGGGTAGGCGTAGGTGAAGCGGCCTATGGCAGGCTTTGCGCACTTGTCAGTGAAAATAATAATCTATACCTACGGCGACCGGCCACTATAGAGGCGTTAGTACGATAGAGTGTAACGCGGCTAACGCGTGTTCGACCTGCCGAAAATTTGAAAAATTATTTTCAAATTTTTTATAGAACATTGTATGGAGTTTTTATTTCATATAATATTATTTATATCTATTTTTTCATACGTTTGCGACTTGTCGTGCAAAAAGTCAATGTCCTTAAAGACCATTCAGTGTAAATAGACCTCCCAGTACTAATGATTTGTGTTTTTTTTTTCGTATCATTTTTATACCTACTTAACTAATTTTTAGTTATTTATTTTTATTTCGTGGTTTGTAACAGCCGTATTCTCACTATCATTAATCGTTAAATATAACAGTCACGTCTTAGATTACCCCCATCTTTTAAAAATCGCGCTGCGGACACCAAAAAAGTTATATCCAAGTAGATAACACGACTTCACTTTTATTCTATTTGTTTAAATATCTACTTAACTACCTAAAAAAATGTAAACAATCTTGACAAACCTTTCGAAAAATACAAATTGTATTTAATTTGAATATATTTTATGTTATAAAACGTTGCTACCTATTTTACATTTTTCAAAAATAAACACCGCCAAACCCTACCACATGTCAGCAAGTTCAAAGGCGCATAACGGGCGTAATAAAAGAAACTCTCGATGTGCGGACTTAAGGTGCATTTTGATTCGTTACGATCGCGGCTTGCTGCTGTAGGCAAATATATTCAAGGTTACGTTCGTGCCGTGCAATATTATTATGAACATTAAATGCGTTGTTAGTAAGTTTAAATTTGCTTGTTTGATTTCGCGAAGTGAAATTTCTGTACCCTGTACTATTTCATATTCTGTGCTCGCGTTTGTCCACTATCTAAGCTGATAGTAAGCGACGAAGTGTTCTAACACTGGGTTGCGCTAGTCGCTGTCTTATTTTCTTTTCAGTGTAATCGATTACTGATTATATAATATGGTCAGTAAAAAAATTACGATAAAAATAATTATTATTTATTTATTTATTTACACTTTATTGTACAACAAGATTACAATTATTATAAAGGGAAACTATAGAAAAAAGAAAAACTTACAATCGGCGGCCTTATCGCACTCCGCGATTTTTTTTTTCTAAGGCATTAAGTCCGCCTCTGTACGTTTGTGCGTAGTGTTAAAATAAATAAATAAATAAATAAACCTAGTATGGACAGAAATTGCCAGGACACAATATGGGCTACTTTTCGAAAATAAATAATTCACAACATGCATTTGCATAGACCGCTTTAGTTTACTGATTGGTGTTGGCCTGATGAACAAAATGCACTGTCTGTATTCTGGGCGGCACTTGATCCTTTATGAAAAAAGGCCTCACTCATGCGCCTTCACCTACGTCTAAATTAGTCCACGTTACGCCTCTATATGTGTGTCATTCTGAGACATGGTGTCTAGAGGTGCACTGTATTAACCTTGAACGACCACACAACACAGCGTTTATGCAACTAAATTAAATACAAGGAAAATAAATAAGCAGTATGGAAATATTGTGGCATTTATATATTCCTTATGCATCTGATATCGGTGCAATAGTTCTTAATGTTCCATGTTCTTATAAAATAATATGTAACACCGACCTTGTCTGCTTGGGTTAAGGTGATTCTTCTTCAATATACCACCGGTACATGGTGGACATACTACCTAAACGAACATAACGTTTTGGGAATATACACCGTTAAATTTTAGTCGTTTTAATCCCGCGGAGGGCCGATTCGGTACATGAAATACTATCGATTTGTAAAGAAAAAATTAAAAAATAAAGTACTTTTTTTAAACTCGAATTAATTTACGCATGTACGAAATTAATTTCTTTGAGTGTATTGTGCGTACAGCTAAGGAGTGGTATTCCCTGCCGGAGTCTGTGTTTCCTGATGGCTACAACCCGGGAATCTTTAAGTCCAGAGTGAATAGACTAGTTTTAGGAAAGCGCGCCCCATCGTCGACCGCATCGTCGCTTTTCATCAGGTAAGATAGCGATCAAGAGCGAATTTATCAACAATAGATAATTAATTTATTAGACTTCAATGTGTGACTGTTGGACAAAGGCCTACTCTTTATTTTTCCAGATACACTTCCATACCTTGAACCAGCTTTCATAGTGCGCGTCTAGGTCATCTCGTCACCGCTTTCTGAGTTGGCTTCGGCGAAATCACCCATCATCCATCTTCTGGCACCCATTGCGTGGAGAATTTTAGTGGTCATCTTGCATGCAGCGGACGTGGATACGCGGTATTCAATTTGAATCTAGCAGCCTTTTTACCCACGTTTATAATACCTGAATCCTTCGGCCCCATCGAGATCGACTTTTCAAATGTAAAGTTTTGTAAAATATGTATAAAGGAAAAACAAAAACACTTGAACAAGTGTCTACTTTGATTGGACTCTCACTCATCGCTTAGTCAGAAATCCTCGCTTCCATAATATAACGTCACTTGTAATAGATTAGTAATTCATAGAAGTATGAAATACTTAGTTTTTAGTTTCCTTTTGTATGTGTAATGGTGTACAATAAAGTATATAATAAATAAATAAATAAATAATACTTCTGAGTATTAGGTATAAAACAGAATATAATATAACACAACTTATAATAAACTTAAATCTATGAGGGTACAATGGCGGTCTTATCGCTGACAGCGATACCTATCAGACAACCTTAGAATGGATCGAAAGAACTAAAATAATACAGGGGGCAGTCTGCGGTGTACTGCTAACAAATTAATCCAAACACTATAGATAAGCTTTATATTTAAAATAATTATGTACAACACAATACGTAACTTTTTTCTTTTATCATTAAATATTTCTTTTATCTAAGACTTGTACCCAGTGGTGCAATTTTTATAATTTCGATGAAATGCAGGTTTCTAAAAGGGTTATGAGTATACATGTGGATGGATGGAGAGGAAAAGGGAGGTCAAAGAAAAGATGAATGGATTGTGTCAAGAGTGATATGAAAGAAAACGAAGTTAGTAATAGCATGTCGGGTGACAGGGCAGAATGGAAGAAGAAAACGTGTTGCGCCGACCCCAAATAACATGGCAAAAGGTTCCTGCCCTTTCAATGATGATGATGATAAACATGACATGATAAAAATTGAAGGCGATCGATAACCCATGGCCTATTATTGCGCGGTTTGGAAGGAGTACAAACAGAGAGGCGCAGAAAACGACTTACTTATTTACTCTCATTCTTACGAATATTACCACATTCTTTCCTTCTTTTTTTCCTTCTTTCCTTCTTCTTTTTTTTTCCTTCCTCCTTCTTTTCTTTATTTTCTTTTTTTTTATATTCACCATGAGGCGATAGAATTGAAGATGATCGATCAAAAAATAACCCATGCGTTATTTTCAGATCTATCAAATACACATAAAAATAAAATCATAAAAATTGGTCAAGCCGTTTCACGTAACACGAGACTTTTATATTTTAGATAATACAGAAGACAGGCGAGGTCAATTGTATTTTTTTATACGAGTTTTTGATTATCATGTTGGTAATTTACGTCCTAAAAACCCAAAAAAAGTAATAAACATAACCTGAATTAGGAACCTACATAATTTTTATACAAGTTCTGTTTTTTTTTTTTTTTGTGGGTTTTTGTTGTTTGCGACGAAGTAAAAATGCATTCATATTAATCGCAAAGTGCGGCCACGCCCCTTTTGTTAAAGACGGAATAAGAAAACAGCGCGGTTGCAGTGCTGCAGCCGCGCTGCCGCGGCCCTAACTCAAAATATCGCTTTGGAATAACAAAAACACAATCTCAATTTCACAAATTGCTCGACCTTTTTTTGAGGTAGGAAATAATAAAATAACTAGAACTAAAGTTCGTTCGTTCTAACTGCTTCCACTCTGAGTGGAAAAAGAGCGTTTCAGACCTTTAACAGACTTAAACAAACCTGTATACCTTCAGTTCCCTTTCGCGTTGCAGGACAACGGTAATTCTTCCGAACAATCCTGCTGCCCAAGCCCTGCTTGCCCTAGTTTCGGTGCACGGATCAATCAATATTCAGTTTTTATGTTAAGTTTTTTTTGAGAATCTCAGCTTCTATTGAAGACCTTAATTTGTACTTAAGTAATACAAAAATAGATCATAATTACACTGAACTTAAAATGTAACCATCAAAATGAAAATGTCCTGTGCGATAAGACCGCACATTGTACCCTTATTTATAATAATGTTTGTCCTATATTTCTTGTTTATGCGGTGTACAATAAAGAATATATAATAATAACCATAGCCCTATTGTCTTTATTTTCCATAGGTCAGAATAGTTTTCACCAACCGGGGGTTGTCCTTGGATGGACTAGCATTGCGTGTACCGGGGCAATCGTCGGTTGGCATCACGTTGCATTAAAAGTATGTAAAGGGCCTCTGTGAGTTGATATCGGCTCCTCGTACGCCTTCCAAAGGACCAGGACTTTAGGGTCCTGTGATATATTGACACAAAAAATAATAACAATAAAATGAGACGCACTATAAGATAACATTACCGATGACATGAGGAATGCAGGTGGAGCTAAAAATATAAATGACATGCCTTACCTCATAAAGGATTACCATAATAAATATAGTGTTGATTGCAGACGACACTTCGCTTTTTAACCGACTTCGAAAAGGAGGAGGTTCTATGTTCGGCTGAATGTATTTTTTTGTTATGTATGTTCACCGATATCTCGGTCAATTGCAGACCGATTTCGATTTTTTTTGTTTTGATTGAAAGATTATACTTCCGAATTGGTCCCATAAAAATATCGTTTTGATCTGATAATGAACTTCAAAAAATATAGAACGAAACTCTTCAAAAAATCATAGCATAAATGTCATTTTTATATGTATGTTTACCGATATCTTGTCTTATCGCCTCTAAACGGTCTTGCCTGAACATGTCTGCCGCAGCAATGCAGCATGTAGGCGCAGTCCAACCTGTCGGTGATCATCGCCAGGACTGTGTTGGAGCTGGCCCTTACTCTGCGCAATTGTAGACCGATTTTGAAATTCTTTGTTTTGTTTAAAAGATTATACTCCTGAGTTGGTCCCATAGAAATAGTGTTTTAATCTGATGATTAACTTCGAAGATATAGAACAGAACTCTTCCCAAAATCAAAGCAGAACTTACTGTCGTTACAAGTAAAATTGCTTTGTTATACATGCAGTCGGTCACTGACTGAAGGAATGTCGACGATGGAGAGCGCTTATCTAGAAGTAACCTATTCACTCTTGACTTAAAGATTCCCGGGTTGTAGCCATCAGGAAACAAAGACTCCGGTAGAGAATTCCACTCCTTAGCTGTACGCACAATAAATGTGACAATAAAATTCATAACAATATTTAAGAATCATTTGTTGACATTTATTTTTTATTTTCTAAATTTTCTTTTTCATTATTCAGTATTGCGCTTTTCTGTCCTGTGGCAGTAAAACTAACATAACATAATAAATACATAACTTAACAAATAGCTGGGAATCAAGCCTCCCCTCTAGAAGACGAAATAGGCCATAGAAGAACATGTTTTGGTCCGTCCGACAGTCTGGCCAACATGTTTTCGAATTTTTAGTTCTTGGACATGCCAATTTCCTTACAATATTTTACTTTTGTGATCAAATAAATGACATAAACTAATGTAAAACCAGCTCCCCTAACCAAGTTACAATCGTTTCGTTTAGCGTAAACGCTTGCAGTTGGTCACGCCCCCAATTTCTTTGTTCTGACGTCATCTCAACAAAAGAATTGGGGGCGTGGCCAACTATAAGCGTTCAGTTGAGGAACTGGCTGGGTTTTTTTATGGTAGGTAAAATCATCCAATGGCAAATCCCGCCCTTGGGCGGAGCGAGAGATAATCTCTTACTGACTAAAAACCTACCCCGTTCCTTCGTTGCCTATCAGACCGGGGCTGAGTTTTCTTTTCAGAAAGAACAGGTTTGAACCCGTGACCTGCCACCAGTAAGTTGAGGCCGTTACCGCTGCGCCACCACTACTCAGTTTGCAAGTTGAACTAACGGAATAGCAAATAAAGGAAATAGTATAACGTAGAAATAAAACGCCTGGCATTTTACTTATTGCAATAATCATTAGTAATTAATATTGCTAAGTTCTGAAAGATGTTGCATTCGGGAGGTCTGTGGATCGCTACAATTAGACAGATAATGTTGAAACGAATACTGGAGATTAGATCATTATTATTCTAGCCCCGTCATCCCTTTCACTGTTGGCCACGCCCCCAATTCGTTTGTGCCCACAAACGAATTGGAACTCCAAGCGTTAACGCAAAACGAAACGATGGTAACTTGGCTAGGGGGGCAGGTATTCTTTAAAATATCTACCAGATTATAAAGATTATTTGCAAATGCTAGCTTATCGACATTATTTTTACAGCTTGCCAAAATTACGATTTGCTACTCAATTACTAATATATCTGCAGATAATGGATTGTTTTGAAGTGTGGTTTTAGGTTTATAAAACACAAAGAAACCAATAGATACTTAATTTCGTAAAAAGAATAACGTACCTTTAATATAAAGTTTATTTGAACTTATAATTCCAAGTCAATCCAAAGATATAAAACTTTAAAACAACCACTTTTAGAAAATGGCAATTTCATAGGTAAAAACCACATTAAGTTTAGAAGCTGTTCAATATCACATAAACTTACCAATCAATTTATTTATCATAGCCGAACTTTAGAAATAACCTAATTCCCTCTATTTTTAACAGCATACATATTGAAGCTGACAAAAACTTCTTTCTTCCGATCGTTTTAACACATCACTACATTATGAGATCGAACAAGCCACATGCGTAACTTCTCGCAGGTGCGGCATTCAAAATCGCTTTCTTTCAGTCTGTGTGAGGTACACTATGTTAAAATTTCTATAGATATAACGGACACAAATATATAAAATTGATTCTCTCACGAAGCGTTGTGGCGGTGTTTTTTAGAAACCAAATTTTGTGAGGCCGAAAAGGTCTTGTTTGCACTGCAAATAAGTTCAACTTTGCTCCTAAAAGACCTCATACGTACTGGCTGAAACACCATGAAAAATGGCTCCGCAGAGAACGTGCTAAGGATAAAACCAATCAAAATGTATATAGTAGACAAAATTATATGGGCTATAGTAAAAGGCGCAAGTTATCTAAATTCGATAGCGATCGATAGATATCAAATTAAATCTTACTTAATTTTCCTATTTTCTAATAGACTGGGGATGTGTGGACGTTAATTTGATTGACTCGTGGTGAAACTATATTATCTAATTAGTAGTTTAGCTTTTTTTAAGTAGGAAATCATTCAATGACTTCCCCCGCTTAGCGCGGATCGCGAGGGCATGTCAGACTTTTACTGACTAAAACCCACTCCTGTTCCCTCATTGCCTTCGTTCCAGGGTTCAGTTTCACATAACCTAAGAAGTCTAGTTTAGCTTGCGTTCCTCAAAAGTCGACATCTTTTAAAACGATACAAAATCATTGTTTTTTTTTTTAAGATTATGCTGTCACAGATATCTAGCACAGTTCCTTACATTATGTGTAGTTAACATTTTATTTTTAATGGGTTTTATAGTAAGTACAATCTGGTTTTGGATAGCATGCAGGATTATAATATTAGCCTCAGCTAGCCGCTTATTTTATCACATCACACTCACAAAACTAGCGCCTGATCAAAACTGAATAGCAAACTTGTAGATATATGATTGCATATACAACTTTGCTATTCCGTTTTTATCAGGCGCCAGTTTCAGTACAGAAATATTTAATTGCCACAATAATTGACTTACGGCAAGTATTTACTTTTCACGAGCTGCCGCTGCCGATTCACTCGCATATTTAGTTACTAGTTCAGACAACCAAAAAAGCTAAAGCTTTATTAAATATAGTATAGATATTGGAAGAATTTTGGAATGTTCAAACATTATGAACATCGTAACAACTACGCAAGGGAAAGTGCAAAGAATCTTTGACCAATCCCTCTAGTAATTGGCTGGACATCTCATCATCTTTCTGCCCTTATAAGTTGTGTATTGTGTGTATATCTGTTAGTATTCACGCTTTCTTGGGGCACCAAGTGGACGGACAATGGAAAACCAAGTCGATTTTAATGGGATTGTTTATTAAATTTATTTACAAAAATGAATAGATACTTACATTACATTTTACAAATTACGACTTTAAACTAGAGATTGAGCTATTGTTCCCGGTTGTCTATTACCTATATATTTTTATAATTTATGCTTGGTTAAGCGAAGAAAAGAACAGCAGATCTAAAAAGGCCAGTTTTGTTGAATCAAAAGTTGTTTGTTGAGAAAAAATATGATTCATATTTTGAATCATATTTTTTTATACGGCAATATTTACAAGGACTATGATTCTGATATGCAGTGAATTGAGTATGATTCGACTAATTTGTGCAACCATTTTACGAACATTAGAAGAATTGCTTATGATCTGCTCGGAATTCGGAATATGATTTGCTCTAGATGAAGCTCATGTGACTTTTTTAGGCCCGCAGGTTTTCCGGCAGACATTGCTGACGACAATGAGACCAGCACCGTGCACTTACAATACCAGTTATTACAAAAAACTTGTAATTTCGAAGAAAAATAAAGTAAATTTTATACATATATCATTCCATCTAGTAGATACTACTGTGATAATTAGCATGTTTGATGATAAGTCCGTCTATGTACCACTACTGTACATGAAGTTTAAATAAATAAATTACAATACTGTCGATGTTCTTTAATATGCGGTTACGGTCCATAAACTTGATTACCTATCGTTAAGAAATGGGAAGCGATCGTACGAAAAAAATGGTGTTGAAACCAATCACGTGCCATGTCGATATTTATGTAAAATTTCATTGTAATCAGTACTGCTGTTTTTATAGACACACATTACAACTAGCTTCCACCAGAGGCTTTGTCTGCGTAGATGTCAAAATTTTACCCAAGGGATGATTTTATGGTCAGAATATTGTCAGAAACAATAATGGCCCAAATAATGGTCCCTGACTAACGCCGGAACGCGTGTGATAGGGCTGGGTTTCACAGAGACTCAATTTTCAGTACATTATGTATGTTGGCTTTACAGTACTGACGATCATGGAGGTAGACAGCGAGGAACTGTAGCAGCTGACGAGCATTCGATGACACAAAGTTTTATCAGCTGAATGGCACTGTTGACCCTATCAAAAGCTTTTCGAAAGTCCAAATACAAATACTTCCTGGTCACATGTGTATAAATAAGTTGAGATAAAGTTTATTAGAGTGAGAGGATTTGTATTTACTAATATTTATTAGTTATTGAACCATTACAGAGATTGAGAATATGTGAAGTGTCCAGTGTGTGTGTATGTATGTGTATTCTTTTGCAAGAGATAACATTATACTCATAGCAACAATTTGAAGGGTTTCATAGAGCTTTTTTGGAAAGGGTTTGAAAAACAAATACATTCTACTGTAGTAAATGTGGTCTAGTAATCAATCACAAGTTTAATTAGTAATAGATGTTTCGTATATTTCAGGTGGAATGTTTTACTTTACATTGCTTCTTTAAAGTTTAGTAATCGATAAGCTATCTCGATGTACCTACCCAAACGTTATTTTATTAAAAACACAGCACAGTCAATAATATTTTTATTTTAACGCTACAAAAACATAAGCTATTTTTTATTATTAATCCAATGGCAGTGTAAATTATTGATAAAAAATACAACATAATTAGGATAACAAGATTCTCTTTTAATTTATCCTTGTAAACAATGCTATAAACTCTAATTATTATCTCTACTTAATCTCTATAACAAAGTATTCGTTTCAACCTCACACATAGTCCTTTTAACTCCTTTGATCTCATCCTCTATCTGCTGCAAAGTCTTATCTTTAGTCTCTGGTACAACTAAGTACAATAGTACCATAGACATAGCTATACACACTCCGTATACACCATATGTACCTCCGACACCAGTACTTTCAATTAAAATTGGTGTTATCTTTAATGTCAAAGTGTACAACAAAGTAAAAACAATCCCAGATATAAAAGAACCGATTCCTTTATACTCCAAAGGAAATATTTCCCCAATAATAGCAAATGAAACAGGTATCAGACCAAAATTAACCACGAAACTTTGCAAAATAATTATTGAAGGAGTTAACCACATTGAAATTGTAATGTTGTATGATTTGAGTAACATTAATAAACTTATTAACAACATTAAAGTAACCGTAACGATGCTAGATGCAAATAAAAAGGAACGTCTTTTATATCGGTCTATGACAAAGCAAGAGGATACTAGAGCAATTATTACTAAACAATCGGCACCTAAAGAACAATATATTGCTACCGATGGGTCTCCAATTAACTCTACCATGATTTGAATAATGTAGACAACGAAATAATACCTGCCACATAGATCTACAAGTAGCGTTAGAAGAGAAACTATAACTAAAGGTTTCAATAAATCTTTTCTCAATAAGAACTTGTAACTTTCTTCCGGTTTGCGGTTCTTAATCCTCTCCATCTGCGTTGATATCAAATGATGGAGCTCTTTCAGGTTCGATCGACCATTCAGCCATATGAATGACTCTTCACAGTCTTCAAACCGACCTTTCATGGCCAGGTACGATGGGCTTTCTGGCCAAAAGAACGTCAAGATGATCGAAACAGTTGGCAGTATTATTGCAAATATAGATATTTGTCTCCAATCCCAAAATAACGACATGGAATGACAGATAAGTGTGCCGATAGCAATACATGTTTTTTTGATTGTCATGAAGTACCCCCGTCTTTTAGAGTCGACATATTCGCAGATAATCATGCCGTGGATGTAGATTCCACCAATAGCAAGGCCTTGGATGATTCTCGCAACGAATAGGACTGGAATACTATTGGCCAGCGGAAAAATGATCCAGCCTATGAGAATAAAGAGATTGCAGATGAAATGGACGACTTTTCTTCCTAATATTTGTAGGATCGGCGATAAGATGAAGAATCCGCACATGCCTGCAAAACCGTTGCTGGCAGCTGGAAAATAAAAAGACATATATAGACTGTTTTAAGCAGTATTGATGAGTATGACGTAAACATATTTGTCTATTTTCAATTGTTCAATTGTTTAAAGCTTAATAGCTTAAAGACGATATTAATACTCGATTGATGATAATCGGCTTGCTAGTAAGCCTAATTTCCCCGCAGGGTTAAGCAGAGATGTTCCAATATCGTAAACCAGGCATTCAGTCACCCATTAGCGCGGGGAGAGTCGTACCGGACGGCGGTCGAACTAGCGACACGCGGGGTTGCGATAGTCGTTGATAGGATCCAGCAGTTGGGACTCGAGGTGGCATTGCACAAGTCCGAGGCCATGTGCTTTCACGGCCCTCGGGGCGCGCCACCACCGGGTTCCCAGCTAACGGTAGGAGGAGTTCACATCAGCGTCGGGTCGACGATGAAGTACCTGGGACTCGTCCTCGACAGCTGGTGGAACTTCAAGGAGCACTTTCGACGTCTGGCTCCCAAACTGAATAGGACTGGGGCTGCTCTCGGGCGGCTCCTGCCCAACCTCAGGGGACCAGACGCCTCCTGCCGGAAGCTCTACGCGGGAATCGTTCGGTCCATGGCCCTCTACGGGGCCCCGGTGTGGGCACCGACGTTGACACAGCAACCGAGGGCCCAGCTGAATGCGTGCCAGAGGGTCATGGCAATACGCATGGTGCGAGGGTACCGAACGATTTCCCGCGAGGCGGCGACCCTCCTTGCTGGCCAACCGCCATGGGATCTGGAGGCAACAGTCCTTGCACACATGCACGACAAGCGCATGGAGATGCAACGCCGGGGTGAAATTCCACTGCCACGACAAGTCGAGGCATGGCGGACAGAGCTCCGGCGGGATCTCATGGCGAAATGGCGTCAGCGACTATCGCAACCTCGTTCGGGGCGCGCCACAATTGGGGCGATAAGGCCCATCCTTGAGGCGTGGTTGGAAAGACCTCACGGCGTTCTCAACTTCCGCACGACGCAGGTGCTTACCGAACACGGAAAGTTCGCTAAGTACCTGTTCCGGATTCGTGCGGAGGATTCGCCCGGGTGTCGCCATTGTGCGGAACACCCGGAAGACACGGTGGAGCACACTGTAGAGGTGTGCCCCGCCTGGGCGGAGCATCGCCGTGTCCTCGTGGAGGTGATCGGCGGCAGCGATCTCTCTCGCCGGGCCTTGGTTCAGGCCATGGTCCGTAGTGAGGAGGGATGGCAGGCGGTCGCCTCCTTCTGCGAAGCAGTAATGCTAGCAAAGGAGGAGGCCAACCGCATCAGGCAGAGGCAACGGGGCGCTCGCCCCAGCCGCCGCCGGGATTCCGATCCCGATTTCCGGCCACCGTAGGCGCGGGCTTGCGCACGGCGTGCAATGGGTAGCACGCTGTCCGATTGTCTGGTAACCGACCGGACCGAGCCCAAGTCGTCGACGGCGCGTTCTGTTCCCGCGCGCCTCAAGGAGCTGTCAGCACACCGAAGAGGCCCAGCCTGCTAACTGCAAGCAGGCAGGGTCGAAGCCTGCTGGGGTCAAGGGCCGTTTTCTGAGAGGAAGGCTCAGCCCCGGCACTATAGGCAACGAAGGAACGGGGTAGGTTTTTGAAGGTTAATGAAGATGCTTAGATGGGCAGGGAAGGTGTGACTAGGCTTGATAGAGTGTGAAATGAACACATTCGAGGAAGCTACAAAGTCGCATTGACTGAAAATCTCCTTTGTTGGTATGGACATGGACAATGGACATGTCCAAAGATGTAGTGAGGACCACATGGTTCCCGTGAAATGTAGGCATGGCGATAGGTTTTTTTTTTTGTGGTAGGTAAAATCATCCAATGACAAATCCCTCCCTTGGCGGGGCGGGAAGTAGTGTCAGACTCTTACTGACTAACCCGTTCCTTCGTAGCCTATCGTGCCGGGGCCGGGTATTCCTTTCAGAAATTAACCCATGACCCCAGTAGGCTTCGACCCTGCCTGCCTGCAGTTAGCAGGCTGGGCCTCTTCGGTGTGCTGACAGCTCCTTGAGGCGCACGGGAACAGAACGCGCCGTCGACGACTTGGGCTCGGTCCGGTCGGCTACCAGACAATCGGACAGCGTGCTACCCATTGCACGACGTCCGCAAGCCCGTGCCTACGGTGGCCGGAAATCGGGATCAGAATCCCGGCGGCGGCTGGGGCGAGCGCCCCGTTGCCTCTGCCTGATGCGGTCGGCCTCCTCCTTTGCTAGCATTACTGCTTCGCAGAAGGAGGCGACCGCCTGCCATCCCTCCTCACTCCGGACCATGGCCTGAACCAAGGCCCGGCGAGAGAGATTGCTGCCGCCGATAGGCATGGCGATAGGTGGCAAATGGAAACAATTGTTCGTTGCAACATCCATTTTATTATTCCTCAATTATAATTATGTGCCAATCATACTGCTAACTTATATTACTTATTACTGATCCAGAATGATGCTTACCAATCCATGAAGCTTGGTTAGAGGTCGCTCGAATGTCAGTACCGTTGAAAGAGACCAGGGCAGGGGTGAGGACTGATGGAAATGATATCATGATGCCCACGCTGATGGAGTAGCACAAACCTGTCGTTAAGATGAAAACCTGCAAGAAGATTTCAGTATTAGTAAGCATCGGGTACGGGACGTAGTACCTACACTGCTACCGCTAAAAGCCAGCGACGTGACAAAAAGGAGATAGCGCTACTCCCCGCGCATCAAGATTCATCATCATCATCATCAGCTTTTTAATGTTCCCACTACTGGGACACAGGCCTCCTCTCTAAGAGAGGGAGTGGGCCGTAATGCACCACGCGGGCCCAGTGCGGGTTGGTGGATGTCACATGTCTTCGAATTTTTGTTCTAGGACATGCCGGTTTCCTCACGATGTTTTCCTTCACCGTTTTGAGAGCAGTGGTGATGAAATAAATTACACAAAGTAATGCGCCTGGCCAGGCTTGAACCCGTGACCTACTAATTGTAAGTCGGGGCCGTTACCACTCGGCCACCACTGCTCTTCAAGATTATTCGAATAAAAATAATTCCTTCATTTATTAAACACAGTATGAATAAAAACAGTATTTATAATAAAGATTAGTGATAAAATTATCTTTTAGTTTGTGAAAGTTACATAAAAATACGCCCAATGGTTTTGCCTGATCTACGACACATGACTTAGAAAATAAAACACACCAAATTCTATTAAAAAAAAATATGTAAATATTCGTATATCAAATCATTAGGCAAATAGTCTCATTTAATTTTTTTTTTTAATATACGAGCCAGCCGTTTAGACGTGATGTTTGACTTAAAATCATCAAGAATCATATATCTATCCCTTAGGGCCCTAACTCCCGAGCAGTACTATAAAACAGTGATTTTCTGAAACCTACCCCTCGGTAACGGCTAGGTTAATATGTTTGAAAAAAAATTATGTTTAATACATATTCACATACAACATTATCAACATAATGACTTTTTGTAAGACTAACACTTTTGCCAAAAAAAAAAAAAAATTAACAACATGATATTTTTTCGCTTGTTTTCCTTAATTTCATGACTTGATTTCGCCATCTCATTTCTACCATCGGACAACTCGGCGTACGGCGAATATCCACCCTTATTACGTTGTTGAAACTTCCACGGTCCAAATTAGCGTTTTGCCTCGTCGGTTATACCGCGTACATCAAAGGACTGGTACAATTTGCCTGCTGCGGTTTTCCCGTCTGATTATAATTTAGGTGTCTTGTACAAATTCCCTAAATGTATGAGGAGCCTGCAAGGCAGTTACGATGTGAATCAAACGCCAAGCAGAACGAGTGGTTTTATTTACAATATACAGGCAAGATCATGAAGCCGCGGAAAATCTTAACACCGCGATTCACCGGTACGACACCATCTATCGAATTGATGCGAACTAAAATGAATAAAACAAAACTAATGTCACTTCGACTTTTTAATCTTAACATGTCTTCAAGGCTAGAGTTAATAGGCTTTTAATTTGACCATTACAAATATATTTACACAAAAAATTGCTGGTTAAGTGTTGTTTAGAATGTACATAGCATATGTAAATCAATCAGTATTTCGCAAAGAAAATGGATTTTAAGGTCAACGTGGCTCTATCCAGGCGCAATAGGCTGGAATTATATGTGGCCAAGGTCATACCAGAAGTTGAACATTAGCAAAACAATTCACAAAATTAAACGTAGTTCTCTATTTAGATTATGCTATTTTTAAGGATAAGTTAATAAAAAAATTAAGAATGTATTGAATTTATTTTATTTTTGTGAATGTGGGGACTATGTGGATTACTTTTCCTTTTCTTTTAATTTTCACATAATGTCTGGCAGTTTTGAGTACTTTTTGCGGCCTAACCAAATGTCCTTAGTTTCGTATTGTTCGTCAAGTCGTTGAGCTCCTTATTAGTCCTGAGTTGAACTACACGAATACTGACAAATGCTTGCACTGACTGGACAGGTCCACTCAGAACTGTGTGGTTCTTTCTTCAAAAGACTATCTCAGACTCCAATCTGCATGGTTCTCATATGATTTGATAATTACATGTTTGTGTATGGTCTTTAAAAGAGACTTTGACCCCTGAGTTTGCTTGGTGTTTCTTCTCAGGGTAGTCAGCTAGGAAACACCGGCCTCATCTAGTTTAAACTGACGAAAAAAAAATTGACATGTAAAATTGTTTTTAAAAACCTATTTACAAAATAAATATCATTTATCATTGGTGATAAAATTTTTGTAAGTGACACGCCTGCGCAATTGCCAAAAATTATGCCACCGGATTTCCATCTCCTAGAGAGGAGGCCTGATTCCCAGAAGTAGAAATATTATAAGGCTATGCTATGCCACCGGAATAAAAAGTATCTTGTTTTTTTCGGGCCGCATGACTAAATATAATACGCGGCAAATAAGTTGAACTAAAATGGCCATCGTTGCAATGGTTACGTGCAGCCCCCCGCTTCTATTGATACCAGAAAATCTGCTACTATACATTGAACTTAGAGATTGCAAACCGGGCCCGGCCGGGCCCAGTGCCCTTTTAGACATTAATTGGGCCCGGCCATTCATACCGGGCTGGTGACCGGGCCGGGTATGAATGGCTGGGCCGGTCACCGGGCCCGGTATGAATGGTCGTGCCCGGTGGATGTCAAAAAAGGGCACCGGGCCCGGCCGGGTCCGGTTTGCAATCACTAATGAACTTTGACCATTGAAATTGAAAATTAGTATGGGAAGTAAATTAACTGTGTGCTAATAAATCTGCTTGTCGTTACACCGTATATAGATTATTTTCAATACACTTACTCGAAAACTGCTTTTTATCGCACTACGATTAGGTTCGATAGGGGATTAGGATTAGGCGTTTTTTAATTTATCAAAACAAGGGCTTCTTTCATTCCTATTTCGTCATGGTCAAGGTTGATTATTATTTATTTTTTTAAAGCAAAGAGGCGGATATTTTTAAGGTGAAATATTTAATGAAAATATAAATTGTGTTTTTAAACAGAAGATAAATGGACATGATTACGTAGGCAATAATTTGTTAATACCAACAAATTAACAATTATCTGTGTTCTAAATTCAAAAACATTTGAATTTTTATATTTTTAATATTAGGATGTATACGGTTTGATACCTTTGCTTCTCCTTCAAGCTGCAAAGGTTATGCGCGGGAAAAAAGTAGACCTAATATTAACTAACTTATTCATTTGTGATAGTTGTGAAAAAGAAGGTTTGAAGAGAATCCTTTAGATGCTACACCGCCAGATTATGTGATTGAGGTAAAAAATACTTACTTGCGATAGTCTGCTGCCATCAAGTCAAAACTAAATTGTTAGGTAACTTTGGAAAAATTTCTTCAGTACAAAATTAAGAAAAATGCGTCGTAATTTTCTGATAGAAGATAGACTATTGGTGGATTTTTCATCGTATTTCTTCGTAAGCGTATTGAAAAACGCCGTTTGATACACGTGGAGATTTGTCACTGCAGTACTCGTAGAGATTGCAAACCGGGCCCGGCCGGGCCCGGTGCCCTTTTAGACATTATTGGGCCCGGCCATTCATACCAGGCTGGTGACTGGGCCGGGTATGAATGGCTGGGCCGGTTACCGGGCCCGGTATGAATGGTCGGGCTCGGTGGATGTCAAAAAAGTGCACCGGGCCCGGCCGGGTCCGGTTTGCAATCTCTAAGTACTCGGTTCCATAACACTCTCGCCTGTACGGCTCGGGTGCATTTCGCCTCGGTTGCAATGACAAACTTTCCCCACTTGTATCAAAATGTACTATTTTAAATCCATCCCGAGACAGCATAACTTTAGATGGTAAAATATAAATGCCGACTGACCTTGAATGCGCAATAACTGATTTTTGAGTCTCAATCGAAGTGCTGCGCGTAACTATAGCAACTGGTTCAACTTATTTGCCGCATACTATAACTCTTTCGAGTAATCCCATAGCCCTAGTATCATTACTCGTTTTTTTCACATTTAAAATTTTAAATACAATAAAAGACAAATAATGTGTTTTATCAGAAAGTAAATACTTATATAGAACTACAAACCTGCCTCCAAAAATATATATCTCCAAACATCTTTAAAAAGCTTTAAGAACTTTTTGAAACCAAAAACCGAACTGATCCGTAAGTTAAATCATGTTTTGAAAACTTTTTGTATCTTCTTTTGTTGATCAAGTTATGTGAAGAAAGGGCAAAAACGATATTTATTTATGTGTTTAGACACAAGCGGTTAAATTGAACAAGCAATTAGAACTGGCATAGTTTGTACCAGTTCACATTCTTAAGGAATGAGACCAGGGGTAAACCTTTAGTATTCATGTGCCGCAATCGCGTGTTGCAAGTCGGACTCGAACACTGAGGGTTCCGTACAAAGTAACATATGTAAATAGCCCAATTCTGGATCAGGATGCAGGCAGGCCAAATGTGCCATGCCACACATTAACAAAGCCCTCACCAAAAAACTCTTGCGACTGGACTGAGGCAGCCTGCGCCTGGTGGCGGGGACCATCACTGGTCACTGCACACTGAATAAGCACCTTCACACAATAGGCATCACGGATAGTCCCCTGTGCTGTGTAGCTGTGACCGTGCTTGGAGGGGGAGGAGACAATTGCGCATGTGCTCCTGAACTGCACAGGGATCACTGATACACGCACACGGACGGACCTTAGGATCCCCGAACTCCCTTATTGACGACCTGAAAAACCTGAGAGGCCTAATCAGTTTATAGAGAGAGGTGGGCTGGTTGGCATAAGCCCATCAAAGATTATGGCCACCATGGCCCACGTACAATGGTCCGCATAGGACTAAATGCGGAAACCATACTCAGAAGATAGATAGATAGCCCAATTCTCGAAGCGAGTTTCGATGATTTTTCCGAATCGATTTTTTTTTTATGTGACGTAACTTAAAATTTACACAGTTTTCAGATTTATTCCTATACTTATGCTATAAGACCTTGCTTCATACCAGATTTCAAGATTCTAGGTCAACGGGAAGTACCCTATGAAGTTTGATTGTTTTAAGAGTGCCAAAATATATGTTTCTTACGACATAAACGGCAGTATCTTTTTTTTGTCGTTAACTTAGAAGTTTGATTTTTTCACAGCTTCAAGGGACTGCATACCCGGGTAATATGGTTTTAATTTCAACTCGATATCTCCATGCTTTCGAGATAAAGGGTCTTGACAGACAGACATACAGGTAGACGGGCAACAAAGTGATGCTATAAGGGTTCCGTTTTTTCCTTTATAAGATACGGAACCTTAAAAACAGAAAAAGCCTCGTAAATTCATAGGTACGCACGATCCTCACGCCCCAAACCCGCAAACAGAGGCGTAGCGTGGACTAGTTTCGGCGTAGGCGAAAGTGCATGAGCGAGACATTTTTTTTATCATGAATTTGAAACCTAGGCAGCAACTGTCACAACCTATTAGCGTGCGACCACATCGTCGTTTACCACCAGGTGGAAAAGTGGTCAAAAAAAAGGCTATTTATTATAAAAAGAAACCTTTTAAAAGGAAACTCGAAACGTTGTTAAAAGGCGAGGACATGCGCGAAGCCCACATCACAAACACTGCATCGGAAGCACCGTTAATGCGGGCTTGCGGATGGCGAGTATTGGATAACTCGCCGTCCGATAAGAACCAACATCAAGTCCACGAGCGCCTCAAAGAGACGTCAGCTAACGGACGGGGAACCAGGACCGATGTCTGCCAGGCTACTTTCTGTAGCCTTGAAATGCAAAGGGCCTCAAAATCGATCACGCGCATTTAATATCGACCGCCATGTTGGTTCAAATTGTGTAACGAGGATCATATCCAACTTTCGGGTCTGAATATAAACGGGAGGCTGCGTGGAACTATAGCGACAGGTTCAACTTATTTGCCGCGTGCTATACTAAAGATACACAGATGGGTTTTAGTCAGTAAGTCTGACACTCCCTCTCTCGCTGTACCCTGAACCGTACTTGATGAATTCTCAAGTACAAGCAAGTTTGTTTTTTAATGATATAAACGAGTGCTGTACTGCGATCGCTAATATTTAGTTAAAAGCTTGACTTTAAACAAATAAGGAGTGGAATTCCCTGCCGGAGTCTGCGTTTCCTGATAGCTACAACTTAGGGTTCTTTAAGTCAAGAGTGAATAGGTTACTTCTAGGCCAGCGTGCTCCATTGTCAGCCACATCTTTGCTTACCATTAGGTGAGATAGCGGTCAAAAAGTCGACACATTATTAAAAAAAATATAACTTTGTTAAAATGGTCTTACATTTAAGTACAACTGTATTTATCTACTCTTGTTGCAAATTGCAGTCTAGTAAATTTTTACTGTATTTGGCAAGTAATATTTAAATCACTCGCCTACTTAATATTCAGTAATGGGCCGTTTTAAGGTCAGGTAGGTACAAGGAATAATTACCGACCTATTAGAATGGGCATAGTGATTTTTTAGGGTTTCGTTTCAAAAGAAAAAAAAAGGAACCTTCATAGGATCACTTTGTTGTCCGTCTGTCTGTCAGTTTGTCAAGAGTTCAAGACTCTTTATCTCGGAAAAGCGTGGAGGTATCGATTTGAAATTAAAACCATATACAAGTCTGCGATCCCTTGAAGCTGTAAAAAAATCAAACTTCATTATGGCTGTTTATGTCGCAAAAAACGTATATTTCGACACTCTCAAGAGAATCAAAATTCATAGGGTACTTTCCGTTGACCTAAACCCCTGAAATTTGGCATAAAGCAAGGTCTCATAGCACAACTGCTCAAGCATAGGAATAAATTTGTAAACTGTAGATTTGTAGTTACGTACGTCATGAAAAAAATACGTTTTTCGATGCGAAATCTTCGAGAGTCGATTTGGGAATTACTTATGTAAATAGTGCAATTTACATAAGTTAATTTGTACGGAATCCTCGGTATGCAAGTCCGGCTAGCACAGTTTTGGTTACAGTTGAAGTCAAAAAGTTCTACAAAAATGAACAAATAATCTATTTATATATACACCGTTAAATTTTGGTCGTTTTAATCCCGCGGAGAGTCGATTCGGTACATGAAACCCTATCGATTTGTAAAGATAAAATTAAAAAATAAAGTAGATACTTTTTTTTAAATTTACGCATGTACGAAATTAATTTCTTTGTATCGAAAATGAATCGATTCCAATAATAATTTTTGCACCATGTTATATTTTTTCCCAAAAATATTTAAAAAATGTTCACAAGTTGGACACCAGCGACACTAAGCACAATACAGGTCACGGTAGGCCATAGCGGGGATGAGGTGCTAGCGCACAGCTGGGTGCGGCAGTAAAACTACCCCACAGTCGCTCGGGTCCTCACTGAACTTAAAGAAATTAATTTTGTACATGCGTATATTGATTCGAATTTTTGAAAAAAAGTACTTTTTTTACAAATCGTTAGTAGTTCATGTACCGAATCGACCTTCCGCGGGATAAAAACGACCAAAATTTTACGGTATATACAGATTTGAATATTAAAAATGTTACTTGATTTTTTTTTTTTTTTTTTGTTGAAAAATCTAGCAAACAATCAGAATAATCATTCTGAGTATTTTAGTTCGAGTCCGAGAGAGATCGCGCTTTAAGCCATTTGAGTGGTCCTCTTATGCTAGCAAAGGAGGAGGCCGCACGCGTGAGGCAACGGCCCTCACACACGGGGCTGCAGACGGCAAGCAACGGGTAGCTCGCCGTCTGACCGTCCAGTAACCGTCCGGACCTAAGTCGTCGAAGGCGCGTAACGTCCCACGCGCGTCTCAAGGAGATGTCAGCTAACCGTAGGAGCCCAGCAGGGTCGAAGCCTACTGGGGTCATGGGTAATGTGAAAGTGTACCATGGAGCCCTAGTATGAAGGCAAAGAAGAAACATGAGACGGTTTCTAGTCAGTAAAAGTCTGACACTATCTCCCGCCCCGCCCAAGGGCGCGGTGATATCATTGGATGATTTTCCTACCGAAAAAAGAAATCATTTAGTCTTCGTAATTAATTTAATTGGACTTGTATCGTTTTAAATATCTATAAATAAATAAAGAAATGCATATGTATGTTGCACATGATATCGCTATTACATCACCACCAATATGACATTAATACCTTCGTTGCTGCAAAAATAAACCTTGTGCTACAAAACAAAAAGCTGACTTTACTACGTCGAGAGATAAGTGGGGGCCAATGATATTCTAATAAACAGATATGTTATGCACTCACAAACCAACGTTTAAGATAGTTCCTTTGTGACGACATAGATGTCGCTCACATGTCGCTACACTGTTATATGAACCATGACTCGTTGCGACGATTCGCCTCCGCCCCAGTTTGACTTGGGTCTTACAAACATGACTATTGTCCACAGAATGATGCTATGAAATTATGGGTTTCTATATAATTAATTTTGAGCTGAATAAAAGTTACTATGGCACCAAGTTCCACATCTTAGAAGTACAGGCCATGGTCCGAAGCGAGAAGGACTGGCAGTAATGCTAGCAGAGGAGGCCACACGCGGGAGGCATCGGCCCTCACACCCTAGCCACCATAGGGATTCCGATCCTGATTTCCGGACACCGTAGGCGCGGGCTTGCGAACAGTGAGCAATGGGTAGCCGTCCGCCCGTCCGGTAACCATCCGGACCGGGCCAAAGTCGTCGACGGCGCGTATTGTCCCACGTTACCTCAAGTATATATCAGCAAACCGTAGGGGCCCAGCATGGTCGAAGCCTACCGAGGTCATGGGTAATGTGAAAGTGAATGGGAGTGGGTTATTATTTAAAAATGTATGTACACAAATAAAAATAAAAGAAAAGAAGAAGGAAACAGAAAAAGAGGTACAAAGGTGATGCTTATTTCTAAAGGAATCTCTTCCAGCACACCTGCGAAAGGAGAGTAAGAAAATTAGAGATGTGGACACCGTGCGTAACAATAAAAGGAAAATTAGTACACACACAATGATCACAATTAAATAATATAACATGTACATAATAATATACTATTATAATTATACACATACACAAAGTAAAATAAATATCACAAGAATACATACTATACAATATAATAATACATACTAATATGCAACTGATAGAGCAGTGGTGGCCGAGTGGTAACGGCCCCGACTTACGAGTTGTAGGTCGCGGGTTCAAATCCAGCCAGGCGCATGACTCTGTGTAATTTATTTCATCACCACTGTCCTCAAAACGGTGAAGGAAAACATTGTGAGGAAACTGGAGGACATGTCGTCCTAGAACCAAAAATTCGAAGACATGTTACATTCACCAACCCGCACTGGGCCCGCGTGGTGGATTACGGTCCATTCCCTCTCCTAGAGAGGAGGCCTGAGTCCTAGCAGTGGGAACATTATAAAGCTGATGCAATGCAATGCAATACTAATATGCAATTGAAAGACAGTGTTCTTTTTCTCCACTTTTAAAAACTGCAATTTTTGCAGCCCCTAATGTCAGGCGGTAGAGAATTCCACAACCGTACCACGTGCGCAGTGAAGGAGTAGGAATAGAAATTGGTGAAGTGAGGAGGGGATTTGAGGAGATTCTTTAGATGCGACCTGCAACCTGTACGTGCAACAGAACCCTAAAAAGAAAATGTATATAATTAACCAAAGATGGAGTAGTTAAATAAACACGTTTTTACATGATAATGCAGTTGGTTGATGTCACAGATATGTTAATTGACAAGTAATATACATATCAGTCACCCAAAGGGCAATGGAAAGGGCTATGCTCGGAGTTTCCTTGCGTGATCGAATCAGAAATGAAGATATCCGCAAGAGAACCAGGGTTGCCGACATAGCGCGTAGAAGTGCCAAACTTAAGTGGCATTGGACAGGGCACATTGCACGCAGAACAGATGGCCGTTGGGGCCGAAAGGTTCTGGAGTGGCGGCCGGGTTGGATGATTTTACCCACCAAAAAAGAAAAAAAAAACACTCTCAAGGGAATCTACATTTATAGGGTACTTCCCGTGAACCCAGAATCCTGAAATTTGGCATAAAGCCAGGTCTTATAGCATAAATACAGGATGAAATTTACCCCTGAGTTTGTTTCGGTGTTTCTTCTCAGGGTAGTCAGCTAGGAAACACTGGCCTCATCTAGTTAAAATTGAGAAAAAAACTATTTTGACGTGTAAACGTGTTTTTAAGAACCTATTTGCAAATTAAATATCATCTATCAATCTGAAAACAATAAATTTGTTGTTACGTCACAAAAAAAAACTTTTTTTGCGACTTAAAAAATCTCTGAGACTCCATTCGGCAATCAGAATCATCTTACTGTTTGCATAGATAAGTCTGTACGGACCCTCACTGCGTGAGTTCGACTCACACTTGCCCAGTTTTTATGAGTCAACTGTATTATCATGTAAAAACGTGTTTATTTTAATGCTCCAACTTTATTCTAATTAAATTATATGCGTTTTATTTTCCTTTTAGTGTTTTTATTACTTTAACTTATTTAATAGGGATAACGAAGAGCTGTATACAAATTATATCGCTACTTATTCAGTAGGAGTAACATGAACACTACTAACGACATTATCCACAATCTTACCTACAGAATAACTATAATATAGTATTTCTGCTGCGGTCTTCCCGTCCGATTATAATTTGGGTGTCTTCAAGGCTAGAGTGAATAGGCTCTTAATAAATTAGTGCGCCTCACCGTCAACGATTGCATCACTGCTTAACATCAGGTGGGATTGCAGTCAAGCACTAGTTTATATCAATTTAAAAAAATACACGTATTCTATAATTATAAGGAACTTAATTTATTTTACAGTCTATTTGAAACATTTGTTATTTATTTATTATGCAAACCTACCACAATGTTTTCTTTTTTAACCCAAAGGTGGACTGGTAGGGAAAGCCTTGTTTCATTAAGTCCGTCTATGTACCACTACTGAACATGAAGTTTAAATAAATAAAGACAATATCAAATTTAATTACTAGGTAGGGGAAAAAAGAAAAGGATACAAATAAAAATAAAAAAATCTAGCTCTCTAGGAACTCCATATACGTTTTCATTGCTTTTACAAGAATCAAAGTTTAATAACTTTGATTCTGCCACTTTAACTCATTAGTTATCACTAATGAGTAAGTAAGAATAAGTGGCAGAATCAAAGTACGTAGTAACCTATCGGTTTATTTTATTTACCCTCCTTTAAATAATGCTAATGTGAGAACACTGTAGACTCCGCGGATTCACAGATTTCTAGTTCGACCCACTTTTCAATTATATTATTATTATAATCGCTTTTAGCGATAAGACCGCCCATTGTGACACCCTATTAATTTTAATTTCTTTATGCAATTTTATTTTTGGTGTACAATAAAGAATACATCTATCTATCTATAAATGAATTCAATATTGACTGGTCTACACTGTTTTCACATACCTATTAAAATTGCAATAAATTAATGTTATTATTTTTCGGGTTTCGTTCCTCAAAAAGAAAAAAACGGTACCCATATAGGATAACTTTGCTGTCCGTCTGTATGTCTGTCTGTCAAGACTTGATCGGAAACGCGTGGAATCGCGTATCGAGTTGAAATTCAAATCATAGGGCTGTGGTCCCTTGTAGCTTTGAAAAAACTAAACTTCTAAGTTAACGGAAAAAGAGATACACTCGTTTATGTCGCAAAAAAACGAACATTTATTTATTAAAGCTACACAGCACACTAGTGTACAAAGGCGGACTTAATGCAATAGGCAATATTTCGACATCCTTGAGGGACTCAAAATTCATAGGGTACTTCTCGTCGACCTAGAACCCTGAAATTTGACATGAAACACGGTCTTATAGCACAAGTATAGGAATAAATCTGTAAACTGTGTATTTATAGTTACATCACAAAAAAAAACTTTTTTCGATTCGGAAAAATCTTCGGAACTCGATTCGGGAATTTAACTCTCTCATAAGTTAGTTTTTACGGAACCATCAGTATGCGAATCCGACTCGCACTTGCCACGTTTTTATATTGTGAATGTGAGAACACTGTAGACCTCGAGGATCCACAGATTACTTTCTATTTCGACCCACTTTTTTATTAATGATTGTGTTTTTGGATACAATATTGACTGGTCTACACTGTCCTCACATACCTATTAATATTGTAATATGGAAATAGTTTAAAATCTATAACTTTTTTAAAAAGAGTTGTTGGATTTTCTTGTCGGTTCTTCCACATAGGAAACGACCTATTGAAACAGTAGAACCGATCCGAAAGCAAGCATGTAGGCCGTGGCGGATTAGCTATATAGCAAAAGTAGCAAATGCTACGGGCCCCGCGCCTTCGGGGCGCCGCGCCTTCAGGGCCCCGCGCCACCTGATCGTTACAAAAATTAGCTAATGTATAGGATCTACATTACATGAAATCTAAATACAGCTGATTACACATAAAATATTTTATTTAATCTAGCTTAATAAAAAAAGGTCTACTAGGGGGCCCCCTATCGAATTGCTACAGGTCCCGCATTGGCTTAATCCGCCACTGCATGTAGGCCTATTTGAAAATTTTTTTTAGAGATAGAGCAGAGGTGGCCAAGTGGTAACGGCCCCAACTTATGAGTTGTAGGTCAAAGGGTTCACACCCAGCCAGGCGCATAACTTTGTATAATTTATTTCATCACCACTGCTCTCAAAACGGTAAAGGCCATCAACATCGTGAGGAAGCCGGCATGTCCTAGAATCAAAAATTCGAAGACATGTGACATCCACCAACCCGCACTGGGCCCGCGTGGTGGATTACGGCCCATTCCAGCTCCTAGAGAGGAGGCCTGAGACCCAGCAGTGGGAACATTATAAGGCTAATGCTATGCTATGCTATGTTATGGGCAAAGGTTATGGGGTTTCTTGCCGGTTCTTCTACATAGAAAACGACTGATTAAACACCGAGTAGAACCGAACAGAAAGCAAGTATGTAGGCCTATGTGAAACAAAAACATTTATTTTTCTTGAAGAAATTTGAGTTTTGAATACAAACTCGACTGTCACCACGCACGGCCTTATAATAGTAATATTATTGAAGTGGAAGTTTGCCAGGCAGTTTTAAAATTGGCTACAGAACTGGTTTCGATAATTATGAACCAATTATAGCTCGGTAAAGTGCTTAAAATTAGACAAACTACAACCGCAACTAAAAATCGGTAAAAGCAGGAACTTATTTAAATGTTCATATACACACATAAAAAAAAGTTTGAGATCAGTTTGATAATATGAAATCGTTTTTGTTACGTTAGAATAAAACGTTTTTCTTTTTTTTCTAAGATTCTTCATTTAAAAATCAAATCTTTTATTAACAAAAGAATTTAAAATATCAATTGCTTTTCTGTAAAAAATTAATTAAATCCTTGTATACACTCATTGAGAAATCTGACCAACTTGATTCAAGCGTTTTTCTGACTTTTCGAAAAAAAGAGTTCATTCAAAAAAAATGCCGATATATCAGAAGTTTAAGTTAAGTTAGTTTGGGAGAAGAAGGTCATTCTACGAGAGAAATAGCACGCAGAGTGGCTGTATCCCAATCCTGTGTCGTGAACACGTTACGGAAGTATCGCGGCGTGGATAACTTTGCTGATCGACCTCGCAGTGGTCGGCCAACTGTTTTTACTGCTGCTCAAAAGCGTTACATCAGATTGCGAGAAATAAAAGCTGAGTTGCGGGCTGCTACTGGACTAGATATTAGCACTCAGACCATCAGAAATTGCTTACACCAGGTTGGTTACGAGCGAGGAGATCCTGGTGACCACTCATAGCAACGATAGCAACGCAGATTGCAGTGGGCTAGACTCCACCAAAATGAAAAAAACGACGAGGAAAACATTTGGCGGAATTGTCTCTTCGTTGACGAGTCCAGAATTAGCACTCATCCAGACAACCAACGTCTTTGTGTCTGGAAAAAACGTGGGGACGCTGAAAGACAAAGAACTGCCACCGGAACCGTTCAACAAGGCGGGAAATCGGTATCCTTTTGGGGCGGTATAATGATTGGTGCTAGAACGCTAATAGAATCGTGGCTCGATGACTGCAACTTTGTACCAAACCATTGCTATTGATGTTATATTTGAAGTTATATGTGTTGCATGAGTGGAGTGGGTTATTTTATTTAATTCTAATAAGATACACTGAAGCTACATTTAACTACCCTCATAAATATATTTAAACACAAATTAAAAAAAAAAAACTAAAAGTAATCTAAAATAAAGCGTCAAAAAACTCTTCTGCATCGCTGTCAACTGTTAAAGTACCCAAAAGACTGGCAGCATTGCCACGCTTTATGGCAATACTTATTCTTTGCCCAAGGTAAAAGCCAGCCTTTGCGTCACTCGGAAGTGTCAACAAGCCGTTTGGAAGCCGTATATACTATTATTATAAATAAAACAGTTTTATATCAACATTTACATTAAATTAGTATAATATTATACAGCTCGACATTTCTTCACGTGACCAGAAGTTTGGGCCTCTCTATGATCGAATCAGCTTTGCTATTCTTTGTGGCAATATATTTTAGGGGCGCAGTTTCGAAAACTGGCACCCAGTATAGAAAAGTCTTGTTACGGCACTGACTACGACAGTTCAATGATAAAAATAGATAGAACCCTTATAGGATCACTTTGTCGTCCGTCAGTCTGTCTGTCAAGACCCTTTATTTCGTTAAAAATAATAATAATTTATTTATTTCTCAGACAACATTTGGTCCACAATAATTGTTAGTACAATTATTTCTAGGTTAGTACATATGTTTAAAAATATATTTAATAGTTCTGGGCGAAATCATTTCAGAATAATAGCATCAATAAATTAAAAATGTCAAAAACTTAAAAAGAAATGTCAACAAAACTAAAAGTACCAAAATTGAAACGATAAAATACTTAAATACAATGGTCAATAAATTTAAATTATCCGTTTATGTCGTAACAAACGGTACTTTCCGTTGACCGAGAATCCTGAAATTAGGCATGAAGTAAGGTGTCATAGCACAAGTATAGGAAAAAAAAACAGAAAACTGTACTGTGTCCTTGTAGTCACAAAGAAAAAACTATTTTTGCGATTCGGCAAAATATTCGAAACTCAATTCGGGAATTGAATTGTTATCATAGGTAAGTTTGTACGCAACCCCCCAGTATGTGAGTACGACTCGCACTTGCCCAGTTTTTTATTATTAACATTGAACATAAATCTAGCCCGATTTATTTTTACCATTTCGAACTTGTTTGACGACTTATGTGGATTTTTTTTAAATAAAATATGTCTTTAATACTTTTACACTTATTATTAAATAGTTTTGCAATCTTGTTAACCTTTGCGACCGAATGATTAAGTTTAATTTTATGATAATAATAAAAAATTATAACTTGTTCAAGCTAATATTTTGTATCACACAATAAAACAAAATATTTAAACAACCACAAACATAAAAATTCGCACTACATGACGCATAAGCCATCACAACACATTACCACATTTTAGGGTTCCATACGCCTTTGATCAAAAGTTTCACTTTTGTTCATGTGTGTATCTAGAGAGTAAAGTACGAAATGACCTACTAAGACTTTTGGAATAATAAAGTTATTCAAATATTCAATATTGTTAAAATAAAATATGTTATTATCAGTTTCATTTTCAGAAGCTTCACCAATCGCAAATTGTCGGGGCAAAGAGTTATAAGACAATAATGTAAAAGTGGTAAAATATTATTATGACCTGACTACCTCTTCTCAATAGCCAAGGTTTGCGTCTTCCAGCAAAGTACGAGGATTAAGTGCTAAACAGAATCAAAGTGGACTCAAACTATCGCCCTGAAATATTCACCGTTCAGTCCATGTTGGCTCAATGGGGAGCCAACATTCACCTTATTCAACAACTCGAAATCCATGCTTAATATATTAATATATTTTGCAACTATATTTAAAACTAGGTGATCGCTGCGTTGGTGAGCGCGGTGGTAGTGCGGACTCCTCGCACGGTGACTGACGTTCTTCTTCAGTGCTGAACTTATAGTATCGCTCACTTTGTGGGTCCGTGGGGCGTGGCCCTGCCTTCGCCAGCTGTGGCACCTTCAAGCGTATCCCTATATGCAGTTGCAATAGGAACGTTACGCCACCAGCCTATTTTTTTTATTCATACTAAGATCTGAGAACCTAGCACGAGTACTTAACACAATCCATTTGACGACTTAAACTGAATTGTTAAAGGTATGGAGCATAATATTCATTTCTTTGAGTAAACTTCAGCTGATCGAGGCCAATGAACTGTAGGTAGTTAGTACGCAACGACCGACAACGCCTTACAAGGTCATTGACTCGTTTACTTAAAGAAATTAATTTCGTGTATGCGTATATTAATTCGAGTTTAAGAAAAAAGTACTTTATTTTTTAATTTTATCTTTATAAATCGATAGTGTTTCATGTACCGAATCGATCCTCCACGGGATTAAAACGACCAAAATTCAACGGAGTATATAGGCTGTTCAGCTCTATTCCTCTTTCTTGCTTACTCGCCTGTCATTTTAACACGACATGGTAATATCCCAGTAAAGTGGAATCTTCTTGTGTATGTGGTGAGGTACTAACTATCGTTTCTCTTCTTATTCTTCCTACCCTTATGCCATATTACTTGGGGTCGGCACAACACGTTTTTTTCTTCCACTCTGTCCAGTGGTGCTATTCTCTAGGAAAACACAGCTCTGTCGCAACACTGAATTAACAATCCTATGTATAGGTATATTAAGTTGACAATCCAATGTATCCTATTTGGGTGTTCGTCGTTGAGGCAGCGCTGCGTTTTCTTAGAGCATAGCACCACTGTCACCCGTCACACTATCACTAACTCCCTTTTCTTTCATATCACTCCTAACTACATCCATCCATAATCACTCAACATTCTCTATTGATGTCTAAGCATATTAGTTGCTCGCTAAACATGTTACATGTAAATTTCTCATAATGCAACATCGACTTCCATTAACCCACTTATTAATTTAGCTGATGCAAAAACATGTGTATCTAGAGTATAAAGAGCAAAAACATTTAATTTACGAAATGACCTGCTAAGAATTTTTAATAAATTTAATAATAACATACTGCATCATTTAATTTATTAACCGTTTCATAACTTCGAACGTTAAATATTTAAAAAATATATTATTATTTTCAGTTACTTTCAGAAGCTCCACCAGACGCCAACAACCCGTTTTAATCCCGCGGAGTGTCGATTCGGTACATGAAATACTATCGATTTGTAAAAAAAATTAAATAATATAATAAATAAAAATTATTGTTATGCGTGCAAATGTGCAATAAGTTCGCAGGTCGCCTTGTAAAACTTTCTGCATGCAGAGCAAATCCGCAATCGTGATGAAACCCGCATGATATTTAAAAAAAAAGGTATATATTTGACATTTTTAAAAATTAACATGCAAATTTTTTTTTCTGCAATTTTTTTCCAAACCGCTTTTTTAACAGCACCCATGCATGATGTTTTATTTTTTAAATGTAACACATTTGAAACTAATAATTATTTATTAATTATTTAAAAGGCTTTTCTGTTGCAATGAATACTTAGTTTCGTTTAAACACAATAATAATAAAAAAAAAAAAAACAAAAATATACATGTCAAAAATATAATTATTTATTTCAGAATAAGTTACAATTTTGGGACACGTTTCCGAAATTGTTTTTTTTTTGAGGTTAAATTCCAAAATCGGAACTACGAAATGGCTTGTCTTTGTCACTCGCTTTTTTATAAGGGCGGAAAAGATACAGAGTGCCACTGCACTCACTGTTTTTGAATGTTTCTGATTAACGATATATGGTTAACCCAAGGTTAAGATATAACAATTTCTGGCTCTCTTAAGATACATAAGATCATTTATTTGTATAAACAGTTAAACACGTTTTTCCGATTTCGGCGTAAAAATTATTAAAAAACAAAAAAATATAATTAAAATTCAATTATATTTTATTTTTTATTTTTTTTGTTTTCATTTAAATATTCATGCACTGAGCAAAATTGCATTCTGATATCTGCTTTAACGCAGCAAAACCTAAATTTTTGAGCTGCTTGAGGTGAAAAAAGAATTTCGTATGCTTTTAAATTGCTATTAATGCTAACGAAACAGGTTTAGAGGCCACGTGACAATATTGCCAACCTCCTTTTTTAAGTCAGTTTATAACTTATGTAATGTCAATAAAATGAACAGCAGTCAAAAAACCTATTATCAGATTGGTCTCAGGATAAGGATATCTTAGTAAAGAAAATCTTCAAATGAAATCGAACAACAAAATATAACAAGCTCAATAAAGAAATACTAAGAATGAAGACGACATAGAATCATTATAAATACAAAATTAAATAAGCATAATAACCTGTTCCTAAAATCGAGCTTCCCACATCTGGGGTACCCAACCTCTGCGGCTTACCGCTGGCGCCGAATATATTATTATTTTGTTGCTCGTTTATGTTAAGTTTGTGATACTTCCTACAATACTCATCAATTTTGACAATAATGGTCTAAATTAAATACTTAATAACTAAAATATGTTAACTAAAATATTGATTTCGAATGTATGTAGCTAATAGTGACACCATCGTAAACAAAGCCAATAAATAACCTGTTTTGTGAGGTAACTTTGTATTTTTTTAAGATAACTGAAGCTCCATCATACATTATTTTCGTGTAACTTTAAAAAAATTATTACATGGCATAACTCCCGAAAGGTTTTAGAAGAGGTGAATTTTTGCTCCGAAGTTTTTTTTTTCCAAAAACACTCGTAAACTTTCCAAGATATTTTTTTTTTGATCTTTTTGTCGGTCAAAATCGTAAAAAAATCAATACAGTAATGTTTTTGTGATTACTGAAAAAAAAACTCAGCGCTGCGATGGAACATTTGTATATATACTCGTACTATGCCAAAAACTTTAATGTGCAAATATATGAATTTTAATCTGGGCTTTACAAAATGCGTAGATCCTAATATATAAAATTGAAAATCAAACTTCTCTTAAAGTATAGCCTCCAGAAGAACGGATAATACGTGATAATTTAGCTAAAAAATTGTTAGAAATCTTAATTTACTTTGCGTTAATCTATGAGGTAAAGTCTAGTCAATAAAGCCGAAAAACTGGAGTCCTTAGTTCAAACGTTTCAGTAAAATTCAACTCTCATTTACTTTTTAACGATTAACTTTTGTGTCATTATTTCTTTTTACTAATTAGTACAGGTATCTAACTAAAATGTATTACGTCGTATATATTTTTCGCCAAATTAATTCAGTTTTTGCAGATTCTTTCGAAAAGATATCAATGAACTGAGGGCCCAAGATAAATCGCGATAAATCTGTTATGTGAAATTCTACAGATTTGAAAATTTCCTAAATAATTACTATTAACCAGACTATGCCTCTTTATAATGAACGCGTCTGGATTGTGGGTCCTCGTTATTTAATAATAATAGTTTAAATGTACTTTAAAAAAAAATATAGGTCATTGCTTTAAGTTTTACTAATTTTTTACTAAATCTCCTACAAATCTTATTTCATTTTGTATGGATTTAAAAAATGGGCCCTCAATCCAGATGCACACGCTTCGATCACGTGAAAGTAGAAAATTATCCTAAAAGAGCACATTTCGGTGATAAAAATATCCTATATGCTAAAGTCATCCGTGTGCTATTTTTCATCCAATACCATTCGAGCCAGAAATGGTGACAATAAAAATTAGCTACAGTGCCAGTGTTTTGTGCAGTTTTGCAGTTAATATCAATGTGAACGAAATATTAGTAAATAGATTGTATGGACTTTGTAAATAAATACACTGAATTTATCACGATATCGATATCATGCTTTAAGGATTCGGTAAAACGTATAAGTGATATTTATTTTGCAAATAAGTTTTTTAAAACACTTTTACACGTAATTTTTTTCGTCCTTCAGAAGAAACGCCGAAACAAACCAGCGGTCAAAGTCTTTTTTAAAGTCCATACAGCAAAAATGTAAATGTCAAATTATATGAAAACCATGTAGACCAAGCAGATTGAAGTTTGAGAAAGTATAATAATAGGTAGGTACCTATGAAGTTTTCCAACTGCAATGCGGCCCGCGAATACAGGAGGTTTAAAACACCTGGGAATTATAACGTAAACAAATTTATGGCAGACTTAATTGCATACTCACGACGTATCTCTCACCTTAATCACGTGCGCCTTTGTGTCACCAGTGTAATTTAAAAAAAAAACTTATTATTGTCTTTTAAATAGTATTAATTACACATTACATTTAAAATTTAATTAAAAAAAAAAGACAAGGATGTAAAAGATAAAAGCAACGAAAGAGTGTGATGCTAGTTTTAGTGTAGTTCTTTTAAGTTGTGCTATTTCAAAAAGTTCATTAACCTTTTTAAAATGTTCGGAGATCTTTATTTTTGGAGACAGGTTCGTATTTTGTGCCAATTATATTTTCATTACAAAAGTACTAAATCTTTCTTTTTCTAATAGGCTTTTACCTATGAAATTGCCGTTTTTTAAAATGGATTGTTTTGAAGTGTTATCTTTGGATTGCTTTGGAATTATCAGTTCTTATAAACTGTATATTAAAAGTACGTTATTCTTTTATCGAAATTAGTGATTTATTGCTTTCTTTATGTTTTTTATTTTCAGTAATATTGCTGTAATTATGACCATGAAAGAAAAAAAAGGTGTTTTTTATGTTAACACCCGTATTTATAAAGAAGTAACTCTTTGCTTAGTAATTTCATAAGTCAGAAAATAAAAAATACAAAGAAACTTATAAAAAAATAACCTAATTTCGAAAAAAGAATAACGTATTTTTATTATACAGTTTATATCGAACTGATCTATGATAAAGCCGGAAGGTATACACCGAAACTTAGTAATAAATAAATGATATGCAAAAGTAAAAAAAAAGATAATGATGATGATGAGACGGTGATGAGTAAAGTCAAGTCACTGTTAAATTATAAAAATAAACAATGTCATAATTGTAAAAAAAAAAAATAATATCATAATTGTAAAATAACAATAATAATAAGTCAAAATAATATTAATATTATTTAATTTATTTTTCTGGGACTTAATTTATAAATGGAACGAATAGCTCATTTCTGCAAAACAAAAACCGTCTCAATATCGGCGGCATTTCCTCACAAGAGAATACCGTGCGACTTGACACTATGAAAATAACTGAAATAAACTAGACGAGCTGTCTCTTTGTCAGTTAGATTTCAAATTTCTCTTACAGCGTATTCTGCAGTGCTAAGTTTTTTCGACAACTTATCTATGTGTAAGCCCCACTGAAGCTCAACATCAAAAATTATGCCCAAGAACAGTGTAGTGTTCTTTGCAAACCACACTATATCATGGTTATCCTTTATGAGGTAGGGCAAGTCATTTATTTAAATTTGAAATAAAAATGGGCCAAAAATTGAGCCTTGGGGTACACGCATTGACACTACAGCAGTGCTATTCTGTAAATGGTAAATCACTTCGAAAGTCATCTCGCAAATCATCTCGAAAGTCACACTCACTTCGCTTCTCATCTCGCCTGTACAAGTTTCGGTATTCACATGTCAAGATCGGTATTTGGTAGTAAAAAAATCAAGTATTCATTTCTTTGACAGAACTTACCAATAGAACATTTCTTGCCCTTAGCGACAGAAATATCTTTCTTCATTCTCCTTAGATTTCTAATATTCCGGGCTTGACGACGACTTGCAGCAGCGTCTAGGGTATCAGCTTCTTTCAGTAAGCTCAATATCAAAAAAGAATGAGACATCTACAAAAGTTAGAAATAGATGAAAACACAACAAATTCACAAGTGCTTAGAGTTTTTTATGGTCGGTATATTAGTTAGTTCATACTAACCGTTTCAAGTTTTCTGCAAAAAAGTCACAAATAGGTATATATTTGCGAATATATAATTTTTCTTTTTGTTTATTTCTAGAATTCACTCAAGAAATAGTAACTTTTGATTTGACAGATGAATTCGTGTGTGACATGCGAGATGACTTTCGAAATGACAAACGAATTGTATTTCAGAATTCAAAATCAGAATACAAACGTCAAAATACTCACACGTTTTAGTTCCTCTCACTTTGATCATCACTTGGTGGCGCTAGTGTCGAATTCACTCCATTTAAGAATACGAAACTTTAATTTCACATTATTTCACTGCGGATTCAGAAGTGAGTTCGCAAATCAATTTTTCAGAATAGCAATGCAGACCCGGGTGATCTTTTTCCATTTACGTCAACCCTCTTAATCCTGTCACTCAAATAAGAAGTAAGAAGATCCAAGAAGGAGTTCCGGATCCCGTAATGGTGTAGTTTCCTGATTAATGTTTCATAGAGAACGTAATCGAAGGTCTTGGACAAATCGCAAAAAATGCCCAGGACATCGCATTTGTCTTCCCAAGCATTTTAAATATGTCCTAAAAGTTTAACATTGGTTGTTGAACGACCCCTTGTAAAACTGAACTTTTTAGTAAAAATTTATTTCTATTAAAAAATCTTTGTACTCGTAATTGCTGTAAAATAAGTTTCTCAAATATTTTACTAAAGATGTATTCATGTATATATACCCGTTCTAAATAATGGTAAATATTTTGCTATACTTCATTAAGTCAGGAAACTCACCACAGTAAAAATAAAAAAATACTGGGCAAGTGCAAGACGGACTCGCACACTGTGGGTTCCGTACAAACTATAACTTAATAATAAATAGTTCAATTCCTGAATCGAGTCTCAAAAATTTTTCCGAACTGAAAAAAGTTTTTTTTTTGCAATATAACTACAAGTTTTCAGTTTCCATATTGATTCCTATATCTGTGCTATAAAAACTTCCTTCATGCCAAATTTCATGTTTTTAGGTCAACGGAGAGTACCCTATGAATTTCGATTCCCTTAGAGTATCGAAATATACATTTTTTGCTTGTTAACTTAGAAGTTTGATTTTTTTTCACAACTTTTAGAGACTGGAAACTTGAGCAAATGGTTTAAATTTGAACTCGATACCTGCGCGTTCCCGAGATAAAGGGTCTTTACAGACAGACAGACGGACAACAAAGTGATCCTATAAGGGTTCCATTTTTTCCTTTTGAGGTATGGAACCCTAAGAAGGACTTAAAATTTACCCCCTTTTTCATATTTAATCCCAAAGAAACCAAACTAAAAAAATATCAATTTCTTGCAGGTCTTCATCCTAACGACGGGTGTGTGCTACTCCATCAGCGTGGGTATCATGATATCCTTTCCATCAGTGCTGACCCCTGCTCTTGTGTCCTCTAACAGTACTGATATTCACGCGACTTCTGACCAAGCTTCGTGGATTGGTAAGCTTAAAAAAAAAAATGTTTTTTGTTTTTATAATGTTCCACCACTTTCAAACAAAAAGGGGACCTAGTGTCTTAATTTTAATTTAGTTCTAAGAAGGAAAAATCTAAGAAGGATCCTTCTTAGATATTTTTCAAGGCAAAGTTAAGCAGACAGCAACCTCATAGGTTGACAAACACATTAAATTTATTCTACCAATAATATACAGGACATAGCGAACAAAATCGTGATCCGATAGTTTTTACCTAGGAGTAGTAAGTCGCTCAGTCTAGTGTGGACAACTAGACCTAACTTGAGTTTATTTTCGTATTTACTCTGTAATTAATTAGAATTCAATAATTTTCGCAAATAGTTCTAGAAAATAACGTAAAAACATTAATATTAAAATAAATTTGTAATTTATATTACAAATTTAATTCGCATGGTTACTATTGCAAGCTAGCTGACATAGAATGACAGTTTTTCTAAGACATTTCTTCTGATGTCCGCTCTATTGTATCTCTTTAATGTCTTTTTAGGTTGACCTTACTTTTTTATTGATATCTAGTTTTTGCTCACGTGAAAGTAGATAGGTTTCTACATACAAATTTTTGAACCCCCTTTTCATACCCATAAGCGGCGATTTTTTACTAAATCCTCTTTTATTACTCGCCTACGCCTACGGCCTTCGTCATAAAAGGAAACCTTCTACAAAATGTCACGCTCCTAATCCCAGTAACTTTGGCTATGCATTGATTGTCAGTCATTCAGTTTCAGTCATTCTTAAACAATGCAGCACAGATTGAAGTATCATCATATTTTTTTTACGTCTTATTATCACAATACCGATGTGCCAGAGAGACAGAACTATGCAGGTCGTACAGCTATCCTTTTCTCACTGGATTCCTGATGATTTGGTAACGTCACAGAACGTCTAATTACCGCTAAACAATAACGAAGATGTTAATGTTGCTATTTTTGTTTTCCAGCTGCCATCAACGGGATTGCAGGCACGTTCGGGTTTTTTATCTTATCGCCGATCCTACAAATGTTAGGAAGAAAAGTCGTCCATATGAGCTGCAATCTGTTACTCCTTATCGGTTGGATCATCTTCCCACTGGCCAATAGTATTACAGCACTGTTCGCTGCGAGAATCATTCAAGGCCTCGCTATTGGTGGAATCTACATCCACGGTATGATCATCTGCGAATATGTCGACTCGAAAAGACGGGGATACTTCATGACAATCAAGAAAGCATGTATCGCTGCCGGCACTCTTATGTGTCATTCCTTGTCGTTGTTTTGGGATTGGAGACAAATATCATCATTTGCAATAATATTACCAACTGTTTCGATTATCTTGACATTATTTTGGCCAGAGAGCCCATCGTACCTGGCCATGAAAGGTCGGTTTGAAGAATGTGAAAAGTCATTCCTGTGGCTGAATGGTCGATCGAACCTGAATGAGCTCCATCATTTAATATCAATGCAAAAGGAGAGGATTAAGAACCACAAACCGGAAAAACAATACAAGATCTTATTGAAAAAAGATTTCTTGAAACCTTTATTGGTAGTTTCTCTTCTGACACTGCTTTTAGATATAGGTGGCAGATTTTATTTCCTAGTTTATATTATTCAAATCATGATAGAGTTGATTGGAGACAAATCTATGGCTACATATTTTTCTTTAGGTGCAGATAGTTTAGTAGTAATTGCTCTAGTATCATCATGCTTTTTTATAGATCGTTTTAAAAGACGCTACTTTTTATTTTCATCTTGTATAATTACTGTCATTTTAATGATGTTAGTTAGTTTATTAATGTTACTTAAATCATACAACGTTGAAATTTCAGTGTGGTATACTCCTTCGATAATTATCTTACAAACATTTGTTGTTAATTTTGGTCTTGTACCTGTTGCATTTGCCATTACTGGGGAAACATTTCCTTTGGAGTATAAAGGTATTGGTTCTTGCATTTCTGGGATAGTTTTTACCCTTTTATATGCTTTAACAATAAAGATAACACCAATTATGATGGAAAATATTGGTGTTGGAGGTACATATTTTGTTTACGGACTATGTATAGCTGTGTGTACAGTATTATTGTACTTTATTGTACCAGAAACTAAAGGTAAGACTTTGCAGCAGATAGAGGATGAGCTCAAAGGTATCAAAACAAATAAGTTTGCAGTTGAAACGGATGCTTTGTTATTGAGAATTAGTAGAAGTAGTCAGATGACTTAAACAAGCAAGCCATATCATTTATCTTTATGTGTTTGGGTAATAATATTATGTTTGTGATCAATTGTGTAGCCATCCAATAGATGTTAATTCTTTTTAATAATTTATTAAGTGTTTGTCTCAATAAAAAATAAAACGTTGTGTTGTTGTTTTATTAGTTTATTTAACATGTACTGACAGCTTCATGAACTGAATAAGGGGTCATACATTTATTACGCAAAGTGATTTGGAGGTCAATCGTGTCCTATTTTTTCATAAAAGTGATGGGGAGTCTTGAGTTTTCACGTAAGATCACAAAAATAGAAAGTATTTTATTTTTATGTTTAGCTACATATAAATATATATGTATTATGTGATAGTTTAGATTAAGATTTCACACATTTTTCTTCTCCTGTTTTGTTACATACTATTCTCTACATTTCTTTTAATTTATCCTTTCGCAGGTCAGTTATAGTATTCAGTCTAGCCTTGAAGACACCTAAATTATAATCGGACGGGAAGACCGCAGCAGGCAAACTGTTCCAACTATTTGATGTACGCGGTATAAACGACGAGGCGAAACGTTTAATCCGGACCGTAGAAGTTTCAACAACATAAGGGCTTGTTTACGGAGACGCGGCGCGTTGGGCGGACGTCGTACAATGCTATATGTTTGTGATTGCGCGTGCGATGACGCGGCCCGCTGCTGCAATGTAAGACGAACGCCCAACGTGCCGCTTATCCAATAACCTACTGCGTGGCGACGCTTGCCTTGCGGTCCCTCTGCATGTGCCTTTTTATGCCTGGCAACATTTTTGCCCACGTTCATTACGCCCATTTTGGAGCACAGCGTGGTATTCCGTTTTTAAGTCTGTTCTTTTTACACCCAGAATATTGCGCTCCATAGCTCTCTAGATTTTATTTATCTTAATTAATTAAGTAAAACTATACTTAGCAACTACTTGAGCATACATCGAATGCAGTTTTTACTTTGTACGCCTTTACCTGTTTAAAAACATATAGGTTTTTGCTTTAAACACAATCCATCCAATTTATTACCTACTGCATAATCACGTTCTAAAAATAGATTATCTTTTTAGATTTATTTATTTTCGAGTGAATAAGTTTTTTTTTTGTAATGAGCAAAAAGTTTTAAGGGGAAAAAGATCAACAAATACCTTTACGGATTACATGAATATTGAAAACAACGACCAGTCGATTAATTTTGGTCAAAATTTAAGGTCACATTGAAAGGTGCTTTTTTTATGGTAGGTAAAATCATCCAATGACAAACCCCTTGGGCGGAGCGGGAAGTAGTGGCAGACTCTTACTGACTAAAAACCTACCCTGTTCCTTCGTAGCCTATCGTGCCGGGGCCGGGCCTTCCTTTCGGAAGCTGACCCATGACCGAAGCAGGCTTCGACCCTGCCTGCCTGCAGCTAGCAGGCTGGGCCTCTACGGTTTGCTGACAGCTCCTTGAGGCGCGCGGGAACAGTACGCGCCGTCGACGATTTGATTTGACAGCGTACCCATTGCACGCCGTCCACAAGCCCCCGCCTACGGTGGCCGGAAATCGGGATCGGAATCCCGACGCGGCTGGGGCGAGCGCCCCGTTGCCTCTGCCTGCTTCGGTCGGCCTCCTCCTTTGCTAGCATTACTGCTCCACAGAAGGAGGCGACCGCCTGCCATCCCTCCTCACTCCGGACCATGGCCTGAACCAAGGCAGACAGAGATCGCTGCCGCCGATCGCCCCCACGAAGACACGGCGATGCTTCCCCCAGGCGGGGCACACCTCAACAGTATGCTCCACCGTGTACTCCGGGTACTGAAAGGTGCTTGCCGAATTTATGTAGTTACTCAAGCCCCAAGTGGACACCGATGCCCACACACCTCTTGTCTTTCTATTGTGTCTCTAATTACAGTATTCAAAGGGCACATATACAAAAAAAAACCGGGCAAGTGCAAGTCGGACTCGCGCGCTGAGGATTATAATATTCCACAACTATTACACAACACCGTCTAGTCCCAAGCTAAGCAGAGCTTGTGTTATGGGTACCAGACAGCTGATAAACATACTTATATATTTCTAAATACATACATATTATAGATAAATAACACCCAGACATAGAACAAATATGATCGTGCTCATCACACAAACATTTGTCCTGGGTGGGAATCGAACCCACGACCTCCGGCATAGCAGTCAGGGCCACTAACCACTAGACCAACAGGCCAGTCAATTCTATACAAATTTACGTAAAAAAAACATTGATATACTTAATCAATATCAATGATGAAAACAGTTCAATTTCTGAAATGTTACGAAGATTTTAAGATATCACTTCTCACACAATCCATGCATCTTTTCTTTGGCCACCCTCGGCATCCATTGGGCTTGCAGACGGCGGGCAATGGGTACCTCGCAGTCGGTTTGTCCGGTAATAGACTGGACCGAGTCCATGTCGATTACGGCGCGCACTGTTCCCGCGCGCCTCAAGGAGTTGTTAGCAAACTTTAGGGGCCCAATAGGGTCGAGGCCTAGTCTGAGGCTCTGGGGAGGTATAAAAATGCATACTAGGGCCGTGGAACCAAGGCAGGGAAGGAACAGGGAAGGATTTTAGTCAGTAAGAGTCTGGTACAATTTCCCACTCCGCCCATTGGCGGGATTTGTTATTGGATGATTTTACCTACCATAAAAAAAACCCTCAGCATTCATCCAGATGTGTCCCCATAACTCGAATATTGGCCAAGAATAAAAACCATTGCCTTATTTACCTTTAATCAATGATGAACCTGATATGGTCAACGCCTTTCTGTTTCCAAGAATATTCATATGCTTCTTGAATCTTATCAGAACAAGTTTTAAGGCATTCTAATTTTTATATTCTTTTACTGCGATCGCGCTGCCTAACGTGTTCTATTTTATAATATAGCATAGATAAAAAAATGAATAGGTGTTCGTTAGTCTCGCCAGTTTTACTGGAGAACGGCCGGACCGATTTGGCTAATTTTGGTCTTGAAATATTCGTGATACTCCAGGGAAGGCTTAAACATTGAGAAGATATGGAAAAAATCACGAAAAGAAACGACTATTTGACGGTACGAAATTCGCCGGGTCAGTATTATATAAAAGCGAAATACCACTTACTGATTAATCACGAAATCTGAGAAACTAAAACACCTACAAACTTAAAATTTGGCAGGCAGGTTCCTTATAGGGTTGAGACATCCGTTATGAACGGATTTTACGAAACTCCATCTTTAAAGGGGTAAAACGGGGGTTAGAAGTTTGTATGGAGAAACTTCCACGCGGGCGTAGCTACTGGCAGAAGCTAGCATACTTGTTTGGAAGTAAACGGAATAGAGAGTGAAGTCCTTCATGCCTCCTTTGAAAAGAGAGGATCCTCTGTCCAGACGGGTGTTATGCCTGCTGGGCTACTTAACTGCCCGATAGAGGATTTCGGGCCGTTATATTAATTCAAGTCGCCCGGAGAACTTTAATTGCGCGATGCAGGATAGTTCCTTTGTGACGACATAGATGTTGCTACATCACTCCCCTCCGGAGAACGGAGATCAATAGTTCTTAATGCTTTTTGAGGCTTCGTGATGCGAGCCAGGCCAGTGGAGGTTGGTTCCAGTGAGTCGAAACTAACCTCCACTGGCCACTAAGAACGGATTTTACGAAACTCCACCCCCACCTTCTCGCCGTGATCCGGAGTGAGGAGGGATGGCAGGCGGTCGCCTCCTTCTGCGAAGCAGTAATGCTAGCAAAGGAAGAGGCCGCACGCGAGAGGCAACGCCCTTCACGGCCCAGCCACCGCGGGGGTACCGATTCCGATCCTGATTTCCAGCCAACGTAGGCGCGGGCTTGCGGACGGCGAGCTATGGGTAGCTCGCTGTCCGACCGTCCGGTAACCATCCGGACCAAGCCCAGGTCATCAACGGCGCGCACTGTTCCCGCGCGCCTCAAGGAGTTGTCAGCAAACTGTAGAGACCCAGCCTGCTAGCTGCAGGTAGGCCGGGTCGAAGCCTACTGGGGCCAAGGGTTTGCTTCCGAAAGGAAAGCCCGGCCCTGGTATCTAAGGCCACGAAGGAACGGGGTTTTTTTTTTTTTTTTTTTTTTTTTTTATGGTAGGTAAAATCATCCAATGACAAATCCCGCCCTTGGGCGGAGCGGGAAGTAGTGTCAGACTCTTACTGACTAAAAACCTACCCCGTTCCTACGTAGCCTATCGTGCCGGGGCCGAGCATTCCTTTCGGAACTAACCCATGACCCCAGTAGGCTTCGACCCTGCCTGCCTGCAGTTAGCAGGCTGGGCCTCTTCGGTGTGCTGACAGCTCCTTGAGGCGCGCGGGAACAGAACGCGCCGTCGACGACTTGGGCTCGGTCCGGTCGGTTACCGGACGATCGGACAGCGTGCTACCCATTGCACGCCGTCCGCAAGCCCGCGCCTACGGTGGCCGGAAATCGGGATCGGAATCCCGGCGGCGGCTGGGGCGAGCGCCCCGTTGCCTCTGCCTGATGCGGTCGGCCTCCTCCTTTGCTAGCATTACTGCTTCGCAGAAGGAGGCGACCGCCTGCCATCCCTCCTCACTACGGACCATGGCCTGAACCAAGGCCCGGCGAGAGAGATCGCTGCCGCCGATCGCCCCCACGAGGACACGGCGATGCTCCGCCCAGGCGGGGCACACCTCTACAGTGTGCTCCACCGTGTCCTCCGGATGTTCCGCACAGTGGCGACACCCGGGCGAATCCTCCGCACGAATCCGGAACAGGTACTTAGCGAACTTTCCGTGTTCGGTAAGCACCTGCGTCGTGCGGAAGTTGAGAACGCCGTGAGGTCTTTCCAGCCACGCCTCAAGGATGGGCCTTATCGCCCCAATTGTGGCGCGCCCCGAACGAGGTTGCGATAGTCGTTGACGCCATTTCGCCATGAGATCCCGCCGGAGCTCTGTCCGCCATGCCTCGACTTGTCGTGGCAGCGGAATTTCGCCCCGGCGTTGCATCTCCATGCGCTTGTCGTGCATGTGTGCAAGGACTGTTGCCTCCAGATCCCACGGCGGACGAAGGAACGGGGTGGGTTTTTTTTTTTTTTTTTTAGTCAGTAAGAGTCTGACACTATCTCCCGCTCCGCCCAAGGGCGGGAGATGTCATTGGATGATTTTACCCACCACCAAAAAAAAAAAAAACCTTCTCGCCGTAAAACGGGGGTTGGAAAATTATATGGAGAAACCGACTTTCACGCGGCAGAAGCTAGTATGGTATATGGTTATGAACTTATCTAAAAACTTTTGGATATCTAAAGGTGGCAAGGTGGATGTCTTGTACTAGGTCTTTCGGAAAGCGTTTGATAAGGTCAATAATGACATAGGTCATTGGTTGTGCGAATTTGCTGTGGACTGTAGATTTAAAAAGCGATCTAAGGTTTGTTAACAATATGCAGATACTGTGCCTGGATGGGACGGAAACTAGAGAGGAACACTGACCTTTTGACCTCGAAGGTTCCACGTGGCGCCGGCCGGCGAACCCCGACTTCGTACTTTCAAATCACTGCCAGGTCCTGAATTGCACTACACTGCACTATTGTTGAGTCTTTGAATGGTTGGATCACGAAATAGTCAATTTTCTTGTAATTTCGAGCGGGCGATGTTAGCGGAGCGGACACATTCACAATCGATGCACAAACGTCAATGTCATTTTCATTTCTAGAGGTCGTGCGGGAAGGGAAAACGGAAGGGATAGGATTGCTAGGCCAAAAAAATAAATTACAAAAAACAAAATCGCGGAACATAGCAAATTGGCGCAACCATTCCCCCCGGGTTTGAAGGGTTACCTTCAAAGAAAAGAAAAAAACAAAAAAAAAAAAAAACGTTTATTTATCTCCACAAATTACATTTCAAACTATCAAATAAGTTATTTGGACGGAATAACGAAAGGAAATCATACAATTTTGTAATTTGTGGGAGATCTGGAGTCTAAACTAGACCTAAGTCTGTATCTTAGAACTCCAGGCCCCCCATCACCAAAAATTCAAGACTATTTGTCCATGCTGTCTACATTAGAGCATAAGGACGTATATACATGGTATATATGAAAGTGGAGGTGTGTAGATATATAATATACATATATATATGTAGATAAATATTATAGATATAATCGATTATATACATTTATAACGTTAACATTTATGCTTGGATTTGTGTATATATGCGTATGAATTTTGTGTGTAGTAAGTATTTTGTAGGTATAAATATTAGAAAATTACTTTAGCACGTCAAGGAATTTTTCTGTTTCCGAGTAGTTCAAGGTAAGCAACCACTGTATAACCTTACTTTTGCATTCTTTTTTACAACAATTTGCTATAGAAATCAATTTATTTATTTTGTTGTATAGCATGCTTCCTCTAAATCGGATTAGTCTCTGCGCAAAAACGGTATTCACAGGGATCGACTCACACACTGCATAGTTTCTTCTAGCGGTAGCAACTCGTTTTCTACTATCCTCGGGTAGACCAGAGTGTGTATGAAGTACAGTGTGTAGTATGTACAGCTGGCGAACAGTCAGAAATTGAGTTTCCTCATAAAGTTTTGACGTGGGGAACAAACGCGGTTTGGACAAGCTTACCTTTAGTATTATTCTTTGCGCTCTTTCAAGTGTTATAATTTTAGTCTTACTTGCTCCACCCCAAGTAGTGATACAGTAACTTAAGATAGATTGCACTAAAGCCTCATAAACCATCCTAACTGTTTGTTTATCTGCAACATCACGAAGGTTTTTAAATATATATGTTAGTTTGCGAATTTTTTGAGACAGAGATTGTATGTGATTTTCGAAAGTTAAATTTGCATCAATCTCAATTCCTAGGTATTTAATACTTTTACATAAACTAATTTTAGGGCAATTACAATTTGAAGTTGGCGGAAAGTTGCATTTGTGGGCATAGATATTATTACTAAGATTTGTAACGTCCAATCGATTTTGTATTGTGAAGACAATATATTTAGTTTTATCCTCGTTTAACGTAAGAAAGCTGGATGACAGCCAATGACACACAGCATTAAAACCATCTTGTGCTATATTAAATAGTTCATCAAACGAGTCTGCATAAAAACACAGTGCCGTATCATCTGCATATGCAAAGATATGACAGTTTTGAATTTTATGTAAGCAGAGCTCGTTAATGTAGCAGAGAAAAAGTGTTGGGCCAAGTATACTGCCTTGTGGTACCCCGAAATCAACCGACAATTCGTCACTTATATGTTCTCCAATTTTTACACATTGAGTTCTATTTTTTAGGTAATCTGACAACAACATTAGTGGGATACCTCTAATTCCAAGATCTTCAAGTTTTTGTATAAGGCGGGGCACAGAGACAGTGTCAAATGCCTTTGCAAGGTCAAGAAATATTGTTAAACATTTATTTTTCTTATCTAGTTTATCTCCTATAAGACTGACCAGATCAAGAACTGCATGTGTTGTTGAGCGACCAGATCTAAAACCATATTGAGTATTAGCTAGTAAATTGTATTTTTCTAGGTATTTAATTAATCTATTGTTTATTAACACTTCGATCCACAACTACCCAACTTGTTCATACAAAAGTAGACTCTAAACATCGGAATTAAGGCCTATAGTGGCGTGGATGTGAGAGGACACCGGTGTCCTCTGAGCTAGGACAGATTAAACGCTCGTAAAGTTTCGAAAGTGAGGTTAAAATGGCGATAGGTCTATAATTGCAGACACTGCCTCTATCTCCCGCCTTATATATCGGGTGTACTACAGATCTTTTCAATGCATCTGGAAACACTCCAGAATCAAAACAACGATTTATCAAGTTAGTGAGAATGGGAGTTATTGATTTGGAAATGTATTTTAGAACATAAGCACTAATTTGGTCCCAACCCGGTGAACAGTCACTTTTTAATAAATTAATCTCTCTTTCAACTTCTTCATTATCAGTTGGCAGGAGAGTGAAAGAATTTACAATTGGCTGAGTAACTCTTTGCAGACTTGGAAAACGGGAGGGAATTGCGTCAGATAACCGCTTACCAATAGTAGAAAAATATTCATTAATTTTATTGATTGCGTCTTTAGGAGTTTTATAATTTGGCAGTAATTGTAACGGTAATTGATTTTTATTATTATTGGTATTAGTGATATTTTTAATGGTGGACCATAGCTTTTTTGAATTTTGTTTAGACATTGCCAATTGCTCTCTCTCATATTCTTTTTTAAGTTTTTTAAGTAACTTGTTACAGTGGTTTCTGTATCTTAAGTACGACACTTTCAATATGGCGTCGTTTTCATTTGATTTTAATTTTTTATGCATTCGGTCTCTAGTACGAATGCAACGTAGTAACCCATTAGTCATCCAAGGCTTCAATACTATTTTGTTTCTGGGAATAGATCGTTTGATTGAGTTTTTTGCAATAAGTTGTTGAATAATGTCAATGAAGTTGTACATAGCGGTATTTAAATTTGTATCCTGATAAATAGGGTCAAAATTATACTTATCACAATCAGATATTAATTTTTCTTTGTCGATTTTAAAACTTATTTTTGATTTCAAATGTTTGGTTTTGACTACATCGGTATGTAAACAAAATAATATTGCTTCGTGATCGGTAATACTGGTACCTAAAGAAAATGTGAACGCTTTTTGTTTTGTTTTTAATATTACATGATCTAAGCAAGACTTGCCTCTGGTAGGAGAATTTATAGCTGGAAGAAGTCCATGAAAGGTAATGATATCCAAGTACGCAGTAGTGTCGACATTATTATCAATAAGGTCTATATTAATGTCACCGACTATAATTATATTTTTATACGACGACAGATTCTCCAAAAGGCTGTGTAAAGAGTTTAAAAAAATATTTAATGATCTAAAACTAGGCGGTCTATAAATCGCAATTAATACGGTATCGTTTTTTATTTTAATCGTCAAACAGTTTGCCTCTAAAAATGAAGGCTCTTCCACAGTGCAATCTAAGTCACAGTTAGTGTAAACAATGACACCATCATTTTGATTGTAGTTATCAGTAGTTTTATACGAGTTATATCCTTGAAGTGTAGGTAGATTAACAATACATGATAACCAACACTCGGAAAGGACAATAATATCGCAAGAGGGTTCTAGCCTTTTAAGCAGAACATTTAACTCTTGTAAGTTGCAGTTTAAACTACGGATATTCTGTTGAAGTATCTTTAAGTATTGCGCAGGGTGGTTAAGGTAAGTTGCGCAATCTTCTGGGTCACATGTTATTTTGATAGTAATATCAAAAGAGTCAACTTCCCTCAATAAATTACTTGTTGTATCGAATGTTGGGAACATAAATTGTTACAAGTGATGATCTTAGTGACGCTTGTGAGATTTGGAAGGTATTTAACATAACGATAATTACATATTTGTCTTGCATAATAACAAGGGTTTTATAATGCATTCCGACCATGTGATGGTGACATGACACTGTGAAAAATATTGAATAAAGTTGTTGTTGTGATATATTCCTTGACATGGTAAGTGATGTTATGTAATTGTGACGAATGTAGCCAGTTTTTTGTAGAACGATATTGTATTTTATAAATGTATAAATGTGTTGTTTTATGTAATATATAGTAAAGTAATTATAATATAACAAAAATAAATAGTTATTATTAATTTGTGTTTTTATAAATATTGTCAGTTGTGGTTTAGTAGTAAACAAAGTGCAAGTATTATATAAAAAAAGAAAGTTTATTTTTATGTTGGGTATAGTGTAGTAGTGGTAACAATAAGTTTTTCCCCATAAATCGAAACAATAATCCGAGATAAGCTCAACAAAAATAATAGTAGGGTATAACGAAAACAATATAAATAGTAGTCATTGTGGTTTTAACTTAGTAAGATCTTCTTCATGTGAGATTACTCTGGACGGCTCACCTTCATTCAGTCGTATGTACACTTTTCCGTACGAAGTCCAGCAACTTGCATGCTTATGTTTTTTTACGAATTCACGGGCTAAATAAAATAGACGTCTTCCATAGGTGGTAAGGGACTCTGAGATGAAAATTGGTTTTGGTGCACAGGTTAACTTCAAATGTGTTGAGTTTAGTTTTTCTTTATTATTTTTATCCTTGTTAAATATTTTTGCGGATTTGATTATATTTTCTTTAGTTGCGGATGAAGAAAATTCCACTATTATAGGGGCAGCCCTATTCGGAGATTTTTTAGGCCTATATATATTTCGTATGTTGGCGGCCTGCACATCAACATTCAGAACATTCCCGATGTTTTGTACCATTGTGATTAGTCCTGATTTATTTTCGGTTTCATTTTCTGGTACATTTCTAACCTCCAGGCAAGACGCTTTAGAGTTTCGCTCAAGTTGCTCAATTTTTAGTTCCAGCGACTTAATTTGACTTTTAAAAACAGTATTTTCTGATTTCGTTTGCCGAAGCTGGCACAGAATTTCGTCATATTTATCCGACATGAGTTGAATGGATTGCTTGATATCATTATTTTGATTGATCATCTTCTTCATTTCTTCTTCAAATTTCAATGATTGCGTTTTTTGTTCAAGTTGTAAATCAGCCAAAATGTCTTTTAAAAAGCGAAACTAAACCCTATTACTAATCTAAACTATCAATACTAGGTAGCGAAACAACTTATAACTAACTATGCCACTACTACTGATTAGGCAGAGGGCAGAGGCGAATAACCGGACGCAGGTACGATCCAGTTGCGGTTTTAACCTTTACGACTCGCGTTATTCCGTTCGAACCCGGAAAAACTTCTTCCACTACACCAAGAGGCCAGTGCAGAGGAGGCGCACTCTCAGTCTTCAGTATCACCACAGTACCGACTGTGACTGGATCTGAAGGAGTGTTCCACTTTTGACGCGACTGCAGCGTATGCAGATAATCTGTCCTCCATCGCTTCCAAAAGGACTGAACTAAGCTATCTAGCAGAGCGTGACGCGGGTGAAGCTTAAAGCAGGGCACACATCTGTGCACTCTAGCGCGTATCAAATTGCGAGCGGAAAGTATCCAGTACTTCTGTCGAAGAATGGACATTAATAAATCGGGACCAGCGTGACAATTCACCTTATGGTGATAATCCACCAACAAATCCAAAACGTGATCCTTGCGTGGTAGAACTACTGGATGCATTTGTTCAAACTCTAACTTAGCATTTCGCAGACGGCCACCGACACGAATGAGTCCGTCTTGCAAAAATGGTTTCAAATGTTGAAGTGCGCGACTACAAGGTTTTTGTGATTCTAAACTACGAAATTCTATTGAAAAATAAAATTTCTGCAACTCTCGAAGTACAACTGATTCAGCTCTATCCAAATCAGCTGCGATTATAGAACCACGCGATGGTAATAATCTCAAAAATCTTAGGACGTAAACTACACAGCGTAATAGTCTCGACCAAGACGAGACTCGATTAGACAACAACAAAACAACTGACTCTTCACGCGGAACTGATACTACAAGCGTATGTTTCTTCTCCTCGGGTGGCTCTGAAACAGTAGCGGGGTTAAACGGAGCACTTGGCCACTCGTTAGGAGTGGTATGAAGCCAGGGAGGGCCACAAAACCAAAGCGGATGATTTAAAATTTGCGCAGGAAGCAAACCACGTGAGAGACAATCAGCTGGGTTTTCTGTTCCAGCGACATGGAATATATTTTCCGGTGACAATTCAGCTTGAATCTTAGCCACCCTATTTGCGACAAACGTGCCCCATCGATGGGGTGAAGAGTGGGCCCAACATAGAGCAACGGTTGAGTCTGAAAACGCTACAATTCTCTCTATATTAATGCGAGGACGACAAGTTTTGACTATAGATGTAATCAATTGAACCAACATAAGAATAGCGCAGAGTTCGAGACGAGCAAGAGAGACAACCTTACGAGGAGATACCTTTGATTTTGCGCTAATGAGGAAAACTGAAATGTTATCGCCATTTTGGACCTGAAAGTAAACCACTCCCCCGTAAGCCCTCTCACTGGCGTCTGCGAAACCTACCACATTAACAACAGTGTCTGGTACTATACCAACATGGCGAGGAATCTGTATCTGATCGAGCATTGGAAGCTCTTTCCTATAGCGAGCCCACAACTTAGCAACACTGTCAGGAGCGGTGTCGTCCCAATCACAGTTGGAAAGCCAAAGCTCTTTTATAAGCAGCTTTGCATACAAAACGACAGGAGCTACAAAACCCATTATATCCCATATCCGAGCTACACATGCTAGGATAACGCGTTTGGTACAAGTTGGCGGAGTCGAGCTAATTTTAAGACTGAACATATCAGTTGCGGGTGACCAACTTAAACCAAGGATCTTATGCGAATCACTATCATCGAATTCCTTTACCGAAGTCAACCGGTGTGACGGTGGAATCGACTCTAATGTAGCTTGCGAGTTGCTTGTCCATTTCACCAGATCAAATTGACCGGACTTCATGAGGCTGATTACTTGAGCAGCGGTCTCTATAGCCTCTGCTTCACTAGGTACACTGTACACAAAATCGTCCATGTACAATCCGGTTTCAATAGTGGCCCTTGCTTTCGGGTATGTATCACCCTCGTCAGCGGCCAACTGCTTGATAGTGCGAAGAGCGTGAAAGGGACTAGACTTAAGCCCAAAACAAACACGATTGAATTCGTAAACCTTCAAAGGTTCCTGCGGAGAAAATCTATACAAGAAGCGTTGGAATCTACGGTCACATTCTCTGATTCCAATACTAAGAAACATTTGCCGAATATCGGCAGAGAGCGCAATAGCAAACAAGCGAAAATTTACTATTATTTCAAATAAGTTACCCTGGAGGTTCTGACCACAATACAAGATATCGTTAAGCGATATGCCAGTACTAGTTTTAGCGCTACCATCCATAACCACACGCAGTTTAGTTGTAAGTTTGTCTTCTCTAACAACTCCATGGTGCGGGATGATATAAAACGGGTAATCACGTGTCTCCCCAGTCTCGGCAGGCGCTGATGAGATATAACCTTTATCTAAATATTCGATCAGCACATCATCATAGGCTTGCTTCAACTTAGGAGACGCCTGCATCTTACGTTCCAAGCATAGAAAGCGTTTTTCTGCGGAGGCACGGGAGCCACCGAGCGAAAAAATATCACCCTTGAAAGGGAGCGCGACAACATAACGACCATCTTTATCACGAGTAGTCGTGCGGGTATAAATCTCCTCAGTGACCTGATCCTCAGGGCTGAGAATAGGCGGGACATTGACCTCTTCAATCTCCCAGAACTTGCGGATGGTAGACTCAAGCGGCGGCTCGACGGTGCAACAGTGCGACACAGTCGAGTAACTATCTAAACAAGCGGGTGCGGAACCAACTATAACAAACCCGAGAACTGTTTCCAGTGCGTGCGGAGCGGGGTACATCGGAAGACCTTGAATTTTACGTGATAACTGGAGATGCGGGAGAATCGAAGCACCGATCAATAGATCGATATCTCCAGGGAAAGCGTAATTTCCGTCGGCTAACTGCAAGTTCTTAAACTCCGTCAGCATGGACGTGTCAACCGGTACCGTGGGCAACCGTTCCGTAATCTTATCTACGACTAGCGAATCCATTTCAAACGAAATATTACGATTAAAACGTGAACTAAATATTATTTTAATGGAACCGTGAATGGTTGCCTTTAAACCTCCAAAACCTTTCACTTCTGAGCGGGATGACCAATTATTAAAACTAAAACCAAGGCGTTGACAACAATCCCGAGTAATAAAATTACTCTGGGAAGCGCCATCTAGTAGCGCTCGAACGGTGTGCGGTTTGCCAAAGGCATCTACAATGACAACTTGCGCGGTCGCAAGTAAAACGGTAGTGATTTGAGTACCAGCGGCGGAAAGCGAACACAATGTTACGTCGTTTGCACTTGCAGCAGGCCGCGCGTCACAAGCGTCGCGCGTCTGCGCAGGCTGCTGCTGCGATGGCAGCTTACTACTCTCAAAATGTAAGAAGGTATGATGTCTAGCTAGACATTTACGACAGCTAACACCACTGTTACATGACGTAACCAGATGTTTGTCACTTAGACAATTAAAACACAAATTATTAGTGCGGACAAACTTGTAACGATCACTAGGCGATAATCTCTGAAATCCCGAACACTTGTACAGCTGTGTATGGCTACCCTTACACAGAGAACAGTCAGGTGTTGAGGCGGTATTAACTAGCGTATGTGCAGTCTTGACTGACTTCGATGACGCGTCTATACGGCGATCGGAACCTGTCCTATTCGTGACTTCATGACGTGCCGACGTGCGCTGCAATACCTTAATATGGTCGCGAATAAAAGATTCTAAATCTTCGAACTTAGGTATTTCGTTACCGCGCCGAGTCGTTTCAAACAGACGAACAGTTTCAGGATCTAATTTCTTTAAACCGATATACAAAAACAAAAAGTCACAGAGGTCATTGACCTTTAGGTTCTTTACTGCACGAACAGATGATGCGAAAATATTTAAAAACTTCTCTAAATTATGATCGTTACAAACGGAAAAACTTTTCAAATCGAATAATTGATCTAAATATGCGGTGGCTACTAATCGCTTATCTTCGTATTTTGTTTTTAAAGTGTCCAAAACTAAAGTGTAATTTTCAGCGCTAAACGTAATTCCAGCACAGACAGCCTTTGCCTTACCGGTCAATTTTTCTACGAGATAATGCAATCTCTCGTGATCTGTCAGCGATGTGTTCCTATGTATTATATTTTCGAAACTATCTATAAATAAATTCCAATTTCGAATGTCACCATTAAATTCAGGTATTTGAATTGGCGGCAATCGTGGGCGTTCGCGAGGAGGGTTGGATAAACCACTCGCGGGGGGGGGAGTCTCTAAACTCCTAGCAATACGTTTGATACGACAATACAAGTCATCAAAGGACGACAATGCCTGATAACTCACACAGTAATCAGGATTTAACTCCAACTCTAAAATGTTTATATTATTAATTGTAGATTCAAAATCCGCGCGCAAACTATCTAAAGTTTCCAACGAACACAAGAAAGCATCTCTAATCACCAGATCCGAGATTTGCAAAGATTTATCACAAATTGATTGAACACGTGAAAACTGTGAGTCCCTTTTAGCGTATAAAAGCTTTAACTGAACCTTTAAATCAGTACTAACCTTATTGCCCTTAAGAGACATCTTGTTTTGATATATTCACACTATACACTCAAACAAACACTTAACGAATTATTAAGTAAGCGATAATTATCAGATAACAATATGGTAATATTGTAAACAACAAAGTGAACGGCGAACGAACGGAATAACCTGAATCAATGAGTGAATATTACCCAATTTCTCGATTAAATCATTCACGTCGTTCATATGCGTATATAATCTATGGTTTATCCGTTTCCTACAAATATTCACTCAACAATGAACGGGTATTTTTGAAATGCGTCTACCTACATGCAATTTGTAGGACTTCCGAATGAATTTTGTCAAGAAAAAGAATGCGATCGATTTATATCTACGCTGATATTTACGTAGCTAACTATAATTATGCGGTGCGGTTGACGGCGTAGGTACCGTAATTATCAATGGCTCTTTAACTATACGAGCGAAATAACGTTTAGTTGCCTAAATCCCTAGATGCGGGTTTTCTACTATTATATCTAGGTAAACAGGCGCATTGCGTTTATTCCCTATGGAACAAATACTATATTGCGAAATTACAAGAAAATGATTCACGATCCTGCTCGTAGGACCAAAAAGTAATGGTTGTGCGAATTTGCTGTGGACTGTAGATTTAAAAAGCGATCTAAGGTTTGTTAACAATATGCAGATACTGTGCCTGGATGGGACGGAAACTAGAGAGGAACACTGACCTTTTGACCTCGAAGGTTCCACGTGGCGCCGGCCGGCGAACCCCGACTTCGTACTTTCAAATCACTGCCAGGTCCTGAATTGCACTACACTGCACTATTGTTGAGTCTTTGAATGGTTGGATCACGAAATAGTCAATTTTCTTGTAATTTCGAGCGGGCGATGTTAGCGGAGCGGACACATTCACAATCGATGCACAAACGTCAATGTCATTTTCATTTCTAGAGGTCGTGCGGGAAGGGAAAACGGAAGGGATAGGATTGCTAGGCCAAAAAAATAAATTACAAAAAACAAAATCGCGGAACATAGCAAATTGGCGCAACCAGTCATCTTTTGAGCCGAAAGACTAAAGACTGTTGGACATAGGCCTCCCCCAAGTGTCGCGATTATTAACCGGTCCTGTGCGTCTCGTCCATCGGATTCCCGCGACCCTCACCGGGATTTTTTTTTCTGGTAGGTAAAATCATCCAATGACAAATTCAATGACAAACCCCTTGGGCGGAGCGGGAAGTAGTGTCAGACTCTTACTGACTAAAAACCTACCCCGTTCCTTCGTAGCCTATCGTGCCGGGGCCGGGTATTCCTTTCGGAAGTTAACCCATGACCCCAGTAGGCTTCGACCCTGCCTGCCTGCAGCTAGCAGGCTGGGCCTCTTCGGTGTGCTGACAGCTCCTTGAGGCGCGCGGGAACAGAACGCGCCGTCGACGACTTGGGCTCGGTCCGGGCAGTTACCGGACGATCGGACATCGTGCTACCCATTGCACGCCGTCCGCAAGCCCGCGCTTACGGTGACCCTCACCAGGTCATCGAACCACCTTGTGGGAGGCTTTCTAACGCTGCGACTTCCGGTACATGGTGGCAACTCCAAAACATTTCGTCCCCATCGACCATACGTTCTGCCTTCTGCGAGCAATGTGCCCTGTCCTCTGCCACTTAAGTTTAGCGACAGTTCGGTTATGTCAGTAACCTTTTGGCATTTTTTGCCTATTTTTGCTCGATAGTGTTGTTTACCTAGTTAATGGTACGATACCCTTAATGCGCGAGTCCGGCTCGCACTCGGCCGGTTTTGTTTTACGTATATTTATTTTTCTTTTACTACATCTAAACTGCGTAGAAATTTAAAATAAAATAGGTATGTAATTATAAATCACAAATACAGCGTTGTTGAAGTTAACAACACCCTTCACGTGAAGAGCCTGATATCTAGTGATAGCAACGAGCGACGATGCATCCTATTTTTGTTTAGTTTTATAAGTAGGCTAATTAGCTATAAGAAATGTCTTGTCATTCTTGTAAGCACCCTTGTCCTGTACACGCTAATATACAGTGCGCAGTAATCTCGTATTTCTCCTGTTTTTATTTTACACAAATCCCGGTCGTTCCCGTACATGGTCCTTCGAGCCGGATTGTCGTTATCAGCAAGTAATTTGAAGAATATATAATTAGAAGACGGAAATAATTGATCTGGATTTGAGAGGTTAAACGCCGACAGCGTGTCTTATGGATTGAGTACACATTATTTCTCACGGTGTTAAGTATATTGGATAATATTATCACCCAACACTCGTACAGGTTGTATCTAGCTTTATTTAAATTTACAAAAGGTTAGTGCATTTATTTTGTTAATTATGTTAATTGAGTACCGGTTTTCTTTTTGAATAGTTTCGGTATTTTGTATGTTACATGTACAATTAGCGACAGTCGTTATTATATAATACTTTTAAAAGTATAGTAGGAATTAGAACTACATTTATATAATTTGTATTGTTGCATTTGAGCGATAACTATTCAGTTAAGTATCATAGTTAATGTGTAGGTATTCGTTAATCATAGTTTATTCTGGAAAGTGTTAGATATTATTTCAAACTATTGACTGTTAATCTCAGTTAACTTGCCCGTAGTGTACTTTAGTTTTGTGGTGTTTTATATAATAACTTATTAGATAAGTTATTGAGGAATGAGAAATAAATTTATTTTAAATACTATATATTATGAAGAAACATTAAATTCAACAACTTTATAAAATACAAATTAAAACTATATATACACTTAAACCTACTCCTAACTAAAAAATGGCGTCATAGAACTCATCCGCATCGCTGTCGACTGGAAGTGTGCCCAGAAGGCTGGCGGCATTGCCACGTTGAATGGCAATGCTTAATCTCTGACCGAGGTAAAAGCCAGCCCTTGGGTCACGCGAAGTGTCAACTAAACGTTTAGAGAGATCTTTAAAAAGCGCATGAGCACTCGGTCCCCACGGCCCAAGAGTTTCAACCCCAAACGGCTCAAAAATATAACTGCCGACAAGGTTGTTATATTTCCGCCGCTTGAGGTTCTCCGCAGCCGCAGCGGCAGCACCAGCACAGCACGAAGAGCTAGGAAGATGGGATGGCGCAAGAGTGTCGACACAGGTAGCGTCCCACACTAAAGGTCTACCGATCTTCCACGGAAATAATGACATACCGTCCGGTCTCTTACCATCGTCGCGTGCCAGCCCATGCGGTTCCAAAACAGCCGGGACGCCGACGGTGACAAGGGCTCGTCGGATAATGTCGTTAATATTCGCGTGCCGCGCTATGCGTCCCGCGCTTCGGCAGCATGACAGACCGTGGTGACCGAGGCTGTTGACAACTTCGCCACAGTGGCAGCGATGAGGAGAACAGCAAGGAGCGCCAAGGCGTAGGGCAACAGCTAGGCGGAAAGTAGTATCGTCGAACAAGGTGCCAATATTCGACGACGGCAGTGCGTGAAGCCAAAGGCCTGACTCCCAATTTCCCACAGCCAGCAGGCGCGCACGCTCCGCAGTGGTAGCAGAAGATAGAATTAGGTTTTCCTGAACTACTTTGCAGAGCGGCTCATCCCACCGTCTCTGGGAAGCCGGGTTGATGGGCGGATTTGTATTCGGGCAAGCGAGTCTCCAGGCATCTATAGCCTCGGTGAAGCACGGCACATTGAAATCAATCAGTGAGGGAGATAGGATATTCCTGATTAACTTCTCAGTGCCGTGTACCGAGGATATAAAAGCAGGTAAACTAATACTAGAAATTTTGCGGACGCCGAGGCCTCCCATACGGATGGGAAGGGTAGCTTGAGCCCAAGCTCGGTCATCCATGGCCACGTTTAAAATTGACGTAAGGGTATGCCGGATAATTTGGTCCATTTTTTCCAAAAGATGGTGGTGTTTCCATAAATGAGAAGCGCGCAGGAAATATGTTAATTTAGGGCCGAAACAGCAGAAACGAATTAAGGTGATGGCCGAATGCATATTAATTTCCAGCAATCTCTCCGAAATATCATTAAAATTTTGAATTTTTTCCTCAACAAAATTGGGAAAGGAATCCTCGAAAATAGGAGACCCAAGGAGACGAAGAGAGCTTCTTTCTATAATTTTTATGTCAGGGGCTATTGAGTTAAATTTGGAAAGAGTCAGTTGTCTGTCAGTACTGTCAGATATGAATAACTCGCATTTAGATAGGTTGAGGTCAAGTCCTATTAAGTAAAGTTGATTTTTCAGTATATGTAAATCATTTAAAACTGTGTCTGCATCGCCTCCCAGGGTTCCGTCGTCGAGATACCATACATTAAATTTTGAATTTAACTGACGAATAATTGGGTGAATAGCTAGACTGAAAATCACTGGCCCGAGGGGATCACCTTGTTGACAGCCAACAGCGGATTCCAAAAGATTATCTTGATATAGTAATTTAGAAGGATGTCTATAGCATTGCCAAAGAAAACTAAAAATTTGGGGTATTTCTTTTTTAGATTCCGCCAGCAAGGTGTCCCTATTAACCGAATTGAAGGCATTTTTAATGTCAACCTTCAGGATGACCCCTCCTAAGTTAGAATTTAGGTAGGTCGACAAGGCGTGTACGGCAGCCTCGCAGCCTCCTTTGGAGCCGAAACCTAGCTGCAGGGGCTGAAATTTTTTCGAAACAGCCTCACCATAAAATTTACAGCAAATCTTGGCTGCCATACGACGGTAGGAAGTACCCACCGCAATGGGTCGAATGCCACCGTCTCTCTTCCGTAGGGCACATAAATTGGCCCCATATAGAGTGTCGATGACGGCCTCATTCACCTTGCCTGAGAGCATTAGGTTAACCAGGGCCGTAAGCTCCTTCAAGAGCAACTCACCAGCTTCCCCGGCGCCTGAGCAGATAAGATCCTTCAGATGTTGAGGACTTAGGCCGTCGAGGCCGCCGGCAGAGCCACTCCGGAAGGAACAAACGGCTGAGATTACCTCTCGACCTGTAACGGTGAGGATATAAATGTCTGAATCAGGAGGGTCAGGAAAAGAAAGGTCATCCGCAGGGGCAGGGTGTTTGCTCTCCAGAGCTACAAGAGTTTCTGGAGAACACGGAGCCATTACATCACTACTGAAAAGAATTCTGGCTGCTCCGCTGATGTCACCTTCCCCTAATTTAGATTCGACCAGATATGATATGCCTCTTGCAGATGTATAATTTTGTGTCTGTGTCGATAATTTTGAATCCAAATTGTAGGCTGAAATATTACAATTTTCTTTAATTTGGGTAGTTAAGGTCTTTTTGGTTGCCAGATTTTTTTCAACATGCAATATTCTGTAAGGGAAGGTGAGCAGTTGTTCCCAGGCCCTAAGCGAGTTCTCCCGGACAGCAAGACGAATGCATCCTGCTAAGTGTTGCGCCACTGCTGGCCTAGCGCCGCGAGGAACTCGCTTTAAAACAGAAACAGAGTTTTTTAATTTTGAAAGAGCTTTCCAAAGCGCGTCATTAGTTGATGTAGTTGGCGATTGAGATGTTGGAATAATACCAGGGTCTGAAGTGAGTGCATGTTGGGGTTTGTGTACCTTCCCAATATGCACATTCAGACCCCGCTTACCTTTAAAAAACCGGGCCTGGGTGCACAGAGGACACCTCTCCAAAACATTCAGTGATGTCGAAGGTTGACATGCACTGACTTCCACCTCATCACTGTTACCACTCGACATATAAAAATCTTAAATTAATGTATATAAATAAATACAAATGATACTAATTAAATAATTTACAAAAAATAATCACAGAAAAAAACTGAAAAATGTCAATGAAGACAGATGTTGTCAGGTTGTCACTGGCACCTCGCGGCTTGGGGCGCCGCGCCGCGACACCGACGAAGGCACTTCGGCGACGGCGCCCTGGCAACCGTTGCCCAGCGACTGCTGTCGCGTTCTCGGCGTCGCCCTCTGACAGCTCTTGTTACTAATATTATTTTCTTTAAGGCAATGTTTAATCTATAATTGGCTTCTACCAGTAGCTTTGCACAGGGCAATCATTAGAGCCACCCGGCACCCACTTCGCATCGCCTCGCCTCCTGCTTATAGTATTCTTTATATATACTTGTATACACTCCGTAGCGTCACCAGTACCTCTAGTTAAAAAAAAAACGAGGAGGAATTCATTTATAATAAAAGTTGTATCGTTACATTTGCAATCAGATTTATTTTTATACAGAAAGATTACCTACCTATTTACATTGTTATACCTTATTAAATTCTACCTTACAACTCTGTACCTAAATTAATTTCGGATTAAGTATATTAAGATATTTATTTTGCGATTATATACATTCCAGGTCGACAACATTCGATTCCCAGCATGTCCGAGGAAAGGGAATTAGTAAAGAAGCGAGGAAGTTTTAAGGGTCGCTTAACTACATTTGTCAATTACTTGGACGCATTGGATGACGTAACATTAAGCGAATGCGATGTCATGGAATTACAGTTGCGCATGGGAAAACTGGAGTCGTTGTACGAACAATATGATGAGGTACAGTTGCGGTTAGAATGTATGGTTGACGATACGAAGGCCCAGTTGTCTGAACGTTCCGAGTTCGAGACATTATACTATAAGGCATTGTCGAGGGCTCAACAGTTAGTGAGTAAGAGTAACAAGCAAAATGGTTCAGTTAGTGGTAAGGGTAGTCGTGGTAGTGTTTATAAACCTATTAAGTTGCCTACTATACAATTGCCCAAGTTTAATGGTTCATATAGCAATTGGTTAGAGTTCCGTGACACCTTCACTAGCCTCATCCATCATAATGACGAGATCGACGAAATCAACAAGTTCCACTATTTACGTGCTTCTCTGGAGGGATCTGCTGCCGTGGTAATTCAATCTATTGAGTTTTCAGCGAACAATTATGATGTGGCTTGGAATTTAATTTGCGATCGATTTGACAATAAACGCTTATTAGTGCAGAATCATGTGTCAGCATTATTTAATATTGAACTCATCACGAAAGAGTCTTCTATCGCTTTGAAAGGGTTAATTGATCTATTAAATAAAAACTTGCGAGCGTTAGAATCTTTAGGCGAACCAGTCAAGCAGTGGGACACGTTGTTGATATATTTAGTTACACGTAAGTTGGATCAGAAGTCCTACCGTGAATGGGAGGAGTTCAAAGGTCACACTGATAAGAATAGCAAGATTACGTTCGATACTTTCCTCCAATTCATTCACGCACGCGCTGATCTAATTGAAACTTTAGAATTATCTAAACACAACATGTCAGGTAACCCTAAATCAAGTTCCGCGAGTAAAATCAAATCCATGGTGACGACACAAAATTCTAATATGGTGAGCACTGAACCTGCTTCCAAATCTTGTCCTAATTGCAAAGGAGACCATAGTTTAGTTAATTGTTCACAGTTCCTTGCATTGAGCAATGAAGCTCGACGCAAATTAATTCCTACTTTTAAATTATGTTATAACTGTTTTCATACGGGTCACTTTTCTAACAATTGCAAAAAACCGGGTTGTAAGTTATGTAAGCGCAGGCATAACACTTTGATTCATACTTCGGAAACAAAAGGTAACGATAACACATCTGATAATGCAACTTTGTCTCCGTCAATGTCTGCAGCGCCCGCGCAGTCCGCTGACACTGACGCGACGAATAACGTGTCCTTGTCTGCGAACATTTCCCCTACTCATGGCGAGAGTAAGGAGCGCGGCGTGTTATTGTCAACCGCGTTAATTAAATTATATGATTACAAAAATCATGAGCATATTGTGCGAGCGACACTCGACAGCGGTAGTACATCGTGCTTCATGACGGAGCGACTATGTAAACGACTTAAGTTAAATACGAGTTCGATTGATAGTTCAATCTATGGCATAAATAACGCGTCCAGTCGCGTAGGCAATATGTGTCAGGTAAAAATGACGTCACTGAACAATAGTTATAATGCTAAATTGTTATGTTTTGTATTGCCATTGATTACTAATGAGATGCCATGTCGTGAATTAGATTTATCTAACCTGAACATTCCAACTGATATTTGTCTGGCAGACCCTACTTTTTACAAGCCCTCAGACGTAGATCTTTTAATTGGTGCTGATCTGTTCTGGGACCTGTTAGGTTCGCAAAGAATTGAGTTAGAAGTCGGAAAGCCGGTGTTATGTGAAACCAGGTTAGGATGGATCGTCTCTGGTCCCGTTATCTATAGTAATCACAGTAAATCAATAAATAACATTAGATGTAATTTTACTCAAACTAGTTCCTGTAATGATGCCGACTTGGATTTAATTCGTAATGATATTACGCGATTTTGGAATCTCGAAGAGATTAATTCGCAAAATTCTGATTATTTGCCTGAAGAAAGGTTGTGTGAGGAGCATTTTTGTAAAACTACGACTCGTTTGGAAGACGGTCGTTTTTGTGTGCGTCTACCTATGAAGCAGAATCCATCTGTTTTGGGTGAGTCATTTCATAGGGCTACAAAATGTTTATATTCCTTGGAACGCAGACTTAAGGCTAAACCTGATTTTAGTAAATTATATCACGAGTTCATGGCGGAATATGAGTCATTAGGTCATATGACAATAAACAAGGAACTAGATTTAAACTCGTATTTCATCCCTCATCACGGGGTCCTAAGGGAAGGTAGTACCACTACGAAGCTGCGTGTGGTGTTCAATGCTAGTTGTCCCACGTCATCAGGTGTTTCCTTAAATGATTTACAGATGGTGGGTCCAACTGTTCAAGATGACCTTCTGTCTATACTTCTTCGGTTTCGACAGCATAAATACATCTTGTCAGCCGACGTTGAAAAGATGTATAGACAGATAGTAGTCCACCCATCTGATAGGCACTTGCAACAGGTAGTTTGGCGCGAAGACACATGCAGTCCAGTTAAGGTATTTAAATTAAACACCGTCACATACGGTACGGCGAGTGCGCCATTTCTTGCGACGCGCTGCCTCAAGCAATTAGGTAATGAGTGCACGAATGATAAGATTGCCACCATAATAAAGCATGATTTTTACGTTGATGATTTGCTCACCGGTGGCAATGATTTAGATGAAGTGTTGTTCATTCGCAATGAAGTCACAAATGCACTGGCATCAGCTTGCATGCCACTTCGAAAGTGGAAGTCGAATGAACCTATTTTAGTGTCAGGGACTCAGTCATCATTAGATTTAGGTGTAGGATCTAATAATCCCAATAAATTATTAGGACTTGACTGGTTCGCTGAATCTGATGAAATAGGTTTCTTAATTAGTTTTAAGTCACCTTCTAGAAGTTGCACTAAACGTGATTTGCTTTCAGCAATTGCACGTATTTTTGACCCTTTAGGTCTTTTATCTCCTTTTGTAGTCACCATGAAAATGCTATTACAAAAAATGTGGTTAGACAAACTTTCATGGGACGAACCGTTGACTCTGGAACTTAGCACAACTTGGAACGCTATTGTTAAAGCTCTCCCTCTTTTAACTACGTTACGTATCCCACGGTATGTTATGACGGACGGTTACCAGACGTTAGAACTGCACGTATTCACAGATGCATCTGAGCGCGCGTACGGTGCGTGTGCCTACATCCGTAGTGTTAATGCAAATGGTGAATGCATGGTTCGTTTACTTATCGGTAAAAGTCGTGTGGCGCCGATTAAACCTACTACTATTCCGAGGTTGGAACTGTGTGGTGCCGTCGTGGGAGCTCGCGTTTATGAGAAGGTGGTCAAATCACTTCGAGTAAAGTTTGATCGGGTTTACTGTTGGACAGACTCGACTATTGTATTGGGATGGTTGCAGATGTTGCCTTCTAAACTTCAGCCATTTGTGCGCAATCGCGTTGCTGAAGTTCTAGATAAGGCGGGTAACTGCACTTGGCGTCATGTCCCAACTGACAAGAACCCAGCAGACCTAATATCTCGTGGCGTGGATATTAGTGTTCTGCAAGGGCTGCAGTTGTGGTGGTGTGGCCCCGACTTCTTAAAGGAAGATCAGTCGAACTGGCCATCTCAGGTTAAAGGTTTAGAACTCGAGACTTTACCCGAAACTCGACCTCAAGTTTCATTGAGCGCTATTGTAACAAATAATGCTTGCAATACTTTAATAGATTTTAACCGTTTCTCAAACTACTTAAGACTTGTTCGTTCAATAGCGTATGTGTTAAGATTTGTTAGAACCTGTAGGAAACTTCCTGTCATTAATAAATTTATATCTGAAGATGAACTACAGGAAGCATTGAATGTTATTATTTTAAATTGTCAAATCGAGTCGTTTCCAGAGTACAAATTACTATCAAATAAACAAAATATACCTTCGAAAAGTGTCCTCTTTAAATTTAATGTTTATTTTGATAAAAATAAAATCATGCGTGTCGGAGGGCGCTTAGAAAATTCTGATTTTCCATATAATAAAAAACATCCTATAATTTTACAGTCCGCTCACATTTTTACAAAATTGTTATTTAATTTTGAGCATAAAAGATTGATGCATGCAGGCCCTCAGTTATTGTTAGCTTCAATTCGAGAATCGTACTGGCCTATAGGTGGCCGTAATCTAGCTAGGGCTTGCTATCGAAACTGTGTGCGCTGTTGTCGCATGAAGGGTAACGTAATTACTCCATTGATGGGAAATTTGCCGCAGCAGCGTGTCCAGCCAGGAGGTTATCCCTTCGACAATGTTGGTGTCGATTATGCTGGCCCTATCATGTGTGCCAGTCGGCAAGGTCGCGGTTGCAGGTTAGTGAAGGTGTACGTAGCCATATTTATTTGTTTTGCCACTAAAGCTGTACACCTGGAGCTAGTAGGCGATCTAACAGTAAAACCTATTTACTTGCCTTATATAGGTTTATCTCGCGACGGGGTAAGCCAACTAACATTTATTCCGATAACGGTACCTCATTCGTTGGCGCATACAACGATTTATCAAAATTTTTAAAAACTAATTGCGATTCCTTAGGTGCAAGTTTGGCAAATGATGGTATTAAAATGCATTTTATTCCCGCATATACTCCTCATTTCGGCGGACTCTAGGAAGCGGGTGTTAAATCGACAAAGTATCATTTGAAACGAGTGTTGGGAAACTGTAACTTAACGTTCGAAGAACTTAACACCACGCTTATTCAAATCGAGGCGATCTTGAACTCTCGTCCATTGACGCCGCTATCTTCTGATCCTGCTGACCTTGCACCTCTGACGCCGGGACACTTCCTTGTGGGTCGACCGCTCACATCATTACCCCAACGGGACTATCTGGAACACTCCGTTCATCACTTGGCTCGATTTCAACGGGTCGAGCAACTCCGCCAACATTTCTGGGCCCGGTGGAGTAAGGAGTTTGTGTCTGAATTGCAGCAGAGAACGAAATGGCGTTCCTGCAAGGATGCACTGAAGCTGGATTCACTCGTGGTAATAAAGGAGGATCACTTACCCCCTCTTAAATGGAAGTTGGGAAGAATTGTTGCCGTCCACCCAGGATCAGACGGTATCGTTCGGGTGGCTGATATCCGGACTTCTGCTGGAGTAATTCGGCGCGCCTTCCATAGGATTTGCCCACTACCCGTCACTTGCTGATTTTGTTGAAAGACAATCTTTCAATGTCCGGGGGTATGTTGAAGTTAACAACACCCTTCACGTGAAGAGCCTGATATCTAGTGATAGCAACGAGCGACGATGCATCCTATTTTTGTTTAGTTTTATAAGTAGGCTAATTAGCTATAAGAAATGTCTTGTCATTCTTGTAAGCACCCTTGTCCTGTACACGCTAATATACAGTGCGCAGTAATCTCGTATTTCTCCTGTTTTTATTTTACACAAATCCCGGTCGTTCCCGTACAAGCGTTGACAAAATAAATGAGCATAATTTCAAAATATGATGTACGGTTAATGTCTGAATCAAGGACATTAAACACTTTAAAATACGCATTTAATTTAATTAAAATTCAATAACTTCGTCAAGTTTTCTATAACTATGTTATTATTTCCTAGAATTTGATCCTTACCTACACATTATAATTATTATTATATAGTTCGATAGTGTTGCTAGCACTATCGAACAATTTAATAATACAATGTGTGTTTATTAATGTGTAACTACACCGTAAAATTTAGGTCGTTTTAATCCCGCGGAGGGTCGATTCGGTACATGAAACACTATCGATTTGTAAAAATAAAATTATAAAATAAAGTACTATTTTTCTAAAACTCGACTTAATATACGCCTGTACCAGGGGCGTAACCATAGGGTGACAATGCTGGCAAAATGCCACGGGCTTCGATGGGGCCCCCGGTCCAAAGGGGCTCCCGGTCCGAAGGGGCCCCCGGTTCGAAAGGCCGCGAGCTTAAAATATGCGAGGCTGAAGAGCTATTTAGTAACCTATTTCACAAAATTTTCTGTTTAAATCACAACGTGACGATTTTTCTGGGGCCCCATCCAATGAATTTGTCACTGGATACAGATGGTATAGTTACGTCACTGGCATGTACGAAATTAATTTCTTTAAGTAAATGAGTCAATGACTTTTTAGGTAGTTGTCGTTGCGTACTAACTACCTACAGTTCATCGGCATCGGTCAGCTGACGTTTAGTTGAAGAAATTAATTTCGTACATGCGTAAATTAATTCGAGTTTAAAAAAAATACTTTATTTTTTAAATATCTCTTCACAAATCGATAGTGTTTCATGTTACAAATCGACCCTCCGCGTGATTAAAACGACTAAAATTTAACGGTGTAGGTATAGCGTTATAGAAGCAATGCAAAACAAAGATGGCATATGATTTCGGAATACCGATTCGGAAAACTAAAATTTTGTAAAAAAGTTACCAAGAACGAATGATAAATATTAATTATAAAAATAAATATATTAATATGGTCTGTCCATTGATAGTAGTTATTACGAGCCTATTCACTCTAAGCTTGAAAGCACCTAAATTATAAACGGACAGGAAGACCGCAGCAGGCCAATTGTTCCAGTCCTTCGATCATTCGATGTACGAGGTAGGTATAAATGACGAGGTGAATCGCTTAGTCCGGATAGAAAGGAGATGGCGGAATCAAGTCATGCAATTCCCACGCACACTCTCCAAAATGCATAACCCTCCGGCTCAGTAGCGTAACTACTAAGGGGCTAGGCGGGGCAATGCCCCGGGGCCCCCAAGCTTGGAGGACCCCCAAAACCCGATTAGAAAACTGCTAATTAAACGAGCGAATAATTCACTTTCGGAATCTAAAGAAAGTTTGAAGTCTATACTTCAAAAAGGAAATTCATTTAAAAAATCCCAACAAGGTTCCACTGCTATTCCTTTGTGGGGAATGCACCTTTATTATTTCTATTGTTTGTATAGTGTATCCACCCCAAAATCCTTTAAAAAGTAGTATATTCTAAAATCATACATAAAGTACTCAAAGGTTCTGGAATGACGATCGCGTACCACCGAAGGCTTCCCACAACGTGGACCGATAACCTGGTCAGGGTCGCTGGAGTTCGATGGATGCGAGACGCACAAGACCGGCCATTGTGGCGACGCTTGGGGGAGGCCTATCTCCAACAGTTTTATTAAGGTGGGAAGTCATCCAATGATTTCCTCTCTGGGTAAAGCGGAAGGGCGTGTCAGAGTTTTACTGACTAAAACCACAACAACAGTTTAGGAGCCCCAGTAAGTTTTTGCTCCAGGACCCTTGGTCACCTAAATGCGCCACTGCTACGCCTGTTTTAGTTCCCGTCAAAATCTACCCTTTTGCTAATGAATGAATCAGGCAGGACAAAGCCAATACAGCGAAAAAGCTCTTTAAATAAAGATAAAAAAAAAAAAAAAACATGATACCTACCTATATCATATACATAAAGACCGACTTACCTCTATGTCGAGAAATAATAGCCGATACCGACAACTTATCATCTCTTTTTTATGACATATAATTAATTTCAATTCAACTTTGTTTTTATTTTAGTTTACCGTCCACAAGAAGCCTTATATAGCTATAGATACCTTTTAGAAGTCATGCGTGTAGCGACATCTATCCGACTAAGTCAAGAACTTAAATATTCAGCTTGCTAGTGCATTATGAATATTATAGATGGCGCTCTTCTAAATGTCACACAATCTTTAACTTTTATGCTACCGACAGCTTTTGTAGAAAAGGCATCAATTAAATCTGGTGAAGATCTGATGAAAAGCTTCGGAGACAGACTATAGAACTGCAATAAATGATAGCAAACCTTCCGGAATTACTGCAATTGCATGTCTGTTTATTGTAAAGACCATTTTTTCATAACATAGAATCATAGATATCATCACGTTCTTGCGTGCTATTCTCTAAAGACACAGCCTTAAGCGTAACGCCGAAATCCAAATAGGTACATACATTCAGTTAACAATCCAATGTGCCTATTTGGATTTCGTCGCTGCGGCCCAATGTTTTCTTTGCTGCGATCAAGGCTGTTTTTTAGAGTAGGTATAGCACGGCCAAAGACAGTTCTGCTGAACGGCCGATGCTTAAAGTTCACAATGGTATCTATACCCTCATTTTACCAATTACCTATGTTTAAATGGGACCTCTACAATGCTCCGTTTAAGAGTATTGCGTGGCCGCGATTTCCATATTTCGACCGCGCATAGCATAATTAAGCTGTTTAGGTCGTTAAATAAAAACATTGGGGATTTATTCATAGTATCTAAATTTTCTTTTAAATCGTATCAGTGGTTAGCAAAACGAATGGGAGCTCTACTATGCCTCATTTCGATCTAAAACGATAATTTTTAAGCGGAACGGTTCACCATACCGTACCTACTTAGATAGTTCGTAGTTTCTCAATGAATCTACGAATTTATTTGCGACTAATGACAGTTGTCACGTTAGTGTTTTACATATTCCTTCGTAATGCTGACATAGTCATTATTCTACCACGACACTGCAGCCGAGCAATCGAAATAGACACATCGAATAGACATAAGTCGATGGACACATCATATCAACGCCTGCCAAAAAGTGAATAGTAAACCTGTAGGCGCAATACTTGTAGCATGTATTTTTTTTTCAGGCACGAGTTACGATTATTTTACTCTTCAGTAGAACTGTTGAGATTTCTAAGCTTGAGCCATTACACCTCTCCATATAACCCACTAAACTTAAATCTAATAGGTAACCTAGGCTTATTAAATTACAAACTGCGGTTTTATTGTAAAGTTTCAAAAGCTGTTTCAAAGTACTCAAAACTATATAGACTTTAACAACGGACTATTAAACCTTGGACCTCAAAACTTTTAGATTATTCTAGTAATAAAGGAATTTTCGAAATACACACAACGAACCCGAATAAGTACTTTGCAGAAATAATTTAAGATGGTCTCAACGAAAGAGCTCTCAAAGATACTGAACTATTTCATCCCGGGAATCTTTGAAATATACCTAGTTGTATCAAAGACTTTGAAATGGGATCTAAAGACCAGAATTGCTCTTTGGAATAACTTTCGATTTTGACGAAAAGCTTCTTGCTAAGGTTGAATAATGTTCTGAGAAAGGATTGTAATCATGTAACAAATTATTAAGCAAGATTTTCTAATGGTAGGTACCTAAAGTACCTACTGATGGAATCGTTTAGAGTTACTAAACAGTCTCGACTCCCAATTACATTATTATTAGTAAGAGTTATTTTTAAACAATAAAAAAAAAATACAAAACTTAAACAGGTACAAATGACTCTAAAAAAAATTGTAAATTCCTTTACTTTCAGAAGTCGGTTTCAAAACACGGAGAAACAAAACCATAAAAATCGATTTTCTTAATTATTATTTTTTTGCAAATCTATATTTGTTTTTCACTTTTGGGTTAACCCCACAGCTAAAAATAACCTAATGAGCAAGTTCTCTGATAAGATACCTATAGATTGACGGTTTGTACGGCGAATATCCCTTGCGTTGTTGAAACTTCTACGTTTTGCTTCGTCGTTCATACCGCGTACATCGAGGGACTGGAACAGTTTGCCTGCTGCGGTCTTCCCGTCCGGTTATAATTTAGGTGTCTTCAAGGCTAGTGTAAATAGGCTCTTAATGAACTAGTGCGCCTCACCATCAACGATTGCATCACTGCCTACCATCAGGCGGGATCGCAGTCAAGCACCAGTTTATATATATATATATATATAAAAAGTTAAAGAACGTTTCCCCAATTAATTTCCTCGTCACACCAATTTTACACGAAAAATAAAAAAAAAAACAGACTGCAACTGAAAAAGGGCATTAATTTAAAATTCATACGACGTTCACAAAATTAGGACTATAGAAAAATGCAGTGTACAGCCTGCGAGTCTCTTTATTTAATTTGCCAGCGACTAACCAAATTGAATCCCATTTTGTCGCCATTTTTAATTTTATTTTTTTGTTCCCTAGTGGGGATGTGTGGCGTTAATTTGATTGGTTCACAGTAATGCTGCAATGTCTGGTATGCATTACGAGCCTACAATGTATTTAAAAACGCGCAGAGCCATTTCAATTTTTAGTGACGCCTGGGACAAATGAAACGCAACGAATCGTCTATCAGCAAAATCAAATCGCAGAATAACAACTTTTTTTAGATAGGAAATCATCAAATAAATTCTCCCCCTTTAGGTTGAGCGAGAGGGAATATCAGACTTTTACTGACTAAAACACATCTGTGTTCCTTCAACTTCAACTCTTCATTAATGGCTTCTTTGTGGAAGAGACACTACAATTTTGCCAATAACACGTACGAACTATAAATAAGTATACCATCAAATTTCAGGGCCACGGTATTTAAAGTTGTCAAAAAATAAAAGGCCAGTTTTGACATTTGTCATCGCCGCGAGAATATTAGTTAAATAATAATAAAGAATGTGATCTCCTTAAACTATATAAAAATGAATAGCTATTCGCTAGTCTCGCTAAAACTCGAGAGCAGCTGCTGGACCAATTTGGCTAATTTTGGTCTTGAAATATTCTTGATACTTTAGGGAAGGTTTAAAAGGTGAGAAAATATGGAAAAAATTACGAAAAAGAAATCGACTACTAGACGTTACGAAATTTTCCGGATCAACTAGATAATTATAAATTATTATTTTATTGTTTCTTTCAGTTTCGTGCCAAGTTACATTCTAGGGTCTTTCACAAATGTCAAAACTGGCCTTTTATTTTTTAACTCTTTCGAACAATCTGCCAGACTAAAACCAAAAAGGTGAGACATTAAAACAAAACCAACTCAAAACGCTAAAAAAACCCAGTCGTCGCGAAAGTTGTGTTGCTAAATATAAGTATTCAAAACGCTGGGTTCAGAAGCGGACGAGTTTGTAAAAAATTCAGACCTGCGAACCGCTAGCGCCAACCGCATTTCAATTAGACACGTTATAAAGTTCCCCGCCTCGCTAAATACATTATCCTTTCGTTTGGACTGCAGTTCCGTTTGATTTTCATGTCGGTATTTATTTATAGGTTTGTTAGTTACTTTTCAATTGAGTGTCGAGTAAAGTGGTATAACTTTGTTCTGTCCTTAATAGCCAATAAGTATTTAGAGGAGTGTGGTCTGGAACAGAGAGAAAAGTCCCACACACCTCCGTTGAAAAGGGAGGATCCTCCGACCAGACAGATGTTCGGTCCGATGGGTTATCGCCCGATAGATGATTTCGGGCGGTTGTATCTATTCAAATCGCGCGGAGAACTTTAATAGCGCGATGCAGTCTAGTTCCTTTCTGACGACATAGATGTCGCTACAGGTACATGAGAAACTATGATTACTGTGTTCCGATAGGTTAACGAGTTTGGGTCAAAGTTATATTTATGGCCAAAGTAACCCCACTTTACGGTATTCAGAATTACAGACGTCTGATTTTTTTTATTACGTACTCGCATTCTTAACCCTTTTCTTGACGGAGTGCACTGTTAGATACAGTCAACTTTGAAAAATCATACCAAGAAAAATATTATTACCTGAAACGGAACGTTTCTACTGTCTAAGAAAGTAACTGTTTCTGAACGCATTTACGTCATGTCATGTCAGTTTGACATAACCGTTTTTCATTCACAATCAAAATGATGAACCGACTCAAAGCAATCCCGCCGAAAAAGGTAAGAAAATTGATATTTTATGTTGTTTTTACTCAATAATATAATAATTATGCATATCACGATAAAGTACATTATTGTAAACGTGTCAATTGAGTGAATTTTGATGCAAAACTGTATATTTGGTTCAGTAAACTAGAGCCAAATTGCTATGTATCTCGCAGTGCACACGGCCATGTTTACTGGTTTTTTATGTTTTGGTGTAATGTGTCATGTAGTGCACACTGCCACGTTTATGGTTTTTTTATTTTTATTGTTTTGTGTTAATTACTTTGATGGTGGCTTATTGGTGAATGAGGTGATGGTGTTGAGCTAAAGCATAAAAGGTTCCGGGTTCGATTCCCGGTCGAGACAATATCGATTTTTATACATGGCTACGGGTTGTACATACTTTTAGTCTTGGTAGGTATACTGCATGCTCTTGTCTTTGAATTCTGGTTGTTGGTTTCTGGTCTTTTTATGGAATGTTTATGGTTTTGATTTTCGCTTAGCATGGAGGGTTAATTAAGCTTGTTTATCTTAGGGCGGAGTACAGCAAACCTTCGCAAGAGGTAGAAAGCTTTGTGCGCTTATCCCAAAATCGGGCAGAAAATCGTCGAATGACGATTCGTCGACGGAGTCTGAAAATGAAATCCGGCAGTTTCCAATTCGACATAGGGCAGACGAAGAATCATCACCAGTGCCTTCACTACCATCGTCGATGGAAAATCTCAACCTGCTATCGGACGATGAAATAGTTGATGTCCAAGAAGCGGTCACTGCGTCACCATTACTGGCATCTCCACTCACTCCACTAGCTGCGCAAAATTTGACACAATCTGTAGCGGCTCCACAGCAGGCTCCGACTCCTACAGCTCCACATTCTCCAGCTACTCCTTTAACATCAACACGCGCCAGAGCAATTAGACCAAGATTAGTTATAGCACGTCGTCCTCATCTAGCGAGAGTAAAAGTGCAACCTCTCAATTTTAGATGGACTGGACAACGATTCCGTCATAGAGCAGAAATAGCCAATAATGATTTTCAAGAAGAGGCATGTCTCAAGGATCCATTTCAATATTTTTCCAGCTTTTTTACTGACGACATTTTAAACTACATAAAGGAACAAACCAACTTATATTCTACTCAACAAACTAATAGATCGTTGAATTTTACAGTCGAAGACATAAAAGACTTTGTTGCAATAAATCTGCTAATGGGAATAATTGATATGCCTTCGTATACAGACTATTGGTCCCGAGAATTTAGATACAGTCAAATAGCAGATATCATGCCCCTCAAAAAATTTCAACAATTACGTCGTTACATCCATTTCAATAACAATTTGCTTGATGATGGGGATCGCTACTACAAGATCAGACCTTTGGCAGATATGCTACGTGCCAACTTTTTGAAAGTACCTCATGAAAAAAAATTCAGCATAGATGAAATGATGGTGCCTTATAAAGGGAAAAAAGCAGGTAATAGAAAACAATATGTCAAAAATAAGCCTAAAAAGTGGGGTTACAAGATTTTCGTTAGAGCTGGTGTAACGGGCTTTGTTTACGATTTTCTTATTTATGGTGGTGAAGATACTTTTAGAGCAATAGATTTTTCACCAGTAGAGTCTTCTCTCGGAATCGGCGCTAAAGTTGTGATAGCATTATGTAAAACTATACCAGATCCAGCGTGTACTGTAGTGTACTTTGATAACTTTTTTACAAGCCTCGAATTGATTCACTACCTGCGAGAAGAGATGGGTATATTTTCACTTGGAACTATAAGGGCAAACAGATTACGCGGAGCTGAGAAGAAGCTCATCACCGATAAAGCACTGAAGAAGAAACCAAGGGGTTCTCATTCTCAAGTCGTGTGCAATAATAAGAAAGTGTGTGTCGTCAAGTGGTACGACAATAAATGTGTCACAACCGCAAGCAGCTATGTAGATGTCCACCCTATATCTACGATCCAAAGGTACGACAAGGACAAAAAGATGAGGTCAGCAGTGCCATGTCCTGAAATTATAAAGCATTACAACGCCCATATGGGCGGTGTTGATTTAGCTGATATGCTAATAGCTCTCTATAGAACTGAGCTAAAGGGACACCGCTGGTACTTACCATTGGTATCACAGCTATTAGACATATGTATAACAAATAGTTGGATATTGTACCGGAGAAATATTCATAATGGAAAAACAATAAGTTTGAAGAAATTTAGGTACAACATTGCCAAAAACTTATTATTACGCCACAGAATCACTACGAAATACACGGACAATGTAAAGGGTCCAACCCCATCAAAACTAATAAAGGCGCCGGTTGCTCCAAGGCCAACAACAGAAATTCGCAGTGACCAACTTGGCCATTTCGCGACTTTTGGGACAAAAGGCAGGTGCAAACTATGTATCAAAGGTCAAACAACTGTGTCATGTACTAAGTGTGGAGTCAGATTATGCTTAGTACCTGACAGAAACTGTTTTTATAGTTTTCACCACCAGTAATGTCTTGTTTAGTACAAATATGTGATCTCATTAATTAAAAATAATTATTTTATATACCATTTGTATTATTACCTATTTTTGGCAGTGTGCCTCGTGAGATACATTCACCTGAGATGGTCATTCCTTACAAACATGGCAATGTATCTCACGGGATACGGAAGGTATCTCTAGAAACAAAACTTTATGATTTTTTCTATTAGTTTTCCCAGCATTCTATGTTCATATAAAAAGAGATAATTTGAAAAAAAAACAGTAACTTAAGAAAATTTTTTTTGCCAAGAAAAGGGTTAAATGAGCTATTAGATGAGTGTCCGTCAAGGTTCTTGCATTCCAAAACGTGGTTCTCTGGAATAAGCAATTAGTTTCATCTTGCTGACTGACTTCTTCGCTGGGCGATTCCCGGCGGCCACCGATGGAGCGGGCTTGTGGACGGTGAGCAATGAGTAGCTCACCGTCCAGCAGTCTGATAAAGACCAAACCAGAGTCAATGGGACAGCACTACTGAAGGGGACCAGCAGAGCCGAAGCCTGCTGTAGGGTTGCGGGAATGTTGGAAAAAATCGAAATGGCCCTGGAGAGCAAAGGGTAACTGAAAGAAGAAGTTTAACAAATCCTCTCGCTTCACCCAGATCGGAAGAAGTTATTTGAGCAGATTTCTCACCTGAAACGAAAAAAAATATATATATACTTATGGACCCACAGACATTTACTAGCTTCTGCCAGTGGCTTCGCGCGATAATCGGTTTTTCCATACAAACTTCAAACCCCCGTTTTACCCCCTTAGCAGTGGGGTTTCGTAAAATCCGTTCTTAGCGGATGTCTACACCTCATAAGGAACCTAAGTATTTGTCCAATTTTTAACTTTGTAGGTTTTATTGTTTCTGAGATTGCGTGATTAATTAGTGAATGGTATTTCGCTTTTATATAAATTATAGATGTGATCTGTGGCAAGCCCGAACTTATTGTAATAAAAAAAGTTAAACACTCTAGAAAAAATAGAGGCTCAACGACGAGATCTTAACACGATTCAATTGACGACCTGATAGATGAATGGATCTATATAGGATGTACAATGGGTAGCACGCTGTCCGATCGTCCGGTAACCGACCGAACCGAGCCCAAGTCGTCGACGGCGCGTTCTGTTCCCGCGCGCCTCAAGGAGCTGTCAGCAAACCGTAGAAGCCCAGCCTGCTAGCTGCAGGCAGGCAGGGTCATGGGTCAGCCTCAAGCCTGCTGGGGTCATGGGTCAGCTTCCGAAAGGAATACCCGGTCCCAGCACGATAGGCAACGAAGGCACTGGGTAGGTTTTTAGTCAGTAAGAGTCTGACACTACATTCCGGTCCGCCCAAGGGCAGGATTTTATCTACCATAAAAAAAGACATGATCAATTCATCTAGAGGAAATCATATTCCGAATTCCTAGCACATAATAAGCAATTCTTCTAATGTTCGTAAAATGGTTGCACAAATTAATCGAATCATACTCAATTCACTGCATATCAGAATCATATTCCTTGTAAATATTGCCGTATAAAAAAAAATATGATTTATAAAATATTATGATTCTACAAAAGTGGCCTTTTTAGACCTGCTTTACAGCTCCATCCCTTTTTCTCCATATTTTTATGGTAGGTAAAATCATCAAATGACAAATTCCGCCCTTGGGTGGGGTGGGAGATAGTGTCAGACTCTTACTGACTAAAAACCTACCCTGCTCCTTCATTGCCTTCTTTCCAGGGCCCCGGGGTTCGCTTTCGCCTAACCCTTGGCCCCAGTAGGCTTCGGCCCTACTGGGCCCCTACAGTTAACTGACAACTCCTTGAGGCGCGCAGGAACAGTGCGCGCCGTAAACGACTTGGGCTCGGATCGGTCTGTTACCGGACGGACGGACAGCGAGCTACCCATTGCCCGCCGTCCGCAAGCCCGCGCCTTCCGTGGAACACGTCATGGTTAGACCCCTGACAAGTAAAATAAACATTGAAGGAAAACGCGAATAAATGAAAATATTGGCATTAATTTCCTCACACAAGTACCTACCCAGATATACTACCTACCTTATACTTTATTATTATTTTAAATCAATACATCAAAAAACAGCTGAAATCGCATCATTTACAAATGAAAAAACACTTTGATAAAATCACATTGGACATTTACAGGATATTCCATTTCCCTCAAAGTAAATACATTTATTTGCTACGTACCTATGTGGGTAGTTCAAAAATATATCATTCGGAAATTGAAAATTTGTTTCATCGTATCTATGCTTCGGATTTTTATCAATCGTAAATTTTGTTGAGTTACGACTACTTCAATGACCCTTTTACAGAGACCCAACCACAAGCACTTACACCATCCATTTGATGACCTAAACTGAATTGTTAACAGGGCCCTTCCCGTTATAGACAGCCCACTGCGCAGAGCCTGCATGGAGGAGGATGAGACAGCAGCACATCTGCTAAGCTACCCTGTGGTCGCTGAAAAGAAAACAAAGGAAAGAAAGAAAAACAGTTTATTTACACGGAATGACGCAACTAAAAACTAGACAAACATAATCATTTTAAAGGAAAGATACATCTGCCACCGCCTGCGCCTGCTGCCTGCCGCTGGATACAGGGCAACCCAGGTAACCTCCGCGAAATGGTTAGTAACACCAAGGCGCTGCTGGCCTTCCTTGAGGAGCTGGGGTGGACCGAATGACACATTTGTCCCGCCCGTAAGCAAAATACGCGCTTTAGTCGTGGAGTTGCGGACACAAGGCCGAAATACAAGAGCCCTTCCCTTCTCGGCTATCATCAACGTAAGCATGGTTTAAATAGCTTGTTGCTTCATACCAACCCCATCAAATTCAGCGCAAAAAAAAATGAGATAACGCCTGAAAACTCAGTTTTCAATGCATTCAGTAATTTACTTGAATATTTTACAAAACTTGTTCTAGGAAAATCCGTGCCTTTAAAACCTTAAGTTTTTGGATAAATTTGTTTTCTAAAAAACTGACCAATCGAACGAGTCAATGACCTTGTAGGCAGATGTCGATCGTTGCGTACTAACTACCTACAGGTCATTGAACTCGCCCAGCTGACGTTTGCTTAAGGAAATTAATTTCGTACATGTGTAAACTAATTCAAGTTTTAAAAAAAGTTCTTTATTTTTTTAAATTTTATCTTTACAAATCAATAGTGTGTCATGTATCGACCATCCACGGGATTAAAACGATCAAAATTGAACAGTGTATACATCTATTACGGTGGCCACGTGCTCAACCGCACGTAGTTGCCGTGCGGCAACAAGTGAAGCGAAGCGGATGCCATCAGTTAGTTTGATATTTTTATGCGGACTGATGTTCTAAGTCGGTATTCACGGAAATCAAGAAACAACCTCGATTTAAGTCCAATATTATAGTTTTTAAGAAACACACCCACAGACAAGCACACTTATCTCAGGCACTTATAATCGAAACTATAAACCCCTTGTGTGCCTAGCTTGACGTCGTATACACACAGGTAGCCAAAAACCAAAAGTCAATCAAGGTAATCACAAAGGCTGGTTTTGAACACAAGAACTCTTAAGTCTGGGTCCTTTACCACAGGACCTTACTCTAAAAGTTCTTTTAGTTCTCCTAAAATAAGTGTCTAGTCTCAGCTTCGACTATAAAATATATTAACCCAAATTACCCTTAAAATTACCTGCTGACGTAACACATTACTCTTGAATAAATGCTTTAAAGAATACCGCAACGTCACCTAATGGCCATTCTGAAGGTAATCTCTTGTTTTATCTGCCGACCCTTCCGTTAAATTCATCATTTCAACATGCCTAGCGAAAAATCAAAGAAAGAGTTCAACACGAAAAAAGTGGGTAGTTACGCATTAATATTGAAACGGGAATGAAATAATTCGCTTAATTACTTAGGATTTTTTTTTGGTGTGGAAAATCATGCAATGACATCTCCCACCCTTGGGCGGAAAGCGAGATAGTGTTAGACTTTTACTAGCTAAAAAACCCATTCTTTCCTCCGTTGCCTTTCATAGCAGGGCCAAGCCTTCGTTTCAGAAACAGACCTTTGGTCCCAGTAGGCTTCGACCGTGCTGGGCCCCCACGTTTTGCTGACAAGTCCTTGAGGTGAGCGTGGAACTGCACGCGCCGTCAACGACTTGGTCTCAGTCCGGACGGTTACCGGACGGTCGGACAGCGAGCTACCCATTGCTCGCCGTCCGCAAGCCCGCGCCTACGGTGACAAAATTACAGATTGGAATTAGCGTTTTATAATTTTACAGCGTTTTTATCTGTCAAGTAGGTATACGAGGGTATGTCACAGCAAAGCGAAAGAACAAAAAAATACATACAGCCGAATATAGAACCTCCTCCTTTTCGGGAGCCCATGTCAGACTTTTACTGACAAAAATCACACCATACCTATGTTCGTTTGCATTGCGTCCCAGGATCCTGGGGTTCCTTTCATGTTTGAACCAATGGTCCCAGTAGGCTTCGGTCCTGCTGGGCTCCTACGGTTTTGCTGAAATCTTAAGAGGCGCGCGTGGAACATTAGGTACGCGCCGTCAACGACTCGGGCTCGATCCGGATTGTTACTGGACGGCCAGTCGGCGAGTTACCCATTGCTCGTCTGCAAGCCCAAGCCTAAGTAGGCAGACAATCGAAGTCGGGGTCTCGGCGGCTGGGGCGTGAGGACATCCGTTCCGTCACGCTTTACGGCCACGTTCTTCGCTATTATAGTAATATTAGCGAAGAACGCGGCCAGCTTCACAGTTTTTAGAACTTGACGCGGAAGAAGTCGCGGGAATTAGCTAGTTTCCAATAAAAGTTTGTTGAAAACACAATATACTCGTATAAGTTAAAACAAGAAACAATCGAATATAAGACATAACAATCAAAATATTACAATCGAAAACCGTCCAAGTTGTTAGCGAATCTTTTAACAAAGTGACTTTGCAAAATATTTCTACTAACTAAAGTTTGCTATCGATATAACTTGCGAATTACTTTGGACACGTTCTAGTCATTACAACTTGTACTGGCAACTATTTTAGAGATTCAGAGAACGCGCCAACGTTACCATTAGTATAAGAAAGCGTAGCGTAAATGCGTAATCAGCCTTAGTGCTCGATTATGGAGACGCAGCGCGTTGCGCGGCGCGTCCGTCATACATTGGCATAATGTTTGTGTTTGCACGAGCGATGACGGCCCGCTGTTGCAATGTACGACGAAACGCCCAACGCGCCGCGTTTCCGTAAACACAGCCTTACGAGTATAATGTTCCGCTGGTGAGACTCAGCAGCCCTCCTCTCTTGCAGATGAAGTCGAAGAAGATGAGTCACGGGTTCAAATCCAACCAGGCACGTTACTTTCTGTAATTTATTTCATCACCACTGCTCTCAAGACGATGAAGGAAAACATCGTGAGGGAACCGGAACGTGACGGCATATTCTAGAATAAAAAAATCGAAGATTTAAGAGGCGTGGCCTGACCTGGCGTAGTGGATTCTAGCTCATGCCCTCTCTTAGAAAGGAGGCCCAAGTCCCCGCAGTGGGAACATTATTAGACTGATTTAAGGTCAGGTTCAAATCATTTAGAACTTTTTTGAACCTCTGGAAATCCACAAGCATAAAAAATAAAACTATTAAAAAATATTTTATTATAAAATTGACCGTTATGATCAATCGCTGGGTCAAAATCTCGATATAAATTAGTTGGTTCGAAAAAAATAATAATCCGTGTTACGATTTTAAAAATCTACGAAATTATGTCACGATAATATTTGAAAGTAACACATAAAATATTAAAGCTTGTTTTTTAAAACGTTTTTTTTTTTTTTTAATTCAAATAAAATTGCTGTTACGGGACCACGAAGTTGACATAGATCCGGGGGGAGTTCATACAACATACTCTCTAACTAGAACCGCGGTTCTTATCAGCTTAGCTTCAGCTTATGTTTTTTGTGACAATTTTTTTACAAAAATAAAGACAGGCAAGTGTGCAATTACGAGCAACTACTACAAATTCAAACTCATTTATTTCATATAAACCATTTACAGGCACTTTTGAATAGTCAAAATGTCGGTCAGTCAAAAAAAAGTGAAGCTAAATTGCATATTCCAAAGCGTACAGGCGCAACGGACAGCCCACTCTACAGAGGCTGCCTTAGCGCCCAGGAATCAGCCGCCCGTGTCATCCTGGAATGTGAGGTTGTGGCTCATTAACGTGCATAATCCCTCCTAACAATGAGGTCGCCCCGCGAAGCATGTCAGCACCCCAGGAGACTTCTATGCTTCTGGTGCAGAAGTACACTGCCTATGTTAGCCAGAATCCCCACGCATATAACGAAGTAAAGTACGCGGCAAATATGTTGAATCATTTGCTGTGGGTGCGCGCGGCTCCCCACTTCAACTGGGACCCAAATATCATACTTCGCATACAAAGTCGACTGCCATGATGGTTCAACTTGTTTGACAAAAATACGCTGAGACCCGCATAGCGATGCGTAGCCGTGGCGGATGGTTGAACTTCTTTGCCGGGTACTCTAGTCCTAGTTCTGCTGCCCCCATTTTTATTAAGAGAAAAATAACATATAGGTAATATCCCCATATTGTATTGCAACTTTTTATTGCACGTCAGTGGGACCATACAATTTCGCTAACCCCAATAACACTGCTCCCCAAGGATTTAACACTTCCGAAGTGGTTCCAAAGTCCATTTCAGTTTTAATGCTATTTTCCAATTGCAAGAGTAGTCAGGCGCAAGTTTAGATATTGCTTTTTAGAAGTTCTGAACCGAGTTATTGGAGAAGCATGTTTTTTTTTTTTGTTAGATTCTTGTGATAGAATGAAATTCTTCTATCTAATAAACCAATAAAAGTAATTCGAACTTTAATTTCTTCATGGACAACAAAAACAATAACGAAACCAGTCAACATTGGTTCTTAACTTTTTCGTCAATACCACCAAGCCCTTTCCATCATCAGATCGTACTACATCGGACGTACGATGTTGCGCCACCGATACACCGTCAAGGAGTTGTCAGCAAACCGTAGGCGCCCAGTAGGGTCGAGGCCTAATCTTGGGCTCTCGGGAGGTATGAAAATGCATACCAGGGCCCTAGATCCAAGGCAGGGATGGAACAGGGTAGGTTTTTAGTCAGTAAGAGTCTGACATTATTTCCCGCTCCGCCCAAGGGCGGGATTTGTCATTGGATGATTTTACCTACCATAAAACCGGTACACCGTGGAAATACCACCCAACCGGAAGTATAGCTAAAGAGTGAAATTTCCTGCCGAAGTCTGTTTCCTGATAGCTACGGGGTTTTTAAACCAAGAGTGAACGGACTACTTCTAGACAAGCGTGCTCTATCGTTGACCATATCATCGCTTGCCGTGGTGAGATTGCGGTTTAACAATAATAAAATTTATAAAAAAAAGTATAGTACAGCTGCCACAGCTCTTTATAAGTTGAAGGTTTTGGCTTTGTTACAAATCCAGGTAAAGCTGTATTCATTTACTACCTACGTACGTCCTTAACTCAGGAGTCCGTCAACTGGACTGCGGCATTGTTCGAAAGACACCGCAGCCTTGGAACGCAAAGGACAACGGAATGAACACGGGTAGACCATGGAACAAGGGCGGGTTTTCGTCATCATCATTTCTGCCGAAAGACGTTCACAGCTGGATATTGGCCCGAAGCGTCGCCACGACTGGTCCAGTGCGTCTCGCATCCGTCGGATTCCCGCGGTCCCCACCAGATCATCGATCCACCTTATAGGAAGCCTGCCAACGCTGCGTCATCCGGTACCTGCTCGGCAATCTAAAACCTTTCGGCCCCATCGAACATTCCTTTTGCGAGCAATGTGCCTTGCCCACTGCCACTTAAGTTAGGCGATTCTTCGCCAAACGTTTTATTTTTTCGAGGGGGTTTTAGTCAGTAAAGTCCATACAACAGAAAAAGTTATTTGATGATTGCCAGACCACAAAGAGGTCTTTAAAACGGAGTTCTGCTATCTTATCCTAAGGATTAAGGACATACTCAATCAGACGTCTTGAGCCACCTTGGACATTTATTTCATGAAGCCAGTTGATATATCCAGCTCAAATGAACTGCTGTCCGATATATATAAAAGAAAGTCGTGTATATTTATAACTCAAGAACGGCTGAACTGATTTGGCTGAAAATTGGTGGGAAGGTAGGTTAGAACCAGGAAATGGACATAGGATACTTTATATGCCGTTAAATAAATAAAAAACCAAAACCTGCTCATATATTGGAGAGTAGGGTAGAGCAGGAGCGAAGCTGCGGACAAAAACTGGTACTGATATAAAACTATACTGAATCCGGTATGGACTTAAGGAATTGGACTCTGGGAAATAGTCCACATGAAGATACTCCAGAAATTCCAAAACTAAAAGTTGAAAGCTAATCATCTACCAAAATATTAACGGTTGCATAATTGCTTAAAAATAAAAACAGTTATAGAAGAGATTGAGCACAAAACAAAACTTTATAAGGAAAGCATTTTCAAGGTTGAATTGAAAAGCACATCAATAGCCTAGTTTCTGTTCAGACCAATCCATTAAAAAAGTCTTCCCCAAAATGTGTGCCACAGCACATTGGTGTACCGTGGTGAATCATTGGTGTGCCTCGGAAAAATACGGTTAATTCATAAAATTAATAGACAGACAAAGGAAGAAAAATGTATATCTACTTAGAGACTGGGTTTAAAATTCATTCTCTAAAGGTATTCTTTATTGATACTTACCAACCAACAAGCTTGAGGAAAGATTTGTTGTAAATGAGAATGGAGCAAAATTTAAAATGAATATTTTCAGAAAATAATTTTTAATTAGTTGATCAATAATCTGTAAAAATGATATTTGATTTGTGGTGTGCCAACCTCCAAGATTTTCCCATTACCTACCTAAAAGTACCTTAAAAACCAAATGTTTGTGGTACACTTCGCATATATCGGACGTAACCAGATAATTATAGTCATGTAATTAGTAAATGGCCAGATCTCTCTGAAAAGTCAACAGCTATTGGAACCATCTGCTAATGGCTAGAGAAATTAATCAAAGACAAATTACTCTGGGTCCTTCTAACTCAAAAAGTTATAATTTAATGTTTAAATAAGTACCTATATTAAATCCTAAGTTAATGAGGAATGCTCCACATATGAAAATCACCCTTGTTCAAGCACCAAATCTAAGTTTTAATATTCCAACTGAATGTGCAGTACATAATCAAAAGGCAAAGCCAGTACTATGCACCATTGAAAAGTGGCTCTTGAGTTCTACAGAGAAGAGCATTTTTGCTTTATTATATTTCTATTTCATGTCAATGGGTGGTAATTCTAGTGTTTTGGAACTGCGGTATTTTGTTATTTGATGGATTAGCGCAGTGATACCTTGGAACAAATTGTAGTTGATTAGGTGTTCATTCTGAAAACGCCTTTATTTTATTGCTTTCTCTTTATCGCAGAATCCAATGTGATTAAAAACAAAACAACAACAAAACGCCCTCCATTCAATCTCATCTCATGTTCACATTGTTGACATTTCGACTAGACATGTGACATTTGACAATGACGTAATTAATTTAGTGTTACCAGCTCGTAATTCTAAATAATTTACAAAATCATTGCCTTAGACGGAACAACATAATTAACAAAGTTAAAAGCATATGATTAAATGTAATTGATTAACAGGATTATTAACAGTCAAGTAGAATTTGATATCAGTTAAATTTTTACACATTTTTGAATACAACACTGGGTGCAAACAGGTTTAATTAAAATTTTCGAAAATCAGCATTGGCGTGCTTTTTAAGTGACTGGAAAACAAATCACTCACCTAATGAATTGTATTTCCTATAATTTTTTTTATAGGAAATGAAATTCATTAGGTGAGTGAGTGATTGACACTTCCATTTGGTAGTTAAAGATTCATTAACTTTTTTTAAGAGAATAGAAAGATAGTTATAGTCCTTCTACTTTAAAAATTTACTAAGAGGTTGAAAAGATTCAAAACAGACTTTTATACTTTTAAACATATGTAAATAAACCACATTTTGGTGTGCATGATAAAAGTAGGTAAATATAAATAGAGATGGTGTCCATGTGACTTGAATACCAGCTCTATTTCATAACAACATCGTCAATTTTTAATAAGCTCGTAATTGACCTGATGGAAAGCGACTTTGTGGTCTACGATGCAGCACGCTTACCTAGATTAATCTGTTCACTCTTCAGTTAACACTTCGATCCACAACTACCCAACTTGTTCATACAAAAGTAGACTTTAAACATCGGAATTAAGGCCTATAGTGGCGTGGATGTGAGAGGACACCGGTGTCCTCTGAGCTAGGACAGATTAAAGAACAATAAAAAAAACAAGGATCCTGGCACGGCATTCTATACCTTAGCTGTACGCAAAATAAATGTGCCCGCAAAACGTTTTACAATAATAGTATAAGCATAGCATCCAAAATCTAGATTATAACCAAAATCTTGTTAAATTAGAAAACCTAATTACTAAATAATAACAAAAAACTGCGAAGCTCATTTTTTGTTTATACTTCTTATAGTAAGTAAATAAGGTATCAAATTGATGGTAAATAAATTTAGTATTCCTAATAGAATTATGAAATATGAACACTGGCGCTGTCTAATTAATCAGAATTCTTCATAGTATTCTACTATTTCAAAAGCTTTTTAAACTACGACAACACTGTCTCATGCGGTGTTGTAACCGAACAAAACAATGACTAAATAACGAACCGGCAAAAATAATCTATTAATGAATTTAAGTACATAAAGTGTGTCATATTGATTGAATTAGGCTGTTTTTATTGTAAAATCTTTTTTCAGTCGTACTACAGTTTAATCTCAGAGTCGTCGTTAAAGTTTGTTATATTAAAAACTTTTAAGTTGAACGATACGTAACTCCCTCTAGCGAAATTAACCTCAAACTACGCGTTGGCGGAAGATGGCCGTCGCGTGCCGAGTGTTGCTCCGATTGTTTACGACGGTTTTTTAAGTTTTTATAATACGAAACCTTATAATTAACGATAGAGTAAGTGAAAAAGTTGTGTAGTTGACCGTAAAAGTGTTATTTGGAGTGATTTTAAGGCATTTTATGATAAATTTAAGTCAAAAAGTGCGGCATCAGTAGTGTGAGTGAAGCAACTAGTTTTGAGCCAGTGTTTTTAGGAATGTTGTGAATCCAAGTGGATTGTGTCTATATTACTGGAGTTTGGACTTGTTACAACCACATTTAGCTCTAAAGGTAGGTTATACTAACTTTGGAAAAGTTTTAGAAACTTTAGGTTTGTTTACATCGGAAAGCGCTACCGCGCATGTTCAGTTCATAGGCAAAGTAAAGTATGTATCTTGGGAATAGTTCTTATTTGAAACTTTTTGTTCGTGTTTTTTTCTTTTTATATCCTATTGTTTCGTTATGGAGTTCTTATAGCTGGAAACGATTTAATAAGTTCGTTTTTTTGTTACTTGATTTTCGCTTCCTGGAACTTATTTCAGATAAGTTGATACAAGTTAAATATAATTCAATTTTTTAATCTGAATACCTAATTTTTTACCGCCGTAAGATAAGATTATCTAATAAGAACCCAGTTTATTGGTAGCGCACTGCCAATAGAGCCTTCATACATAACTTTTTTTCGTGGTCATTGAACCTTGGTTCGTGATGCCGACATAAAGCCTCCATGGTTATAATCTCTCGAAAAAGTTTTGATATAGAAATATAAAATCTACCTACTTTGTTATTTATTCATTTTGAACAGAAATTATGGTTTATCGAGGAATTTGTAGGTAATTTAGTTAATGTTAGATCTCTACTTAAATAATGACTGTTTTGTTTATTTACTGTTAATTAAACACCCAATTGTTTATTGCCCACTTATTTACTAGTCTAAGATTAAACTGTATAGCTAGATACGGTTTACTGGAGCGTAGCTGTTGATTTGATGATGTAATTTACAAGAAAATGACTGTAAAACGTGTTAAGAGCCGGATTTATAGCCAAGTAGGTAGGTACGTAATTAGATTATAAAATTCTCAAACTAGCTTTTACTAAACATAAACATTATGTAAGTGCTGTTTTTATCACAGATTAAATAATTTGACTTCAATTCATATATGTATAACTTGACAAGATTTCGAAATGCTTTAGTTAGCAATATATACATTTCTTTTGGTTTACCAAATTAGGTAGGTACTATATGCCTAGGTAGGTACACAAGGAAAACTCCCGCCAAAAACTCTGGCAGGCATTTTATGCGCCTACCAGAGTTCTTGGCTCTTCATCGTGTGAAGTTCAGTAGCTCTTTTAATTATTCACGAATTGATTCGCAGTGGTACCTATTACGATTTAAAATAGGTAGGTGTAGTTTAGTAGGTAGGTACTTACCTATCTCAAGTGTAAGCGACAAATAAGTTGAATCATTTGCTATGGTTACGCGAATCATGTGCTATGGTAGGTACTTCGATTGAGACCCGAAAATAATCCTCGACACACAAGTTGAACTATCATGGCGGTCGACCTAGAACACGCAGTAAGTACAGTAACCGATTTTCGGCTGGTTCAACTTATTTGCCGCATTCTATACCTACATAACTGGACAATAATTTGGAATCATTGAAACAGGAGTGATTCCGGCAGGTAAAATGGAACTGAGAATTTTATTGTAGTATTAACTATGTACCACAGCAAGGATTGCCCAGAAAGAAGCCCGACTTGATAAATTTACAGCCAAATACATTATAATCCAGCCTAATACTGCAAAAACATTATTGGCACTCAAAGTGACTAAAAACTAAATAAGTTACACCTACTTACTAAACCTGACAGCCTGACACTGGCTATAAATGCACAAAACGCACGAAAAAATAAAGAAACTAGGTTTATACAATGCTTAATTTGGTACTAATAGGTACCAAGACAACTCAAGCGTAAACCTAGCTAGGTACGTAAGTCAAAGTAGGTACCTACCTAGTCTACCTATGAAACTTACCTGAAAATGATTAAATTGCTTGAAAAATCATTCTCTTAAAACTGATTTTCCAACCAGCAATATGTTTAAAAAACCTACTTATAATGCCTATTATGATAGCCACACACGTTACGGTATACTTGCGCAAGTTAAGACTTGCACAAGTATACTGAAACGTGTGCGCATGTATCTTCCAACACACGTTTCAGTATACTTGTGCAAGTCTTTACTTGCGCAAGTATACTGTAACGTGTGTGGCTACCATTAGTATTTGCATTTTCACAAACGCGAATCACAAAATAAAAGCCAATCACATCCTTTAAAGTTCGAAACTTTTAAATTCGGAACGAACAATTCGAATCAATATGGCTTTATAATAAAGGCATCACCAATTAACGAATAAAACACAAGATTAACGCTTAAGAGCCCTTTCACATTTCGGCATTACGCAAATTTAGGTATTTTATGCATCGAGCGGGCGGCGAACTACGTGAGCGATATTTTCATTCATGCTTCTAGCAGTCTCGCTCGCACTATGATATTGTGTATACGGCGGCTAAACGATCTTGATCTTTCGTAATTGAAGTATTCAGAAAGAGGTTAGAAGATGGATATTTTTTTTAAATGTCGTTTTAATTTAAATATGTTCAAACAAATATTTTTAATATTCTGCAGTATTCGATAAACAATCGATTGTAATATATACTATTCATAGCAAAAATAGATTTTAAAAGTTGTATATATTTATTTTTAATTCATATAAATTAGTGCTCGACTGTGATCCAACCTGATGGTAAGCAGTGATGCAATCGTTGATAACTAGTTTATTAAGTGTATTTTCAGTCTAGCCTTAATTTTATGGTAGTATGGTTGAAATCTTATCGAATAAATCTTCTTCTTCCTGCCCTTGTCCCATATTACTTGGGGTCGGCGCAACACGTGAAATCTTATCGAATAAATGAAACAACAAAATGTATTATTTATTTTATTATTTGGTACAGTCAGACATCATATTTTTACATCAGAAAAATATTTCCCGCAAAGGCATTGATCGATCTTTTCTTGAGTCGATAACTTCTGGCAGTACACATTTTTCATAAAAAGCTTTTAATTTGGGTAACATTTTTAACGACCAAAATTCGTCGTCTTTGTAGATTGTTATAGTTTTTACAGGAAAGTCTGGTCCAGTCCATATGGCAAGTATGCAGACATTTTTATTGGATATATAAAGCTGTCCTTGAATTTGGTAGAACCAGTCATGACTTTAACTAGTCTAACTTTAATAAGTTCACTATCTGGTATACTAGTAAAGTGTGAACTTTATACTAATTGAAATATTATTTCAATTAGTATAAAGTTCACACTTTATTATAACTTCAATATAACGGTATATTATACCGTTCGAAAATAAATATTTACAAAGATCAAAAACTGCGTTCGTAGTTCACACGCACACAATAGCAATGGGGCAGCGTCTACGCGACAGTCGGCGCACACGACGGTAGTCACGGTAGTATCGGAACGAAAGCGCGCGGGAAAGAAACTGACATAGGTCCGACCTCGACAAGCGCTCGCGCGATACTAATCGCAGATGACCGGCGCAGTGAAATATAAAGTGTTTTTATTTATTTTATTAAAAAATAATAGTAGCGATTTAAAAAATAAAAATAATACTATAGTTTAAGCAAATGTTGATGATTATTTTGGTATAAATTTGAAGTCTAAATAATGTAGAACTTTGGAGATATTGGGGCTTGTTTTGAAGCCTTTTCGGTAGATAATTGAAATACGTAGTTTTTTTTTTTCTTTACATAAAAGGCATATAACGAAAATATTACCTGTTATGATTGAAGTATAGGATATTTGAGAGCTAATAATATTTTTGTTTTTGACTGATATTTAGTAGAATCTCAAAATTAGAGCTCAGAAATGATGTCTCCGTGAATTTTTGCCGAAACATGTATCGGGAGAAAGCTTATTACTAAATAATTAATCTAAAATCAGTTTTGAGGTAATTGTAGTAGAGAAAACGAACTATATTAAACAAGAAATTGTTATTTCATACAACGAACATAAAACCTAAAATTTCAACGTAGAAAACTTGCAATTTCGTGTTTTTTTGTAATACGCCTCTTAATTAGTGAATGTTTGCAACACCGTTCATGGAAATTTTACTAACAATGTTTAATTTGAATTCAGTTTTATTTTAATTACAGCCCTTCGCGTGCATTAAATGCAATTTACGGTCAAAATGATCTTCAGTAACAAAATTTTATAATTTGGCTACATTTTATCATATTAATATACTATTATAAGTAGTATGGTTGATGCGAACGTTCCGATTCTGAATTCAAACGCCATAGACAATTGTCGTTAAAAATGTTATCATTTTTTTTTAAGTTTTTTGGCGGGATTTTTGTAGTGTAGGCCTTTATTCACGTGGGATGTCCTTCTGCTCCGAATGAAGGGAGAGGTCACATATTTACTGCCAAAACCCACAGTGTTCCTTCAGTTGCCCTTTGCGAGGGCTACAGTAACTTTTTCGAACAATCCGCAGCTCTGGCAGCAAACCTCTAATTGGCCCAGTCACTCTTACTGACATCTCTTTAAGCCGCGCGTGGAACACAACGCGCTGTCGACTTAGGCTTGGTCGTTGCCGGACGGCGAGCTACCCATTGCTCGCCGTCCACAAGCCAGCGCCAACCATGGCCGGGGCGTCTTCAGAGGGGGACGGTTTCGGCCGGTTTCTGTGCTCGCGTTACTGCTTCGCATAAGGAGGTGACCGCGTCCCATTCGCTCGCTCCTTACAATGGCGTGAACTAGGGCCGGACCCGAGAGGTCGCCTCTTCTTGACCGTTTGCCATACCCTCATGATCAATCGGTGGCAGCGATCTCTCTCGCCGGGCATTGGTTCAGGCCATGGTCCGGAGTGAGGAGGGATGGCAGGCGGTCGCCTCCTTCTGCGAAGCAGTAATGCTAGCAAAGGAGGAGGCCGACCGCATCAGGCAGAGGCAACGGGGCGCTCGCCCCAGCCGCCGCCGGGATTCCGATCCCGATTTCCGGCCACCGTAGGCGCGGGCTTGCGGACGGCGTGCAGTGGGTAGCACGCTGTCCGATCGTCCGGTAGCATACCGGACCGAGCCCAAGTCGTCGATGGCGCGTTCTGTTCCCGCGCGCCTCAAGGAGCTGTCAGCAAACCGTAGAGGCCCAGCCTGCTAGCTGCAGGCAGGCAGGGTCGAAGCCTGCTGGGGTTAAGGGCCGTTTTCTGAGAGGAAGGCTCAGCCCCGGCATGATAGGCAACGAAGGAACGGGGTAGGTTTTTAGTCAGTAAGAGTCTGACACTACTTCCCGCTCCACCCAAGGGCGGGACTTGTCATTGGATGATTTTACCTACCATAAAAAAAAAAAAAATATACCCTCATGATTTTATATTTCGCTTGCCCTGTAAAACACTTTAAGCATGGACTAGACGGTTGCAATCCAGCGTCCCAACCAAGGTCACCTTGGTTGGAGCTTCGTAATCCATGCGCCAACACCACCATGTGCTTTGCGAACCAAAGCAGTCGTTAGAGTCAAAACTGCGGTTGGGAAAACGTGCCTTCAGACCAAGGTCGTTGAAGGTCATGGATTACAACTGTTGTCTACACGAATTGAAATTATCAAGGTCACCTCTGTTGTGACGTTGGATTGCCACCGTCTGGTCCATGCTTTAAGAGTCTCGGTGAACTTTATATATTATGTAATATATAATCCTCCAGCATAATTTATTCTCATAAAGATGTTACACTTCATAAGAACAAGTACAGTCGTAAATTACTTACCTACACAGCATATTAAGTCTCTTGATTAAACTTTTAATAACTACATTAGATGAGTTACTACCTCAGATGTGCGCTTATGTGCTAAGTAAGATATTACCTGAAATCGGTTTTCGCTATTACGGTGATGAATAAATTATTTTAGACCCGTGGAAAGATCGTTTGTTCTACGTGCTTAATCTATTGTTGAATATTGAATTATTAAATGGATTTAGGATGTACTATAATATGGATGCTCGTAGAATTAACAAATTTAAATGACAGTGGGCTCTGCCACACATTGCTCGCGGAACAGGTTGCCGATGGGGACTGAAGGGTTTGGAGTGGCGACCACGTACCGGAAGACGCAGCGTAGGTACTCACAAGGTGGACTGAGGGCAGCAGGAATCGGATGAAAAGTAGATTCGGATGATGTGGTAGCGCTTGAGGACGCATTTCTTCTTTGTTTTGTCCTCTTATTGGTCCCCACCTTCCTAAACAGACGTTTATCTTAAAACTAGCTTCTACCAGCAGCTCTGCCCGCCAGGAGTTAGTCCTTCCCATCGATATAAATTATAATCTATATTTAAAAATATCCGACGGGAGGTCATTACGTCGAGGTCGACCATGGCAAAGGTGGTATGATCATGTTCGCGGAAAAAAAATACTTGCCCAGAGATCGCCCTAGACAAGAAAGTGTGGAAGGAGAAAGGGGAGTCTTTGCCCAGCAGCGGGACACTGTATAAGTTACACGGACAAGGGGGCTTACTCTCGAGTTTAATTCCGAACGGTCGACATTGGAATTGTGACATTACTATTGAATTCGATGCTAGCGCCAAATTGCGTGGCCTTTTTGGGAAACCAAGTAAAATGGGGATTGGGCTTGGCGTAGTGTGGTCACGCAATTTTGAACCATATTGGCGCTAGCATCGAATTCAAGAGTACCTAACGTCACAATTCCAATGTCGACCGATCAGAATTAGACTCGAGAGTAAGCCCCCAGGTATCCTGGTACCAAATTTCGTCAATATCAGTCTAGCCGTTTGAGCGTGAAGGAGACATTAGAATTAAATTAAGTGTTCATGTAATGTATTAAGTTTATACAAAACCATTTAAAATTCCAAAATAGCGGAAATAGAAACAATAGTAGCAAGCTATTAAATAAGTTACATTCAATAAAAGTCCTGATTAATATTCCACTATAGTGCTGCAGCCATTTTTAAACAACAAAGACAATTGTCATGGTGCAGTTTCGCATAAAAATTAACCAATCAATGTATGCAGGCATGCATGGTGAATTATTATGAAATATGCCAGTGAATACTGATGAACGATTGCAACTATGCCGCATGAGTGGGTACTCTGATATTTTATTTAAATATGGAACGCTAGTGTAACTGACGGCTTTATTTTTAATTTCATAAAAAGCTTTTTAGACCGATTCTTTGAACTTTTGAGGGTCTGTTTTTACGGAGCTAAAATAAATGTTCGAAATTGTATTTACCTATTTTTGGTAATGGAACGCTCAAATTACACACATTATTATTAGAAGTACACCGCAGACTATCCCCTTTATAGTTTAAGTTCTTATAATCCATACTAAGGTTGTCTGGTAGATATCGCTGTCAGCGATAAGACCGCCATTGTACCCATACATTTAAGTTCCTGTGAATTGTTGCTATTTTGGTGTAAGTACAATAAAGTTTATTCTATTCTATTTCCATTTTTTGCGAGTTGCGCTTCATCTGGTTAGTTCTGGAGGAATCTGTCTTGCTCATTGCGCTATCTCCTTTGTTATCTGCCGCGACCTCGTCGCACTGTCTCAGAGCACTAACTTTGTGCCACTTTGGCCCACAGTTTGGGCAGCGCGGGCCCGCAAAAACTGGAAAGGGTGGATGGAGGCCTTTGCCCAGGTGTGGTACAGAAAAGTCTTACAATAAAAAACCGCTCAAATAATATCTATTAAGCATAGACAAAATAACCGCTCAAGTAATCTCATCATGCTTATACAATCATTACATCTACTAGGTTTTTATATGGTGGGAAATCATCCAATGACTTCTCCCGCTGTAGGATGGAACGAAACTGGCGTGTCAAACTTTGTCTAAAACCACAGTGTCTTTCGGTTGCTCATCTAGGACTATGGGTTTCCTGTTCAGAAATTCCTCGTGAGCCTAGTTAATTAATAAGTGTCGTAGATGTGTTTTCACGGTCTACTTTTAGAACATCTGTACCTCTACCATGAGTTTTAAGCAATAGTATTCGTCGCTACTCGATATCGACGCCGTAAATATTTTGTATGGCAAATTTTGGTTCTGCAAGTGACCGCTAGAGGCGCTGCAAAATAGACTAGAGGTACAGGATCAAATAAGTTTCTTCAACGAAATATGCCGCGCACATCGAAGGATTAGAACAATTTTCCTGCAGCAATTTTCCAGTGTTTTCAAGAGAAGACACCTCAATTATAATCGGACGGGAAGCCATCCGATTATAATTTAGACTAGAGTACAGTACGTTCGACGGTTCTTGGCGCTCCTGAAATTAGGCTCTGCGAACTTTAGTGCTCAAAATAAGCGCGTCAAATAAATGATTTATAAAAATAAATGCCAATAACAGTTGTTAATAGCAATAACAACTGCTATTGGCATTTATTTTTTCAAACCATTTATTCTTTTACGAGTGCACAAGCGCTAAAGTTCGCAGAGCCTAACTTCAGGTGCGCCAAGAACCGTCGAACGTACTGTAAATAGGCTCGGTCCGGACTAAGTGTTGTTTCCCTTCGTCGTTTATCTGGGTACATTCAGACTGGAATACCTTGCCTAAGTGTCTTCTAGACTAAACTGAATAGGCTCTTAATAAACTAGTGCGATTCATCATCAACGATTGCATCAAGCTACTTACCAACAGGTTTTTTTATGCTAGGTAAAATCATCCAATGACAAATCCCGCCCTTGGGCGGGGCGGGAGATAGTGTCAGACTCTTACTGACTAAAAACCTACCCTGTTCGTTCATTGCCTTTGTTCCAAGGCCCCGGGGTTCACTTTCGCTTAACCTTTGGCCCCAGTAGGCTTCAACCCTGCTGGGCCCCTACCGTTTACTTACCAACAAGTGGGATCGCAGTCAAGCACTACTTTATACCATTAAAAAAAATAGATCCAATATGGTAGTTAATTGTTTTTCTGCCTACCCCTTTTAGGAAACCCACAAACTTAAATTCTTAGGAACCTTTTAGTAATTTTCGTAGCTTGCTTTGAAGTTCGTGTACCTTTGGCATTCCTTTATTATGTAAAGGTCATGTATTGATTTCCTTAAATGGTTTATTTGCTTATAACTGCGGGAAAGATCGAAAGGAAAGCTGCGAGATTCATGATTGATTAAGATTCACTTTTGAAAGTTCAAGAATTGCACATTCCAAAGCGTAGATCTCTATGGAGAAGAATGTGCAAGAAACTCCATGGACACTATTCAATCATGTTAAATATTAATATACCTACAAATATCTCGGTAACATGTTTCTTGTCGCTGCTATTATGTGAGAAGTGTAAATAAGATAAAGAGAATAAAAAAAGATTTTAAAATAGATATAGATATACAAAATAAATACTTACGTAGGTAAATAAAAAATAGATATTATTATAGATATTAAAATAAACCACTGGTAGCTAAGAGATGACCAGTCTCAACAGACAGCGCCCGTGACCCTGAAAAGTTAAGGGCATAGAATCGTACACCAAAGTAGTCATAACTTACAAACTTATTACCTCCTTTCGTTCAATCCATTCAAAGGTATTTGTATGCCCTGTGCGATAAGATCATCCATTTTTAAACCTATTTTCGATAATGTTTTGTTATGGGTTTTACAATTATAATATAATAATTAAATAAACTTAAATCTATGGTGGGTACAATGGCTTGTCAATATAAGCTAAACTGAAGGGCTCAGCGCGGCCGATGCCTCCTAGGGCTGCGGAAAATTTCAAAAAGTTAGAGTAGCCCTAGATTGCAAAAAGCAACTGAAGGAATACAAGAGGGTTTTAGTCAGTGAAACACTCTGACACCCCTCCCCTCTCTCTCCACCGGAGAAGTTGTATGATAATTTACATATTTACATTTATTATGTAAAATTTAAACCTTCATCATGAATCATGGTGTTTCTAATATCGTGCGGATTTCACCTCGAGATCCTTTTCATAAGGATATTTATTGTGATGTGCAATACGCACGCGGGATACGATTTTTTGCCTGTGATATTTTCTGCGTGCGGAGAAAATCCGTATCATATTAAAAACACCTTCACTCTGTCTATTAGTGAAAAGCTCATGAAAATTCGATCAGTAGTTTTTGAGTTTATCGCGAACAGACAGGCAGACGTGGTGCTGGTTTTTATTTTATAATATACTAGCGACCCGCCCCAGCTTCGCACGGGTGCAATGGTGATATTAAATATATTATAAAAATAGAATTAAATAGAATAGAGTGATTCAAGAGGGAGCTTGAATCACTCTATCTGATCTATTAAAAAAAAAACCGCATCAAAATCTGTTGCGCAGTTTTAAAGATCTAAGCATACTATAGGGACAGATAGCGGGAAGCGACTTGGTTTTATACTATGTAGTGATATGGAAGTTATCCAATTTAGTCAACGTTTAGCTTTTACTAAACAAGTGAACAAAACCCATTAAGTCGAATCCTGATAGTCACTCAAGTTGAAAGAGGTAATTTTTCAAATAGATTTAAATATACATATATCGATTGTCTTGCCTCTCCTCACTTGTACCCACTGAATCGATTGCCTCGCCTCTCCTCACTTGTACGTTGTAAAACCAACCTGTTTTTCTACGAGTTGTTTTTTACGAGGTACATGGAGCGATAAGCAATCGAATTGGGTTCCCGTGGCGCTGTATTAAGCTAAAAATCTATCACTATTCAACGGCTATAAAATCTGATAAGATGTTGTTTTATGTGGCTACAATACCTTTTGAATAGGCGGATAATTAAACTTGCTTTTACAACGTGTAGATAAAAGCTTTGATCGCTTTAAGAAAGAGTAGCTTTAAGTTTTGTTGTAATCCAAGAACTAAACGACTGCGAACAATGGGTAGCTCGCCGTTCGGTAAGGACCAAGAACGGGTCTAGGCGCGCCACAAAGTGATGTCAGCAAGATTGACGGAGCCAGTTTGAGTCGTCTGTCAAGGTTGGAAAGCAAAGAGCTACTGAAGAAGCTTGGTGAGTGCACCAGAGCGGAAAAAATTATGATATTTTTTTGAAATTATGCAGAACTATTTTAGTTTTAAAAAACTTTGTCCTACACTAGCAATTACTCCTGTATCGTGGGTGTGTTCACAAACATAAACTCACATACACAAGACACTTCGATCCAAAAAAACTGTCTTTAGGCTATGCAAATATTTGTTCCGTGCGGGTATCGAACCCGCAACACGCAACGCAGCAGCTAATCGCTCAACCACTGCGCCAAACCGTGCCGACAACCACTTTTAAATAGCCGTGATAGATAGTGAAACAAGGATTCGAAAAACAAACATTCGTCGACCCAAAATCCCCGTAACGTACCTTTAACCACGGCTAATCTAGATACAGTTGGTTCCCGGCTCGGTTTTTGTAGACAAAGCTATCAGGATCGCGTTACTAATCGTGGTTAAGCGGCAATTAAACAATTAGTGTAATGAATGAGGCTTAGCGTAGGGGTCTTGTTCTCACGCATCACCTGTGATTCAATTGGTACTGTCTAAAGAGTTCTTTACTTTAGAAGTCTGTCGGTTTTCTACCGGTTACATTTCGGGGAGTGTGCGTCGGAATTGTATAGCCTAATTCCGCCTAGCCCGTTCCATCATCGGACTACCAGACGTACGGCGTTGCGCCACCGGTACATGGTGGACATCCCACCTATACGCACAAAGCGTTTTGGGAACACTTTAATTATGCGTACAGGTAAGGAGTAGAATTCCCTGCCGGAGTCTGTGTTTCCTGATGTAGCCATCAGGAAACACAGACACAACCCGGGAATCTTTAAGTCAAGAGTGAATAGGTTTCTTCTAGGTAAGCGCGCTCCATCGTCGACCGTATCGTCGTTTTCCATCAGTTGAGATAGCGGTCAAGCGCGAACCTATCAATAATAATAAAAAAAAAGTTACAATCGATTTCAATGCAAAAAAGTACACTAAAAATACAAAATAAATTTAATTTCGGAAGCCGGTGTTTCTGGTTTTGTTTCGCCGTCTTTATATAATACGATTTTTTATTATATATTATATATGTTTGTTTTTGTAAATATTCGGTTATAGTAGTTTTTTATTCTGTAACTAGCTTTTGCCAGAGCTTCTCCAGCATAATAGTAGAAAATTATCCCAAGAGAATATAATTCCAGGATAAAAAATATCCTTTGTGGTATTCCAGGACATGGTCTACCCGTGTACCAAGTTTCATCGAAATCCGTTCAGTAGTTTTTGCGTGAAAGAGTAACAAACATCCAAATATATAAAATTTTGCGTTTATAATATTAGTAAAATTTTTTGTTGTGATACCTGCTTAGCCTCATCATAACTGAACATGGACAAGTATGTCAGATTTGATTTCCAATGCAACAGGACCACTGCCTGACCTGACCTCCATAAACCAATGGCTTGAAATCACAATAATGAAAGACTGTTCAAGTAAGATATTCGTACTTCCGACCCGTCATCATAATCATCATCATCATCAGCCTTTTAATGTTCCCACTGCTGGGACACAGGCCTCCTCTCTAGGAGAGGGAAAGGGCCGTAATCCACCACGCGGGCCCAGTACGGGTTGGTGAATGCCACATGTCTTCGAATTTTTAGTTCTAGGACATGCCAGTTTCCTCACGATGTTTTCCTTCACCGTTTTGAGAGCAGTGGTGATGAAATAAATTACACAAAGTAATGCGCCTGGCTGGGTTTGAACCCGCGACCTACTACAACTCGTAAGTCGGGGTCGTTACCACTCGGCCACCACTGCTCTTCCGACCCGTAACAACTGTCAAATGACTACCGAGATCAAATGTCTAACGTCCTTTCCGAAGCACGGAGTGACGGAGAGATCTCAATATGTAAGGGATGGTAATCCATCCACTGATTAACCTCATCACGCGTTGCTTAACGCTGGACATCGATCCTTGTGGCTGTTATTATATCCCGATCGCCTCGAGATATCAACGTAATTAATGAACTCCTCCGAATTTGTTTTCGAATTCAGATTTATTATAAAGGAAAAACATGAAAGCTATTTCATTACAAGGCTTCGTATTTAAAGAAATACCTATTTAAGCTAGTGTAATACACACATTTCAAGTATTAATGTAGGGGTCATGGGTCAGCTTCCGAAAGGAATATCTGGCCCCGGCACGATAGGCAACGAATGAACGGGGTAGGTTTTTAGTCAGTAAGAGTCTGACACTACTTCCCGCTCCGCCCAAGGACGGGATTTGTCATTGGATGATTTTACCTACCATAAAAAAATTCCGTTATACCACGAAATGTGATAATATTTTGCATTCATTGCTCCGTAAAGAGACAACTCGAAAAATGAAACGAAAACAGCAATAATGATTCGAATGACTGGCGAAAACATTTATTCTCATCGTTCATGGTTTTATTGCCCACTTGATTGCGCACTTGTACGCAATGAAAACAAAATACCAGCAATTATTAGCGTTATACAATACCCTTCAGAAGCGATTTTCACAAATATTTTTCGATGTCACTTGAATTTGGTCCTCTTATTTGGTAAACAAAATATGGCGTAATGAGATTCAAAACAGATCTCTCATGTTTCTCATAAGAAGCAGCATAGGTATAAGCTGCTGCTGGAACTGAGGCCTCCACTCTAGGAGAGGGAATGAGCCGTAAACCACCACGCGGGCCCAGTGCGTGTTGGTGAATGTCACACGTATTAAATTTTTTGGTTCAAGGACATCCGGGTTTCCTCACGATGTTTTCCCGTTTTGAGAGCAGTAGTGATGTGACTAACCCGCACTGGCCCCGCGTGGTGGATTACGGCCCATTCCCTCTCCTAGAGATGAGGCCTGTGTCCCAGCAGTGGGAACATTAAAAAGGCTGATGATGAAAGTGATGTGAATGCGCTTGAATAGGTTTAAACCCGCGACTTACAACTTGTATACAAGTTTGATGTGATTCACGCCCTATCTGTTTCTATGGTTGATAAGATGCAAGCTTTTATAACCGACTATATGCGAAAAAAGTTTTCAATGAAAATATTTTTTCATATCAAGCTTTTATTCCGCTGTATATATTATACCTACCTATATAATTAATAATCATCAAGGCCATTCCAAAAAGTTCAATACGATAATTATCTTATTGCGCTTATTTATTTATTAATTTAACACTTTATGCACTAAAGTACAGAGGCGGACTTAATGCCTTAGACATTCTCTACCAGTCAACCTTGGGGTGATGGCCTTAGGGTGTTTCTATGGCCATGGCCATCTTCCAGTCCTCAGACCCTGGTTACCATCTAGAACCAAAATACTCATCAAGACGAATCACATGAGCCCAAACTCGATGGGGTTGTGTCGTTTAATTACCGAGTTCCTGTGGCTACCTTCCGGTTCTATCATTAGATCAAATCTACGTCATAATATTTTTGCATTGTCATCCGATTTACGCGCGCATGCAAAATTTTAACTCAATCGGTAGGTAGGATGTGGATCAAATTTAATTTACATGATTTGATCACATTCAAACATCAGGACAGGTGAAACTAAATAAAAGCATGTAAAATGGTGACTTTTCTACCAAATTGGTCCAAATGCAATGTGATGAAAAACTACGCTGTAGATAAATTTATCGTTTATCGATGTTTAACAAGAATCAATCTGATTAAATATGTGTGTAATATAAGAGCATTTATTTCACAAATAGACAATTATATACATTATTATAAAACACTTACTAATTAAAACTATATCAATAAAACCTATTCGTAGCTAAAAAATAGCGTCATAAAACTCCTCCGCATTGCTGTCGACTGGAAGTGTGCCCAAAAGGCTGGCGGCATTGTCACGTTGTATGGCAATGCTTAATCACTGATCGAGGTAAAAGCCAGCCCTTGGGTCACGCCATGTGTCAACTAAGCGTTTGGAGAGTTCTTTTAAAAGCGCATAAGCACTCGGACCCCACGGCCCAAGAGTTTCAACCCCAAACGGCTCAAAAATATAACTGCCGACGAGGTTGTTATATTTGTAGATATATTAGGTATATTTGTTCGTTACTTGTTGACACATCTGGAGTGTTATTTGAATCTGTTTACAATATTTTCCATAAATCTACGATAAAGTCTACCATGTTTACTTTCGGCTTACGGGTCCGGGGTATGCAAATGTACGGTTTCGTAATATGTCACTTTTCGATCTTTGTTGGGATACTCGTGTTTAGCATAATGTATAACATATGAGTTTAGCGGTTATCTACTTAACTTTCGAATCCTCTTGGTGTTAATGGATTAAAAACTTTCGTTTACCAATCGGCTTCTAGTCTTAATGAAAGCTGCTGAAAACCAGTGTTATACATGGAACGACGGCCCATCAGACCTCTACAATCTAATAACTAGGCAACAAGATATTGCTTGACAAAACTGGTGTTCAATTTCTTGGCTTCTGGCTACCAGTAATGACTGTCAAAGATCAAAAAATCATCGGCAACGTTATCTTTTTTTATTTAAATAAAAAACTAGCGACACGCCCCAGCTTCGCACGGGAGCAATAGTGAAAAAAATTCATTATGCATGTATTATATACACACATATTGAACCATTTCTTGAATCATTTTATCTATTAAAAAAAACAGCATTAAAATCCGTTGTGTAGTTTTAAAGATCTAAGCCTACATAGGGACAGACAACGGGAAGCGACTTTGTTTTATACTATGTAGTGATTCACATCATCTCCAACTGTAGATTTTTTTATCGCTGATCTATTTATTATAGTATTGTCTAGTTCAGCCTCACTTACGATTACGAGCCGTATGGGTAAGAAAAACTAATTTTGTACATATTTTAAATGTAATCATGAAGTATTGAGAGTTATGATAAGAACGACATTACTAATGATTATAAAAGTGCAAATGTAGTAGAAGAACAAAAAGCACAGATTTGTAATTTATTTTTGGGTAGGAAGATACATCTATTTTGAATACCGTAATTAGAGACACAATAGAAAGACAATAGGTGTGCGGACACCGGTGTCCTCTTGGGGTTTAATGAATTAAATGCTTCCTTGTTTGAGAATCAGAAGAAAGTCTTCTATTATCCCTTTATTTCATCATCATCAGCCTTTTAATGTTCCCACTGCTGGGCCTCAGGCCTCTTCTCTAGCCCTCTTCTAGAGAAGAGGCCTGAGGATCCGTAATCCACCATTAGTACGGATTGGTGGATGTCACATGTCTTCGAATTTTTTGCTTCTAGGACATGCCGATTTCCTCACGATGTTTTCCTTCACCGTTTTGAGAGCAGTGTGATGATAATAATTTACACAAAGTAATGCGCCTGGCTGGGTTTGAACCCGCGACCTACCACTCGTAAGTCAGGGCCGTTACCACTCGGCCACCACTGCTCTCCCTTTATTGTCACATACTAATTATGTTCGCCTATCTCTATTCAATGAGAACAATTTAAAGTGACTTCAGACAGAATTTTAATTACGTAGCAACATCGTAGTCCATAAACATTTAGTTTCCGTCTCTCATGCGCTATTCGCCAAATAATAACAGTCAGTTGGTCCCACAAACATATCCAGCTCATATTTGCTGTTGCAAAGTAGCTTGAAGCAGAGAACTTTAAATAAAACAGTGTAAAGACAGTATGTACTGCATTCAGCTTGTGTTTGCGCGTCTCGTCAACATTTACTCTGGCCGGCCATTTAGTCGTGTTTGCACATGGAGTAATTAGTATAAATGGAGTGAGAATTAACATAAACCGCAGTCGGCCGCTGTGAATTTAACTGTGCTACGATTTTAGGAAATGATAATTTCTGAATTCTAAACTTTACGTTTGTCTTTATAATACATAGGTAATAACTATTTGTCATTAAAACATGCTGTTGAAAAAATAAAGAATCCTCTAATTGTTAGTTTTGTATGGTATAAAAGTTTCTGAGTTTCGAGATTGTTGTAAAGCAGTTACCGCGGTCCTGGAACGTAAAGGGTAACTGAAGGAACACAGTTTGGATTTGACCTGTGAAAGTGACTTTCTCGCTCCACCCAGAGCGGAAGAAGTTAAGTAATTGATTATTTCCTCAAGAATGTTAGGTATGTAAAAGTTATCAAGGCTGTAAAAGGTCGCTTTTAGGCTTGAGACATTAAATTATTTTTTCCGTGTAACGAAAATCGTCTGCCTTCGCTGAAGAGGCCACATACCTTATAAAATTCTATCTTATATCTCAAAAACTTATTGTACCTACATGATCATTCCATTCACTAACAACTCCGTGTTTGCATCAGCTATGTCATTAGAAACACTCTTTATGTCCAACAGACTAACAACACGTCATTGAGTGTTTGGAAACTGATTTGGTACGAGATGAAGTTTGCTTTGCTTTGTACTGATTTGGTGGGTAGTTTGAAATTTGTTTGTAAGTTGTAGTTTTATATGGTGTGTAATTGAGTTAAGAAGACAGTGGTGTGGGTGTTAGGACTTGTAAGCTATCTGGATTATTTCCCTTGTATTTAAAGATTGATTGGAATATAGCACCTTGAAATCTAGTTACGTGTAGAACCTTAACTTGTTTAAAAATAAGCTTATCTGCCTTTTTTAGGGTTCCGATCGTTGCGATGGAAAATTGAACCTGTATAGAATTTCTGGTGTGTCTGTTTGTCCGCCTGGCACAGCCGCCTGGCTCCGAATCTTTTGAACCTATTGAGTTGTTTGTGATAGATGAATTTGACATTATATCAAATGAAAGCGCATGCTGTGAGAGTCCCATTTATGTGTTTTTTTTTTTTCAATAATGTTGGTACTTAATTGACCATTCTCCTACCTTAACTCTGAAAGTAACGAGTCTAAAATATTAAAAAAAAAAAAAAAACAGTTCTTTACTGATAGATTACTGAATAAAAATATAAGATATGTTCGGTGCTTCTCTTTACGCGGAAATCCAACTCGCTTTTAGCCGTTTTTTGCGTAAACATAAACCTAAATGTACAAATCCTTTAAAGTATTTATAAAAATCCTCACAACCTACTTGATGAAACCTCCTTAAAACCGAGTATCAAAGAAAATGTTTACTCGCAAGTTCTAACCGTCTCCCGACCCACATAAAAGCCAACGACATTATAATCTAGCGTATGTCTGAAAGCCTGAACGTCGCCACATCATGAAAAATCCAATACAGTAGAGAATCGTGACCTGGCAGTGTAATAACCCTGAATAACTGAAAGTTATTCTTCTGGCGACGCCCAAGCAGTTTGACGCAAACACGACTTGCGATCAAGAAAAATTGATGATGTCCATCGAAATTGAGGGCTTCGTAATAGCCTTTTGGGGACTTTGTACACAGATATGTAGGTACTGGAAATATCGAGTCTCTTCAGGAAGAAAATCGTAAGCGATAGTTTAGCAATTTTTGCAGGACGATTTTTTTTATATTTCGTGCTTAGAAGGGGTCTTTAAGTCAAGAGTGAATGGGTTACTTCTAAGTAAGCGTTAGGCTACATCATCGCGTACCATCAGGTGAAATAGTGGTCAAACGTGAGCCTATCAATAAAAAATAAAAACAAAGTATTTATGTTGATGTGTGTGTATGAGAGCGGTGGTGGGCCAGTGGTAACGGCGGCTTTAGCCAGGCGCATTATTTTGTGTAGGTGAAGGAAAACATCGAGAAAAAACCAGCATGTCCTAGAACCAAAAATTCGAAGATGATTGACATTCATCAATCCGCACTGCGCCTGTGTGATGGATTACGGCCCATTTCTTCTCCTAGAGAGGAGGCTGATTATGATAATATGTCAATAGTGCTTTTAAATTGGGGAAGAAAATACCCCTTCCTGAAAAAAAGCGCAAACTTTCGGTTACGATATTCTTTCTAATAAGGCTCAATATGTTGTCTTTTGGTTTACAAGAAATCAAGTTGAAAACTAAGATTTATTTTCCAAACAAATGAGCACATATAGATTAAAGAATAGAATAGAAATACTTTTTTCGGGACAGACACAGTCCAACGGTTACAAACACAATGTAAAAAATAACAAAAGAATAGAATGCGCCGAGCGTATCCGCACCGAAAGGGAGATTGTAATGTGTCATATTAAAAACAATCTATTGAAATCAATATGAAATCTCTCTCAAATTTATTCAGCGTATGACGTTTTGTAAGCCTGTCTTCTTGTGATAGCACCGTCTTTGTACTCCCAGCTGGATTAATTATGGCAAGCACAGTGTCGCAGCACTTACAGCATATATCAAAGAGGTGTCGCGTAGCTTGGGTTCTACACCGCAATTAGCGATGCAACGGTGATTTTCAGTGGCGTCCCTGTGACGTTTAATAGCATTAATTACTTATGACGTTAGATCCTTAACTGGGTTACTAATCTCTGTAGCTCCTGTCATAATAGGTTTAAACCTTGGTAATTGTGCTGTGGTTGAAAGACTGGCTCTTAGGTGCAAGATAAATACTATTTTTTTTTTGTTTGTAATCGTCCAACGATTTGTTACGCTCTAAGGCGGAGATAAAGGCGTATCAGACTTTTACTGACTAAAACCCATTCTTAAGTTCTTTCGTTGCCTCATGTTCCTTCTCTTTCGGAAGCGAGTCCATGGTCCCGGTAGGCTTCGGCCCTGCTCTTAGAGCTTGCATCTTAGAGGCGCCGCGAGCCACCCATTGCTCTTCGTCCGCAAGCTTACGCTTACGGTAAAAAATACTAATACTTTGATGCTTATGTCGATGAATGATAATAGCCACAACCGTAGTAAAACGATTAGGTTATAGGGTATCTCAAAGAACGGTTAGTTAAAAATTCATTTACTGACCATGCAAATAAATACTCTACTAATGATGATGAGAGTATTAGTCATACGCGTGCTCAGAACAAAGTACACAATCGGTTAAGAGAAGCGAACTTAGCCTGGGAAAAGACTAGGATAACAGCTACTTAGGTAATATTGTGATCATTAAACTCAATTGGTTGGTACATGGTTTTACGTAGCGTCAAGTGGCTACAATGAATTTCGTGTTAACTCTGAGCTCTAAACTCTCATCAGTGTCCAATAAAAATGTTGCTGTAGACCTTCATAGACTTACAGGGTGGTCGTTTGTAGCAAAAGAAGTGATTGAAAACTTCCTTTTGAAAGATTCCGACAGAAATTACAAAGAACCAAAACAAACCAGCTAGGAAGTGAGCAATGACTTTGCGATTGCTGCTAGCTTTTAAGTAATAACAATACTACATAAATAAATCATACAAAATATAGTTACACAGAAACAAAACACAAGAAAGTAACAAGAAACTTGGGTTCACATTAACTGGTTTCAGACTGCCTATCCTAGTTGTTTTAATCTTTTTTCTTTCCTTTTGCACATCCTAAGTCTGCCTAGAGAAGAACACGTATTAAAAAGTTCCATCAATAACGTCTACCAAGTTCTTTGATAAGAATTCTGCAAGGTCTCCTCAGACAATAATAAATTGCAGAACTTATAGTATTTTACCAGTCACTGTTGGAACTTGTTGAAAAAGAAGTTTCGCTACATCCTTCTTATCTGCTCTTAAAACTGGATTATTAACTTCATTAGCTGAACAAGCATTCTTAAGTTTTAATTGAGCATTATTCATGATGTTTTCGCTAAGTTACTTAATTACTCATGCTTTCTCGGCGGAATATATTAAAATCCTCAAAGTCAGTCTCGAGGCCACGTTTGTATTGCATAATTTATAACTCCGAATTCTGTATCCATATATCTAAAATTTTCATAATCTCCTATCCCCAATGTTCGGTGTAAGTGTGCAATAAATATTGTATGCAATGGGGCTACAACATGTTATTTGCTAACTCACAATCCCCTGCTTCTGTGCAGGGGTCGTTTCTATTCATAATACGGCCAGAAATTGCGAACAAATCATTCATAGTAAAACAAACTTTACGCCACTGGTGTTTGGGCCGGAATTTATTTCCGCAATTTCTTAAGTTTCGCCGTCCTAGATTTATGTTGCTTATTACATTTTACACGCGTGAAATGAACACGTATCAAATGAAAAATGCAATTTGCAACTTTATTTTAGTTGACACAGGAACTATTTGAGAAAAAATCCCAAACGTATAGAGGTCCTTTGTTAGATCCCTCTTGAACCCTTTTGTCGTTGAGGCCGTAAATTATCTATTTAGGTTTGCATTTGGCGATAAATTGCTTTTTATTCAACGAATCGTAAAAAGAAACATGTCAACACAGTATTATTAAAAACGATATGTATTCAAACGTGAATGGCACATTGAAAACAGATGTTCCTTCAATCAAAAGCTAGTCTAGATGCGTTTACTTCGACGTTAGTTCCAAAGCCACTTCAATAGCATTTTCGAACTGAAATACCGATGTTATCCATAAAGTTATTAGAACACGAAGCCCTTTATCTAAGCCATCGGATGTACTGAGAGCCGTTCTGAGTACTTACCTAATCTGTACGGTTGCTATCTCGGGTCATAGGCCAGCAGATACCGTAAGTCGTACGCCAAAAGCCTTCCAGCGATACTGTTACGTATAGGTATCAGACTAAGGTTAACTTTCCGATGAATCGATAGGAAAGCGACGTCAGAGTTTCCAACATACCGCATTTCGTTGAAGAGTACATTTTAAAGAACTCTCTATGCCGAGTTCGGCCTATTTACGAATGTGATTGATGATTTCAACCCCTCATTATATCGATATCGCTGGATCATTTTGAATCTTATCGCGTTAGTGTTACAGTCTATTACAATTTCTTTTTTGATATTTAATTTGCAATTATTTTTTGTAAAGCTGCAGCTGCAAACTTTGTGGTAGCATATTTTTGGAAGCAAATTAAATGTAGCTGTACACATTAAGACAAGAACCAGGAAATTCTCAAGAGATAAGTAAATTCTGACCTAGTTAGCTCAATTGCTAGAGTTTGCCTCTAAAACGTGGAGTTCTTGGCTTGAATAGTAAGTGGAGTAGGTATTTCCGAGCATTCCTTATCTGTGTCTCCTAAGGATGTTACCAGACTTATAATCTTTTTAGTCACGATGGAAATAAATTGACTTTGTTCACGCCAAAAGCAGAATTCCGTTTGGAATCATAGCGCAAACATTTTTATTTTCAGGTTTTGTATAAAATTCATATCAAATAACATGTGTAATTTGTTCGGCTTCATTTGGCTTCACTAAACCGTAATATTGGAAAAATAATGCTCGTAAAAACATTACCATAGCTTCCGGCATAACGTCGAGTATTTCCTTACCATTTTTTTGGCCTGTCACATCCGTTTGTCCGGACAATTAGCTTGTTCCCTTTTCCCGGCTTTTGTCCTCCTTTGCATAATATCCCCAAGAACACGACTTAATTTCTTTAAAGACAAATATTGCTTTTTTCTTCGGCCAGAAATTAAGGACGCGACGGCCCTGTTGTTGCTTAAAATCTGAAGTGAAAACGAGTGCTGGAGCGCTTTACCGAGTTAAAAATGCTTCTTAGACTGGAAATTAAAAATGAATTTACTCTGAAACTCGTCTAAAAGCACAATGGACAGAGATAAAAGGAGGAAACTTTGTAACCCGACTGTTCATTATTCGAGTCATTAAGTCCATTTTCACTCGGCTAAGACGGCAAGTTAATCTTCATGATACAAGGTATGTTTTTGGTTTTTGAAGCTCACCATTTGACACATCCGTCTTGCATCGTTGAATAATGGCTCTGGTCCATTAAAATATCTACTTTGGACGCCCCTAAGCTTCTAAATATAACATAACTGTGTCCCTTGACAGCTAAATGTTTATTTGTGGGAATTTTTTGTCGAGGAATGACGTTTTTTTCTTGTGTAAAGCTACATGATAGGGGATTTTACATGTTGAGACTTGAGCCGTGTTGAGCTCTCGTAATGTGTTTTTTTTTTTTTTTTTTTAGTTTTTACACTGTGCTTACAGTGTTTTAGACGTTGAGTGCGTATAAAGGGACTTACTTGTAGGTTTAGTACTTGTTTTACTAAGTTTATAGCTGAAGTAATATACAGTTTATTTGGATTTCGGTACTTTATTAACTTGTCGTATTAAGAGTATCTACGAGAATATTTATGGGTTTTAAAGTTTATGTTCTCGAATAAATTATCTTGGAAATCAGTTTTTTTGCGACATTTTTTTTATGGAAGCCAGATCAGGTTTTGTTTCTAGTTATTCTGTTGGATATTATATTCTTGTTTCATAATGTCCAAGAGCCGTCGTGAACTAGTGGTAACTCCCCCGACTTGAGTTGTTAGTCGTGGGTTCAAACCCAGCTAGGCGCATTACTTTGTGTCATTTATTTCATAGCCATTGCTCTCAAAACGGTGAAGGCAAAACATCGTGAAGAAACTGGCTTGTCCTAGAACCAAAAATTTGAAGACATGTGACATCCACCAACACGCAACGCGCCCGCGTGGTAGTGGATTACGGCCCATTCCCTCTCCTGAGGCCAAAGCCTGAGTCCCAGTAATAGGAACATTACAAGGCCGATTATGCTTTTTATGCTTTTTTTGCAATAACAACTGCTATTGGCATTTATTTTTTCAAACCATTTATTTTTCTTGCGAATGCACAAGCGCTATAGTTCGTAGAGCCTAACTTCAGACGCGCCAAGATGCGTCGGCCGTACTGTACGTCAAGTCTATTTGAAACAAAGAACACTTCAAGCACTTATCATTTAAAAACAAAGAGTTACTTCCCAGAGCCAATACCGATCAGTATTAGTCATAAGTTTTATTGATATTCTAAATGACCGGCGCGGGAGTGGTATTTTTATCTCAGTGAGTTAACTTATCTTTTATTTACTTAAAGAAATTTTACCATTCCTTCTCGAACTCGGACAGAACTGCCATTGTAATGTTTGCTGTTACTTTATGGTCTTGTTTTTTTTTTTGTTTCCTTGACTTTGAAGATTGTTTTCGATTTTAATAATCTAACTCAAGCGAAGTTTGTGGCGCGTTTTATTTAATAGACATCCTTTACTTGTGGTTTTGTAGCAGTGGCGTAAATCTATAGGAATGTTATAAGCGAAATACCAGTCTTAGAAACTTAACGCCTACAAAGTTGCCACCGTAGACGCTGGCTTTCGTACGGCGTGCAATGGGTAGCTCAAGTCGTCGACGGCGCGTACTGTTCCCGCGCGCCTCAAGGGGCTGTCAGCAAACCGTAGAGGCACAGCCTTCTAGCTGCAGGCAGTCAGGGTCGAACTACTGGGGTCATGGGTCGGCTTCTGAAAAGAAGGCTCAGCCCCAGTATGATAGGCAACGAAGGAACGTGGTAGGTTTTTAGTCAGTAAGAGTCTTCACTATTTCTCGCTCCGCCTAAGGGTGGATTTGTCATTGGATGATTTTACCAACTATAAAAAAAAAAAACGCCTGCAAACTTTAAATTTGGCAGGTAAGGTTTCTTTAAAGGGTGTAGACTTCAGCTAAGAATGAATTTTATGAATCTCCAACCCCGATTTTACCTACCATAAAAAACCCCTATGGGGGTAAAACGGGGCTTGGAGGTTTGTATGAAGAAATCTATTTTTACGTGAGCGTAGCCACTGGCAGAAGCTAGTATTATTTTGACTTCTTAATTCAAATTCAAATGGTTATTTTTCGGACATCATGGTCCAACGGTTAGTATAAATGAGACTTAAACACTATTGTTAGTAATAAATATATTCTTAAGCAGTTGATTTTTCAATAAGTTTACAAAATAATTAAAAAATTAAGACGGAAATTTTAAAATGAAAAGAAACTTTCTCATTAAGTAAGTATTCTTCTAATATAATTTTGCAGTAGCTTAACGAGTGCTAAAGAGTTAAGAATGTTTATGTATAAAACTGTGAACAAAATGTGAAATACATCTTGTTTGTTTGTGTCAAAAAAAAAGTTAGTGAAAATCGAAATTACAAAAAAAAAAATCATTTCCTGTGGGCCTCACAAATATTTCTTTCGTGCAGGTATTGAACCTGCGACACACAGTGCAGAAACCAACCTCTTAACCACAGCGCTAACCATGCTGTAAAAAAAATTTAATACCGAAGTACGTTTTATGAGATACATACTCGTACTTTAAAATAAGTTCTTTGAATGAGCTGTCAAATACTCGAAACATAAAAAACAAACATACTTGGTAGTAACTTTATTTTAATGACCTGTTGAGTCCAAAAGGTCTAATAGTACTAAAAATTGGGTATTTGCCTGTGCTTTTTTTGATCAATATTTTATGCCGATGACCTGGTAAAGGATGCGGGAATCAGATGGATGCGAGACGCAGAGGACCGTTCATTGTGGTGACAGGTGAAGGAGGCCTATATCCAACAGTTGAAGTCTTTGGGCAAAAAAGCAAAATTGTTTAATATGAAGCAGCAATTAGCATTCCAAAGACTGGTTTGAGGAAGACTGGTAATACTCTTTTACACTAATGCTTGACTGCTATCCCACCTGATGGTAAGCAGCGATGCAATCGTTGATGGTGAGGTGCACTAAGTTATTAAGAGCTTAATCACTCTAGCCTTGAAGACACCCAAATTATAAGCTGATGGGAAGATCGCAGCAGGCTAATTGTTCCAGGGGGGAATGAATCATATTTTTTTCATACGGCAATATTTACAAGGAATATGATTCTGATATGCAGTGAATTGAGTATGATTCGACTAATTTGTGCAACCATTTTACGAATATTAGAAGTATTGCTTATGATCTGCTAGAAATTCGGAAAATGATTTGCTCTAGAATCTAGATGAATTGCTTATGTGACGTTTTTAGGCCCGCAGTTTTTCGATGTACGCGGTATAAACGACAAGGCGTAACGCTTAGTCCGGACCGAAGAGGTTTCTCAACGTAAGTGTGGATACACGATAATCATTTATTTGAGTACACATAACCTAATGATAGTTACGTCACATTTCAGGCATCCTTATACTGTTATTTGACAGTGTCCCCTTCCATCACATTTGAAAGGTTTCTATTTTGATTGATATTGGACGGATTTGAAAATTTCTTTTCATTTGCAATTTTAGATACAGTTAAGTACTTACACACTCTTTGATGCAAACAATAAAAAAAAAATTAAGTACCCAATTGTAGGATCCTTAGAATAAATTTCTACAAGCTCTCATAGTAACTGTTTAGTAATTATATGTACAGTCTAGCTTTGCGGTGTAACCTAGTTTAAGCTGTAAATTAATTAAGCGTTTAATTCGGGTATAAAGTGCTGTTGAGCGTGTCTACTTCTATCTGCAATTAAACTAAAAGTTTTGAACTTTGATAAAAACTTTATCCTACTAGTAAATAGGTTTATTAGGTTAGTTGTAAAGACAAACAGACCAAATTTATTATTAGGAGAAAATTTTTCAGTTTAGTACAATCATGGTCTGTGGCAATTTTTATCCATTTGTCTCCTGCTAGGGTCTTGTATATATGTCGGATTCGGTGTTGATTTGTTGATAACAAAACAAGGCACGCCATCTAGTGGCGACTAGAAGAAATAGAGGTGGCGCCTAGACACAGTCAGCCGTTTCCGCTTTGGCTACGAGCTTGGAGAGGGAGAATCTGCCGAGTACAGCGGACACTCTCAGCCAGGCCGTCGCAGAGTCAAGACGTTCTGAAACTGTCTGTTTTGTTGTTTGTACCTACCTAATAACAGTGCACTGTACCGAAATGTATTGAGAAGTAAACGTATTCAGTTCCTAACCGTTTTTATTCATTGCACAATACCCACGTAGGCCCACCTGGTAGATGATCAGAGCTCGAACCATCCTGAACGAGCCGTCATATATAATATACCTTATAGACTAGTCTCCTGCTATATTCTTATGAATTGATTTAAGGACAACCAACAAAGCATACACCATAATGGATGCTCCCACCCTAGGCGTAGGCTTGCGGATGGCGAGTAATGGGTTGCTCGTCGTCCGGTAACCGTCCGTACCGAGCTCGAGTCGTCGACAGCACGTAGTGTCCCACGCGTGCCGCACAGAAATGTCAACAATTAAAGCCCCAGTAGGGTCAAAACCTACTATACTATATCTATCTATCTACTGGGGCCATGGGTTAAGTAAAAGAACCCCGGGGCCCTGGAACAAAGGCAAAGTAGGAACAGGAGTGCGTTTTAGCCAGTAAAAGTCTGACACGCTCTCCAGCTTCGCCCAAGAGCGAGAGAAGTCACTAGATGATCGTTTACCTCAAAAAAAGGGTGTAATAAAACACGTTAACACTTGTTCAAGCATGTCTAAACGAGTGTGCTCTTAAATAACTTACTCAAAACGTTAACCTTGACCGTTCCGAGTTTACGACCCTTGTAGCATTCTCTAATTTATTTGTTAGTAGGTACTTCAGTAACTCATATTATATCTTATCTCAGACTTTATTTCTGTGAATTTATTGACTGACATAAGGCAGAAATACTCGTAATAATAACAAACCAAAGACAACTGAACTTCGTAATACCTCGTGTGGTGAGTCGATAGAGACAGTGAACTATTGAGCTCATGATCAATAGACACTATTATATAGACAATACTTTTTGTGTATGTGTGCAACAATGTGTGTGTGTGTGTGTGTTTAACTCCTTCATGATCAAACGGCTAATTGATTTGTGTAGGAACACGGGTAGACTAAGTTCTGGAAAGCACATACATATACTTTTTATCCTTATTCGGGCAGTATGCTTATGTTATTTGGGACTCAGGCCACCTCTCTAGGAGCGGGCCCAGTGCGGGTTGGTTGATGTCACATGTCTTCGAATTTTTGGTTCTAGGGCATGCTGGTTTTCTCACGATGTTTTGATGTTTTCCTTCATCGTTTTGAGAGCAGTGGTGATAAAATAAATTACATAAAATAAGGCGCCTGGCTGGATTTGAACCCGTGACCTAAAACTCGTAAATCGGGGCTGTTACCACTCGGCCACCAGCGCTCAACGTTGGACATAGCCCTTCCCCAATTAAATCTACCTTGTTAATTGATTTTAACTCTAATTTTATTTTGTTTTACAGAACTCAAAACGTTTTGATGCTTGTTTTGAAGAACGAGACACGAAGGACAATATCTCCTATATCTTATAACTTCATGTAGAAATCATTTCATTCATTTTGTAGCATTGTTCTGTGGTAGCGTAGTACGGTAGATTTTTCACGACGAAATGTATAATTGAAAGATATTTTAATTTTAATAAACAGATATGTTATACACACTCACAAAACAACCGAATTGTATTCCGCGTTCCGCGCAGCAGCGTCAGCATACAAACTTTTTATTCATTGTACGGTCAGGGGTCAAAAGTGCAGTTGCATTCTAACAATGCTAAACTGTCTAAAATTTCTTTGTAGCAGAATTCCAGTGTTCTGCAATTAGTTTATTCAATATTTTAGATTTTATGCTACAAACTAAAGCGATTATGATCCATTGACCCTCTTTTAAAAAGAAAATTTACATACTTTAGTATCGGTAGAGTGCAACTGCACTTTTGAGCCCTGACTGTACATTTCACTACAAGTCAAAATAATAAAAAAGGGATAGCATAATAAATCCAACAAGAAAAAATGAAACAGCTATTGTTATCAATTACGCGTGAATGTAAACAAACATTATTCTGGCCTCCAATCACCTAAAAAGGTCCTAATTAGGACGTTTTCGAGTCTTCACGATTGCGCCCTCATAACATATCTGTTTAATATAATATCATTGGTATAATTACAAATTATAATAGGTACATAACTAGTCATAGAAAACAGTAGCAAAATTATTACGGCACTAAAAACTAAGTTCGGAGTTTCCTTGCGTGATTGAATCAGAAATGAAGATATCCGCAAGATAACCAAGGTTGCCGACATAGCACGTAGAATCGCCAAACTTAGTGGTAGTGGTAATGGGCTGGGCACATTGCATGTAGAACAGAATAGATGGCCGTTGGGGCCGAAAGGTTCTGGAGTGGCGACTGTGTACCGGAAGACGCAGCGTTGGAAGGCCTCCCACAAGGTGGACCGATCGACCAGGTCAGGGTCGCTGGAGTCCGATGGATGCGAGACGCACCGGAGCGGTCGTTGTGGCGACGCTTAGGGGAGGCCTATGTCCAACAGTGGAGACGTTTCCGGCTGAAATGATGACTACAAACTAAAATAGTTTAGCTATAAATCAGTGAAACCTAACTGTGTTTTCGAGCATTGTCATTAAAATAATGCATTACTAACAAAAATTCAAAATCAGTGCGCGTCGTTTAACTTTCGGACCAGTTTGGGAACCACTGCTATAGATGATGTTATCGTTCTCTCAGAACAGTCTTAACATCTCAAATAATATTGTTATCACGTCGTTATTAGATCGTTTACTTAGACTCATTAAGTTTTAGTGTTAAACTAGTTAAACTTATCTAGATTAAACGTAAATACGTCACTAATCTTCCAACATGAGTAAATCTTCTCCAATTTGTAGAATTAGAGAATAAAATCAACTTTATCGTACTCGAAAATAGTAACATAACTTACTAACTTAATGGTAGCCACACACGTTCTAGTATACTTGCGCAAATTAAGACTTGAGCAAGTATACTTGTGCAAGTCTTAATTTGCGCAAGTATACTTGTGCAAGTCTTAACTTGCGCAAGTATACTGGAACGTGTATGGCTACCATAAGTCTATGGTGGGTATAATGGCTTTTCAATTTCAGCAAAACTGAAGGGCCCAGAGGCTGTACTACGAGCTCTTAACGCGATCCATTTGACGACCTAAACTGAACTGTTAAAGGAATGAAGCTATGTAGAATGTATAGCACCATCCCTCTCGCTCGGACTACTGTCATTTTAAAACGTCATAGCAAGACCCTAGGGGCCCAAGTCTGCTATTTTTGTAAATTCGACATTCCAATACAATCCTATTGTCATTTTGATAAAAATTCTTAATGTACTAAATCATAATGGTCGATCATTGGTCGGTTATTGGTTTCGTAAACAATTGGTGGTAGAATGACTTTGTCGTATTCAGACAAATCTAATGGTAAGTCACTAATCAAAGGAACTGACAAAATTTTAGCAGATTACCCGATAAGTCAGAAATTCATTTGTCAGTATGTACGAGATTACCATTTTTTTTCAATGGTTCGTCACAGATTGACTGTTGGAAAGTCATAGTGACGCCATAATATTAGTAGATTACCAAACTTGTCACAATCAACCATGATGAAATCAATGATAGACGATTCTGACACTATTGTAATAGCAGACTTGAGGCCCAGGTAGGGCCTATCTACCTAATATCTGCAAGGGCTGCGGGAATGTTGGAAAGATTTACCGTGGTTCAGGAATGCAAAAGTCACCAGAAGAAACACAGGTGCGTTTTAGACAGTAAAAGTCGTGAGTAGTAATATTCACCGCAAAAAAAGCAGCTGGAATTGCGCTCTTATTGCTGACAGCGATGTCTACAAGACAAACGTTATTTTCGTTACTTTTTTGGGATACCATCTAACTTTTGTTTTTCAGACTAATCGATTCATGTCAAGCCAAAAGTGCCTGTTAAACTACAAAATATGAAAAGAGAAAGCCTGACTCATCAACGCCCAGCCTAAACCTTTGGACCTAGAAAGTTAAACTTTTTCACAGCTGGTTTTCAAGACGAGGATGAGGGCGATACGTACGAGGATGATACGAATGGATCGAATTTCAACCCCCGCATGCATACACTAGTTGAAATATAATAATGCTTCAATTAAACCATAATACTTTGCGTTTTGAACCACAGTTTTGTTTGTCATCAAATCATCATACTGAATACACTCACTATCTCAAATCCAAGTTAACGATACGAAATCGTGACAATTTCAAAGTCATTTCCTAAATTACAGATTATATTGTTTACGTCGCCATTGTAAACGGTATAACATAAATTGTGTTCTTTCTTACAATATCAATGCTTAACGGTAATCAATAGAAAGGCCTATGGCAAGCGTTTGATGGCTTTTTTCGGGTGGGAAATCATCCTATGACTTTTTCCGTTCTAGAGTGGAATGAGAAGACGTGTCAGGATTGCTCGTCGTCCCTAAGTCCTCGCTTACGGTAGCGGGGGATCGTCCTGCGACCCCCGATGCCCGTGGCGTCTCCTGTTGCGGCGGTTGAGGCGTGAGGGTGTCGGTTCCGTCACAGTTCCAACCATTTCCTTCGCTAACTTGAATGCTACGCTGAAGGCCGTTACCGTTACTGTTCTAATGGTCACCTCTAGAAAAGATATTGCCTTCAATATGCTCAGCCTCTACCGAACTACGTTAGGGTCGGTTTCTAGTTTGACTAGAAGCAGCTGGAAATCAGTATTTTATATGGAGCGACTGCCTATTTAACCTCTACCGCCCATCAACTGGATAGTGGAAACTCTTTGCCAAAACTGGCGTTAGATTTCCTTTCTTCAGACGAAGACTGTCTAAGATGTTTACTCATCTACAGATTGACCTCAGCAAGCTTAGCTTAACCTTGAAAATTAACTTAATTGACGTTCTCCTCACTCTTACCTCTAACACTCTTTGAGTGCGCTAAGTGCGAGTTGTTATGACGTTAATGCGATGAAAACATTTACCTCGTTTGGTTCACTGATTGGTTAAGAGTTTGGAGCGGGCCAATCAGAGCGTAGAACGTCATAAACGTGTCGATCGCGTTAATGTAAAACAAACTTGCTTTAGGCTATCTGGTATAAGCACATGTTTTATATCGTTATTACGTCACCAGCTCAGTAGTATCCATAAAGTTGTTCTAAACTAGCTTAACAGCTAATAAAAATGTTATTTGTGAACTGTTAAATTATCTGGTGATATAAAATTTAGTTCTTATCATCAATGTCTCGAGAGATGCAACTTTTAAAGAACTATAGCACTTAAAGCACGGTCACTTTAGGATTGTAGAATAATCTGGATAACAATCAGATATATTGCATGTATAGTGGTCCGGTTTTTAATCGATAAAAGTAATTTTTATAAGAATCTTCGTGATTTTTTCTATCATACTAAATTAGCTGTATTATGTTTTGAACATATTATCTAGAGAGTTTATTCTGAAAAAAACACCATACATTTCTTCTGATTGTGTTTACTGTAGTATTATATGATTTTGCGCACTATAAAACTCGAGTTTAGCTTTTGTAGTGCCTTTAATCACGTTTTCTTACGGCATTCTGAAACCTTCCATAAGTGTCCGATTCCAAAAATCTGTAAATTTTCTAGTGTCCTTGTTTATTATTTAGAATGATAGCTGGATATAGCCAGTGTGATCAAAACTTCCTCGTAAATCTTCAGTTTCGAGGCCCACCACCCAATAGATTTGTTGCCGAAACTTGTTTGACAGCTGTCGAGAATTTTAAGCTGTGTAGCCGATGTATCATACTCGTCACATTTATCATTAGTTTCCACTTCGTTAGAGTTATGGGCCTTACTACTCTCGTCTTTTAGTTTTGTTTTATGTTTCATGTCACTGTCAAAAAGAACCAAGTTTAACTGTTGAACTTCTTTTTTTTTGGAGGAAAAATTCAAGGTAGCTATTACAATATTACTATATTTTTACTGACTAAAACCCACCGGTGTCTTACATTGCACGATTTGGAAGTATGCGGAACACAGTAAAGTCCCGCGAACCTGCATTGAAAAGGGAGGATCTTCCGACCAGACATATGTTATGTCTGGTGGGCAACTGCCCGATAGATGATTTCGGGCTGTCGCAAATCGCAAGTTCTCTGCACGATTTGAGCATATAGCATATAGCTCAAATCGTGCGGAGAACTTACTATTTTTCCAGAGCAACAGTAATTCTTTCAAACAACGTTTTCGTAGTCCTATCGAAAGTTAAACAAATATTTAAAATCTGATGTTTCTTTGCCAGGACTGTCTGGAATCCCAACATGATTGTCGAAGATAAGGTGAAGATCTCAAGATCAGCAAAAGAAAAAAAAATGTTGCCATTCTTCAGCCAGTCGACATGCTAACCATAGTGAAGACTAATTCGTTTTGAAGTCTCTTTTTCGCATATATGAACAAATAAACATTTAAAAATAACAATAACATAGAGGAGCACAAAGGTACTTCTAATAATGTTGCTCTTTTTTCATAAACAAAAGCTGAAGTACAAATTCAATGGACTTACAAAATAAGATATTCCGTTAATGTTTACTCTATTTTGGAACACAGAAATTTGAAGTGTATATTTACCTTATAGGAGCAAGACCAGTCTTAATGCCTGGCTTTTACTTTGCTTAAAGCACAAAGGTCGTCTGGACAACCAATATTCTACCAAAATTGTTCAGATTTAATAAGATTTCATTTGAAATTACAAATTCTACTCCCAAAGGTAAAATTTCAATAACCAGGGCCAGACTTGAAAACATTTCAAACTAATTTGCTGATCGAAATGTTCAAAAGACGAAACTCATAACCTCAGCTTATGTCTAATATTAGTTTGTGGGTACTTGAGTAGTTTTAAGGATCGCTATGATTTTCTCTATCAACTTTATTCATTAGTTGAAATAGTGATGTGCAACTAGAATTCCGTTTCACGGGACACGTTAATAAATAATAATTATTTAGGTTCAAGAAAGACACAGTTCAAAGCAAGGTAGTAGAAATACAAGAAGGATATTAACATAGTTTTGTGAAAAAAAGATTTAGGTCATCAAGAAAGTCTTGGAGACCTATATGGCTCAAGCAGAATTATGAAGCACAATCAGCCTTATAATGCCGCTGGGACTCAGGCCTCTCTAAGAGAAGGAATGGCTCGTAATACACCACACAAGTCCGGTGCAGATTGGTGGATGTCACATGTCTTAAAATTTTTGGTTCTAGGACATCCCAATTTCTACACGATGTTTTCCTTCACCGTATTGAGAGCAGTGGTGATAAAATAAATTACTCAAAAGTGTTGTAGAGCTGGGATTGAACCCGAGCGTCGTTAGTCGGGGCCATTACCACTAGGCCACTACTGCTCGTGATTAAGTACCAAAACTACGGAACCGCGCGGTGTTCTCGTTGCGTGTGGCAGTAGCATTCAATTTGGTGGCGAGGCGTAAACTTTTTAATGGACATTCTTGATTCATTGCGTGGTGCCATAGATATGTCAATGACATGATAACAGAAAAAGCATTCGTTCATTCTCGTTTAGTAGTATGCGGAACAAAATGTAAATGGAGGTATGCGGCCGTACATCTCTATTGAAAAGGAAGGATCATCTAACCAGACAGATGTTATGTCTGATCTGGGTAACTGTTTGATAGTTGATTTCGAGCTGTTGTGTATGTTCTGATCGCGCCGAGAACTCTAATACCGCGATGCAGGATTTCAAATTTTAGTTCCTATGTGGCGTCATAGATGTCGCTACACACTTACTTTCTATTGAAGAAAAGTATTTTCTCATGAAAGTATTATGAGACAAATTGAGAATATTGGTTCTTCAATTTGCATTATTGGAAAAGGCAATGGTTTAGATTTCAAAACAGAGAAATAAAAACATGATATTGTAATGAGTCAAAACTTTACATGACATCTTCGCAAAATATAAGGTATTTTATTCAAACAGATCCTATGGGAATTTGCCAGCTATCGATGTATGGTGGAAATCCTACCCATACAACATACAAAATGTTTAAGGAATATTTTCATTGTGCGTCCAGCTGAGGAGTGGAATTCTCTGCCGGTTATCCGGCTAACTGGGGATTTTTCTGGGGAAAGGCTACTTCCAGGTTTTAGTGCTGCATCGTTGAACACAAGAAAGAAAGAAAACGTGTTTATTTGATACGCCAAATAGATCTACTTCAATATAATGCCAGACAACAATATAACAGTTGCGCGTTGACGCCGGTTTTCAACTGAACCTACGAGTTTAGAGTGCATATCATCTCTTAACCTGTGAATAGTCGCGAATCCCGATTAGGACATCGTTTCCCTAAACAGTTCTGTCAACAGTTTCTTCACTATTCATGAAACCGCTAACGCTCTTTGTCTAAGTTATGCCGTTCGCACTTATTACTCTCAAACTACCCGCTAATTTTCTTGAAAGAATGGTTTCCTCTTGAATGGAATCATTTTCGATTTTGCTTTTTAACATTCTTCCTATTTCTAACGAAAGCTGTTTAAGATTTATTTCCTTTGACAATTTTTAATAAAACCTTATATCCTGACCTATCTTGTTAGGGATTATCGGCTAGATATTTATGAAAACAACATTATGCAAGACAAACGATCATAAATATACTGAACGTTATGAACACTCAATCAAAAAATTCTTTTTCTGTGGGAACATAAAAATCTTACCACAAACGTCTCAAAACTGGTATCAATACGTGCCCCCACAAAGGCGTAAAATGAAGCGAATAATGAAGAGTATCGGGCAGAAAATTACAAGGCTTGAAGAACACATGTTTCCTAATAATAGGGAGGCGGAAAGGTGAGGGTTCTCGCAAGGTATAAGGTGCTCCTTTTTTATACACGCTGAATCGCTTATCGATAGTTTTTGAAGAATGGCTATCGAGAATGTCAGAACTTTTTTTTTGTTGACCGATGTGGGATGTTGGGCGCCAAACTGTTTTAATGAGGCCGTGGTGAAAGATTGGAGCGTACAAAAATGTATATAATTATAAGTAACATAATACTCCACAACTATCACACAACGCCGTCTAGTCCCAAGCTAAGCAGAGCTTGTGTTATGGGTACTAGACAATTGATAAACATACTAACATATTTCTAAATACATACATATTATAGATAGCTTACATTTAGACACAAAACAAATGATCGTGCTCATCACACAAACATTTGTCCTGGGTGGGAATCGAACCCACGACCTCCGGTGTAGCAGTCAGGGGCACAAACCACTAGACAACAGGCCAGTCTATTATAGTTTTATTTAACTTTCAAGTAGGAAATCTGTATTATTAGAGAGACAAAATAAAAAAATATTAAGCGTCATTGTAATGTAGTGATTGACCTACATAATTATCGTAAAATGGAAAAATAGACCTTAAGCTACAAGGCTACCTTACGTGTCGTTAATACTGAAAACGTATTTCTATGAGTAAGTATGTCAAATAGGTTCCTTAAGGATTCGTAAAATTTATCAATTTTGATTCAGATAAAATCTTTTGGCCGGGTTAGATTATAACTTGGATGCTTAGTGTATGAAACCAACTCTGTAAATATCCGCACTAAAGAAAGGCATAAATGTTATATATCCCATCGTGTGTTGAGTGCAGGTAGTCTCGACACCGCTTCATACCTGACAGTAAAACGGTCTTTAAACGTTTAAAACCCTATGATTACTCGATAACGTATTCATTACCTATTTAAAAATGTAAACGGGGATAAGGATTTTCGAACACGTGTGTTTTCCCATTGAAAAATAACGTTGGGAATAAACCGACATAAGTAATATGATGTATTTTTAATGTTTCATGAAAATTTGCATGTCAAAGCTTTTTGATATGAATATTTTTACTGGTTCGCGTGGTTGTGGGAAGTTGCGTTTTCAAGTAGAATTTGCGGATTTAATCTGATAGTTTCTTTCGGTGAGACTGATGCCAATTATAGATTTTTGAAAGGACTTGTGGGGACGATTCCCCAACTCTAAAGAGATTACGAATAATAGTTCAATCTATTGTTCTCGTCTATGGAGATTTCATAGGTAGAACATGTGCCGAATATTTCTTATCCGGTTTTTTTCCCTCGGACTTGCCCCCATGACCTATGAGTATGAAGACAATTCCCAAACCCCTTTAATATGAATAATCGATTGAATAGTTCGATAGAATGTCCTCATTAGTGGAAGTTTCATTGGCTGAACATATAGGCCGAATGTTTCAAAACTAACTTTTCCCTCGGCTGACCTCCCAGTAGCTATGTGCACAGAGACTGCATTTTCCAAAATAAAAAGTAGATAGGAAACTCAGTGACGGAATCAGATCAGTAATTGCGAGATTTTTTATAAGAATGCACTTAAAAGTAAATTATGATACAACTGTGTAATGTTGGTGATGACTGCTAAGGCAGTATTAAGACCCGAGCTACAGCTGAGGACGGTAATCCCTCAATATTCAAGTATATCATACGACGTTTTTCAATACACTTGTGAAGAAAAATATGTTAACTCTTTATAGTGTTATTTTGGATCATTTAACTCATCACAACAGTTCCTTTTTCCAAAGAAACTGAAACCCTCGAATTACTGGACACGACTTCATTTATTAAATTCAAATACAGACTTCAAATTAATTCAAAACCAGTACTATTTCGTTCCTTTAAAGTCATCGAACGCTCACTTCGTAGACTTGATAATGTAATTATAGCCTAACTAAGGTAGTAATTAATGACGTGTTTGACATTTTACGCTCATTAATATTCGTAATTATTGAAGTGAATTAGAGAATACATTTTAAATAGGTACTTTGATGATTCTGTTACTCGATTTCGTGTTTTTTCAATCGGAATGGAAGGTTAGTATTAATCTGTCCTAGCTCAGAGGACACCGGTGTCCTCTCACATCCACGCCACTATAGGCCTTAATTCCGATGTTTAGAGTCTACTTTTGTATGAACAAGTTGGGTAGTTGTGGATCGAAGTGTTAAAACCACGAATTGGAAAGAGGTAAGTTAGCATCAGTTTTATTTTTGACTGGCATATTGGTTCGATTCCCACCCAAGACAAATGTTTTCGTGAGGAGCACGATCATTTGTTCTGTCTGTGTGTAGTTTTTCTATAGTAGATATGTATTTAGAAATATTATGGCATGTTTATCACAAGCTCTGCTTAGTTCGGGAATTGATGGCGTTGTGTGAAAAAAATAATTGCTTGCCACAAAAAACAGAGGGTTAAAGTCAACTGTTTGAGTTTCTCTATGGCGCTTTAATCGCTCTAAGGTGGAACGGGAGGGCTTGTTGGGCCTTTACTGACTAAAACCATACCTGTTTCTTCTTTGCCTATCGTTCCAGGACCCCGGGCTTACCTTTCGGAACTCAACCCATGGCCCCAGTAGGCTTTAGCCCTGCTGGGCCCATGAATAGTAGATATAGGTTCAATAACATCACGCTACGGCCCATGAAAGTCGTATCTAAAGACGCATAAGACAGCTAGTTTGTCGATTACGGTGATGACTAAAAATTGAAGGTGGTGCCATAGTCTTCAAAATCCCAAAGCAACCGAATTGACTTTGAGTATGTGTCACGATGTCAAGCGTAAAAAAGTGTATTTACATAGATGTGCCTTAAGTATCGTTGCAATAAAGTTTTATCTGTCCCTTTCGCACCGTGAGGATTCTGCAGATTTTTATTTTATTTTATTTATCATTGCCTCCATAGAAAAAGCGATCCCCAGATAACTATACATCCAATACGTAGATAGATCCTTTTAACGTTTATATTTGAGCATATTATTTTCCAAAGGTCGTGGATTTCTGTAAATCAAGAAGAAAAAAGGTGAATACAGAATATTTATTTAGAGTGATCTTATTCATGGATTCCTTTTGGAAAGTTAATTTTTGTTTTTCGGTAATCTTGACTCGAAAAGTAACGTAAACTCTGTATTATATTTGCATTTAAAATGTTATTGCTTTGGAATTTTATAGGCATTTTTTGAAGCAGGAAATCAGCTAATGACTTTCTTGCTTCAAGAGGGAGCGGATGGGTCAGACTTACTGACTAAAATCACACCTAGGTTCCTTCAGTTCTCCTTTGCGTACCAGGAGTGGTCCTGGTACGCAAAGGAGAACCCGTGGGGGTTTCAGTAGGTTTGAGCCCAGCTCGGCTCCTAAAAAAATTGTTTGCGGTACTTTGTACTCCTTGATCTTGATCCTTTCTTTTCAACGCAGGTATGGGGGTCCTTAGTCCCCCTAGTCCTTAGTTCTGCATACTCTCTAAATTTTCATACATTCCGGAGCCGACTATCAACTAAAAACTAATTCTACAGAAGCTATAAAATACTACGATTCCGTCTTAATATTTTTGCTTTATCCGCTTCTTACTACATATTACTTATCATCTGTAAGTCCTTGTTAACAATGTCGGCACTCCTTACTGTGCCATTTGGATTGCAATGTAGATTTTTTATACCTCTCGTTGATCCCTATCAGGTTCCCTTTTATATCACTGGTTCCCAACTTCCCAACCTATGGTCCGTAAGAGCTAAAATATGGTGCAGAAGACGAATAAAAATTTTGTACTTTCCAACCATTGATATATTGTAAGAGAAGATACGTTACGCGCTAACATCGCTATCAGAAAACCTGGACTAAAAGCTCACATCTATGATCAGTGTCATCATAGACTCAAACCTACTTATTGGTTACAAGGACAGAGATAAGAGCCGGCGCTGCCGTGCGAGCGAAATAGCCTTAGCCACCAAATGTGTGTGATCGTCGCGACCGATGTGAAATCCTGCCATATAGGCACAATTTCACGCGCTAGAGGCAAGTCACCTATCTTCCGCTACTTTTATTTAATCTAAGTTTCCAACTGAAAACTAACAGTTTTTAAGTTTCTATCACAAATGACAATAATCGTTACTTCTGATTTTAAAATATCGGTGTGCTACAATTTTTGAAATGATGATCCATGTAAATATTTTTAATGCGTTAGTTAAGTTTTCTTCAGAACTTCTGGTCCCTTGCTAACAATAAAGAAACCAAGGGGTGCCCGGTTAAAAAACAGTTGAGAACCACTGTTCTACAACAATGTGACGTTATTACGGTAGTACCGAGAATAACTGTCATGAAGTTAAGCAATGCTGACAAGTTACGCACTAATCTGATGAAGGAACCAACTGGTTTTTCCCTGTACGTGACCTCTTAAAATGAGGAAGCTACATTTTTATAATTTTAAAGTCACGACTGTGAATAAAGTAGCAAAAACGTTAAGATTTGCTAAGTCTTGGGCAGATTAACTGCAATTTAACAGACAATCTGAAAAATACAGGAGTCCTTCACAAGTAATTGGTGTTATTTATTTATTTATTGAAACTTCGTGTACAGTAGTAAGAGATCATCTACCAGACAACATTTGGGTTAAAAAACACTACACTGTGGTAGATGTTAACAATAAATAAATATTAGATATTTACTGATAAATTGAAGTTCTGAAGGTGTTTATAATAATAAAATACATACATAATGCTAAATAACAAACACTGCGATAAATATTAAATAAATATAATTAAGAAGTGTTTTATTTTCTTTTATTAAATTAAGAGAAGTCAAAATACAATACCTAATTATGAAGAAGATCAAACTAAAGTTGAAAGGACTTCAAGTAGTAGTTCCGAATTTTACGCTTGAAAGAAAATTTACTACCTAAAACAGTTGGTAATGTCAAGGAGAAGCACATTCCAGAGTTCGAGAGAGTCAAAGTTATTGTTTATTTCATGAATATTATATATTTAAACTTTATGTACAGTAGTGGTACATAGGCGGACTTAATGCAACAGGGCATTCCCTACCAGTGAATTACAAACAATCACCTCAATCAATAATCAATCAATCTTCACTCAAAACGGTACGAGCAAACATAACAGCATTAAATGCTGTGGTTCAATCAATATCTAAACCTTGTGAGAGACACCGTTAACACCCTAAGGTCCTACCATGAGCTCTTAACGCTATCCATTTGACGACCTAAACATAACAAAAAGGAAGGAGCTATGGATAGCTTCACCCCTTTTTCTCGCTCGCACACTTTACTTTTTAACACGTCATGGTCATAAAGCCCCCGCGGGCCTAAAAAGGTCACGCGTTCGCCCCAGCCGCTGCCGGGATTCCGATCCCGATTTCCGGCCACCGTAGGCGCGGGCTTGCGGACGGCGTGCAATGGGTAGCACGCTGTCCGATCGTCCGGTGACCGATCGGACCAAGCCCGAGTCGTCGACGGCGCGTTCTGTTCCCGCGCGCCTCAAGGAGCTGTCAGCAAACCGCAGAGGCCCAGCCTGCTAGCTGCAGACAGGCAGGGTCGAAGCCTGCTGGGGTCATGGATTATTTATTTATTTATTTATTTCAACTTTATGCAACACAAAGGTACACAGGCGGACTTAATGCCTGAGGCATTCTCTACCAGTCAACCAAGGGTGGTGAAGAGAAAACATGGCAGGTGCATAAAAAAAAAAAACAAAAGATTATTAAGAAAAACAAGGATTCAAATATATATAAATAAAATATACATACATATATATTTAATGTAATATATACCTACATATACAAATACATATATTTTATGAAGTAAAAGAAAGTTGTTTATGAGACGACTTCGCTATCTGTGAAGAAAATAATTCCGCAACTTCTGCTTGAATGCATAATGACTGGTGGCCGTCCTGATGTCAAGAGGAAGCACATTCCACAGAAGTATGGACTGTATATGAAAGGAAGAATGAAGAAAATCAGAAGTATGAGAAGGACAAAGTAGTAGAAGATTGTTAGAAGAACGCAGATTCTTAGCGTGAGAAGAACAAAGATATTGAAAGTGGGAAATAAGATAAGAAGGAGGAGTGGGTGAGTTGAGTAGAGAGTAAAGAGTAGTCAGTGCACGCAGATTTCTTCTCTGGCGAATCGGCATCCATTTTAGTTCGGATCTGTAACTCGAGATGTGGTCATATTTTCTCAAGTTAAATATGAACCTGATGCAGTTGTTAAGAAGTCTGTCTAGTTTGTCCAGCAACACTGCGTTCAGGTCAAAGTAGCACACATCACCATAGTCGACTACAGGGAAAATTAAAGTTTGCACAAGCACAGTCTTCGTCTTTGCAGGCAGAAAGTTCCTCAGACGATACAGACACCGCAGAGTCCCGTTGACTCTTTGGCAGACACTTGAAACCTGACTTTGCCAGCCAAGGGTCGAGTCAATATGCAAACCGAGATCCTTTACGCTAGAACTAATGGGGATGACGGCACCATTAAAAATAATTGGAGGAAGAGAGTTAACCACCACTTTACCCATCATGCGCGAGCTCCCAATAATAATGGCCTGACACTTTGAGGGGTTTACAGACACCCCAAATCTGTCAGACCAATCCTTGATAGCATCCAAATCTCGGTTTACATCGTCTATAGCGTCTGACAAACTCTCTACCCGCGCAGCCGCATATAATTGTAGATCATCGGCATAAAGATGATACGAACACCGAAGAACGAGAGTTATAAAATTTATGAAGATGGAGAATAGTAACGGAGAAAGAATACCGCCTTGTGGGACACCAGAATCTAGATCACGCCAACTCGACGAATTCTCGTCAACGTGAACTGACTGCTGGCGTCCCCGGAGATAAGAAGAGAACCATTCCAGCGCCTCAGATGAAACCATAAGATGCGAAAGGATAGATAGAAGAATATCGTGACTGACGGCATTAAAGGCATTTGAGAAATCAATTAAAACCAAAACAGTAACCTTGGTATCCTCCATGGCTTCTCTAATGTCACCAGTCACTTTAAGGAGAGCAGAGGAGGTACTATGACCAGGCCTGAATCCGGATTGAAAAGAGCTAACAAGGTTGTTACGGTAAACAAATCCTGAAAACTGCTTATGGACGCAGGCCTCAAGTACTTTGGACAGGAAAGGAAGAATAGAAATTGGACGAAAATGGTTAGGAAGGGAGGGATTAGAGATTTTAGGAAGTGGGCGCACATAAGCCATACGCCACAGGGATGGGAATAGTCCGGAATCAAGGGAAAAATTAATTATGTGGGTGATTGGGGGAAGAACAAAGTCGAGGATTAAGGTAATCATATGACGACTGATGCCGTCATGGCCCACAGCCTTGGATTTTATGGACAAGATGATCTTTTTGATTTCATCCAAAGTAGCTGGAGAAAAATGAAACGGTTCAATGACAGGAGCTGGGAGGTCAGAAATGAAATCAACCGTCCTAGACAAAATTTGGGAATCCAAATGACCGGTGGTTGTGAAATGACTGTTAATATCATCCAGAACGATTGTCTTGGGGAATTCCACATGACGTGGTCTACCGATACCGAGAGTTCCGAGGAATTTCCAGATATCAGCAGGAGAAGAAGAAGATATGTTTTCAAGAATATGGCGGCGTTTAGCGTTGCGTATCACCTGATTACACCGATTTCTAGCAGCTCTGAAAAGCTCCCTATTTTCAACACTGCGGTCCTTTTTATATTTTCGAAAGGCCCGATCCCTGCGCCTCATCGCCACACGAACATCTGTCGTTATCCAAGGGGCAGGTTGACGTTTAAGCCTAACCCTTTTGACAGGAGCGTGTTTGTCGTAAAGCGCAAGGACCGTCCGATTAAAAATATCCAGTTTATCATCAACAGACGTCGCCGCTGCAAGCTGGTCCCAGTCGAGTTTCGACGCATCCTGAAGTAGCTTTTCAGTATTCATGTGCGCGAAGCAACGCATGTGCAAAACCTTAAAAGGAAGTTTAGGCGGTTTTAGGATATACGATAGGAAAATGAGGTCATGATGGGAAAAACCTGGTGCAGGGCACTGGCCGTGAGAGGAAACCAAGGAGGGAGTGGACGTTAGGATTAAGTCGAGCCATGTGTCTTCACCAGAGATATTGAAATGAGTAGGTTGCAGCGGAAGGACATGGAGACTAACGGATTCAATGATATGAAGGAGCTTACGGGAACGAGGAGATAGGTGGGAGAGGTCTGTGTTGAAATCGCCCATGATGACACTATGTGCATACTCTGACCCCACTGATTCCAACGCTAGCTCTAGATTGGAAAAGTAGTCAACGGCAGGTGGACAATAGACAACGCCAAGTAAGGTTTTAACACCTCTGACGTATACCTCCAAAAAGAGGTACTCGACCGAAGCACTATAAGATGAAGGCGATGATGCAATAATTTTAAAAGGGAATTCACTACGAAGATAGATAGCAACACCACCCCCTCCCCTTCCAATCCTATCATTGCGGATAAGAATGAAACCGGGAAGAGGGTAGGTGGTAGAGAGAAGATGAGGTTTGAGCCAACTCTCAGAAATCAGGACGGCATGTACATTGGCGTCAGAAAAAGCGTCATACAGATCACTGTAGTGACTTGGCACACTCTGAGCATTAATATGGCAGATATTCAATAGGTGTGCTTTTTGTTGGCCGAAACTACGACGCACAAAGTCACCAAGGGTTTCAGTCACGGAGCTAAAACTTGCATTAGCAGATGAATTAAAGGATTCATTGGCAGAGTGAAATGAGTCGTCATCAGAAATCATAAATAAAATAATAATAATACAAATAAATAACTATAAAAATAAACTAAGACTAAAATTTAGCCTTTCGGTTTTATACCATAGTCTTTTCACCACCCACCAGAAGCACCAGCAAATAAATGAACAGAATTGAAGATAAAAAACAAGGAAACAGCAACACAAAGTAATAAAAGCAAGCAAAGAACAAAACGGTATACAACAAAACACATGAGCATAAACGAAACGTAATTTACAAATCACATCACAAACATGAAGAAAGGAACGTATTATTGACTGTGTTTTTGAGTTTTTGACACGACATTGGCTAACGGAGTAACAGATGACATTGACATTAGTTGCTTGTCAGAGTTGTCAAAAACACGTCAGTAGACGAAAATAAAACATAAAAATACTGATGTGACGCAATTAAAACAGTAAACAAATACCAACAAATTAATAAAGCGAAGTGATGAAAAATTAGCATAGTAAACGGGTACAAACGTAAGACAAATATTGCGTAATAAATAAGTGAACAAAGACAAAAGAACAACACATGAAACACAGGATTGGAATGTGATTTTTAGGTTAAAACCATTTAGTTTTTACGCACTCCACTATTACCGCCAGATGATGACTCCCCAGCCTTCTTTGGATACTTAATCAACATAGGATTAAGTTCCTCTATAGTGGTTATCTTGTGCCGTGTTCCATCAGGGGTTCTTATTATAATAACTCCGTCCTGGGTCCAGCATGCCGGCATCCCAAAATGCAGGCGCGCCCTGCTGAACACCGCTTGTCTAACTCGAGTCAGGAACTCTTTGACTGTCACAGTGGAGCCCCTCAATGCAGACTTCGCCTTCCAAACAGCAGCCTTAAGTTCAATGTTTGAAAATCTTACCAAGATTGGTCGGCTGCGTGTGGATCCTCTGCTTGATGTACCCAACCTATGACACACCTTTATGGATGATGCAGAGATGTCAGGCAGGGCCAATTTAGTGTGCAGAATATCCAACACTAAAGCTCTGCAGTCTTCTTTGTCCGCCTCAGGAAATCCAGTGAAGATGAGGGCCTTCCGTCGAGTACGTGTCTCCAACCCATCAACCACTCTGGAGCACTCCGTAATTTGCTTACGAAGAAGACCCAGCATACCGAACATCAATTCCCTGAATGAACGGAACTCGTCCCGGATTTTGGCCACGGTGTCCTTGGCAGGCCCCGCACTTTGGATTTGTGCCTCCAGCTCATCCATCTTTTTAAGGAAGCACTCTTCCAGGTTCTTCTGAGCCGACTGAATCTCATCCAGTGTAGACATTTTGAGTATGCTGATGTTGAACTTTGCAAAGTACTAGTGATATCTGGTAGGTGGTGTGGTTTTAAGTGCTATGTTGCATGGGATGTTTCACCAACATAAGTACTGCTGATTAAGGTAACAATATAACTATTACTGATCACAAAATTATAAAAGAATACTTAAAATTAATATTAATTAAAATTTATGAAAAATACGCGTCTTATCTTTTTCACACCTACCGCCGTATCAGCTTCCGAAAGGAATACCCGGCCCCGGCACGATAGGCTACGAAAGAACGGGGTAGATTTTTAGTCAGTAAGAGTCTGATACTACTTCCCGCTCCGCCCAAGGGCGGGATTTGTCACTGGATGATTTTACCTACGATAATGATTCTGAAACATTTCTCCGACATTCGTTTCGCTGAATGCAAAGTTTAATTTTATGTATTAGTATTATATTGTATTATTGATTGTATTTTGTGTGTATTTGTGTGTTTTTTTAAAACAATAAACGAAAACAGGTCTACATGTCGAATACCTATGTTTTATACCCAGGGGCAGATGAACAGTTGTGTCGGCGAATCGCTCGCCGGTGAAAGGTTCTGTCGATGTAATTTTCAAAAGTGAATCGTTCTGTCGGCGAATCGTTCGTCATTGAAAAGTCCTGTCGGAGAAAAAATGAAAAGTGAATCGTTCTGTCGGCGAATCGTTCGTCATTGAAAAGTTCTGTCGGAGAAAAAATGAAAAGTGAATCATTCTGTCGGTGAACCGATCAACGGCGAAACGAATGTCGGAGAAATGTTTCAGAATCTACGATAATGAAAAAAACAAAAAACGTGAGCAATTCATATAGAGCAAATCATATTCCGAATTCCTAGCAGATCATAAGCAATTCTTCTATTGTTCGTAAAATGGTTGCACAAATTAGTCGAATCACACTCAATTTACTGCATATCAGAATCATATTCCTTGTAAATATTGCCGTATAAAAAAAATATGATTCATATTATGATTCTACAAAAGTGACGTTTTTAGACCTGCTGAAATAACGAACCTATTTCAGTAAGCATTTTCACATTTAACTACGTTTTCTTGAAAAACGATCGATTGACAATACATTAACTGAATTCAAACTACAAAGTACCCGCAGTTTTATAGTCAGCAACTTAGTTTAACTGCTCAATAAAAGCTCACCACACTTCCTTAACCGAACGGTTATCTGGTAGATAAAAAATAAAACTATTTTTACTTTGTACTGAACATTTGTTAAGACCACCGTGTTCTATGGTTAAAAGAGTTTCAATGGGTACGTTTTATTTACCGTCAAAATAACTCAACCATGGTCAACCGCCGGGGACTTTGGACTAATTTTATATTTACTCGTAAGTCGTTGTACTTAAATAGTTATTTCAATACACTTACTCGAAAACCCGTTCTTATCCCTACCGCTATTAAGCACGCAATTTACTGTTTTTCGCACTAGTGCAGAAAAGTGCGCGAGGTCACCCCTTTATTATAATTATTGTATTGGGATGCTATGCGTCCACCTCTAGTCATACACGAAGAAATTTGTCACTACAGCACTCCGCTCCATAAAACTGTCGCCTGCGGCTCGGATGAATCATATTTTCCACTTGTATCAAAATGTACTATTTCACACCTCCCTGAGTTATAAGTAGATCAAACCTAATAAAATCTCTTATGTACTAACTTTTATAATTACTCCCCAAAGTATCTACTAAGACGTGAATATGGCATTCGAAAGTCAGAAAAATTACCAAGTTCAAGCGTAGAAATTGCGACACAATTCATTTAATTGCTCTTTTATGAGAGTCTGATACCTTTGCAGACAAAAGTTCTTAATATTTTAATGAGAGCAAAAACCTTGAGACAGTCCTTCATATCAACTTAGCTTACACATCTTCAGAAACTTTTTGTACTTACCTAATGACGTGCCGCTCCACAAATTTCTGTGTTACTAACGCATGAATTTTGAGTAGATTTGTACTTGTAGGAGTAATAAATCAAGTACGTGTGCCCAGTGAACAGCATAGTCCAGTGAGACGTCTCATTTATTACGAACTGTTTATTTGGCTAGCCTAAACATACATCAAACTGCGCTGTAAAATTGTAACTATCATAACTCATACAGAAATTTTAATCATCTCACTTCGTCCTGTGGCTATCAAACCAGCCATCTTTAAAGCAGAAAATATATGTAGCCTAGTCTAAGAAGGATAACTTGATTTTATTTTTTAATTTAATTAATTTGTTGTTTTATCAACAAATATTAAAAATTAAATTATCAGCGACTAAAAACCTTTCAACCGTCTTCCTATAACGATTCATAATGACCAGATAGAATGGACAGCAGACCCTTACTAAAAGGGTTCCATTGGTTACCCTACGAACAAGGAACCCCAAAAAGAAATACCATTTATTCCGCATTGTTACAATTTCAAAATACCCACCATAAGTTAAAAAAGACATCAACAGGCTTTTAAGAGGATTCCACCCACCAACACTCGAAATATTGACAATTCCGTTGCTGACGTGGCAAAATTGGACTGCTAACGGTACTCATAATGGTTCTTAAAGTCGTTTCAACAAAAAACCGGAGACTTCCATTCAGTAAGTACTACTTACCTTCACGTAATAAGTGTTTTTGTTCGTCGTCTCATTGGTAAAATAATATTTTTTTGGTTTTCTGCGCCTACGAATACAGCTTGTAGATATCGAACAAGATTTGAAATAATTTTTTAAGCTATATGAGGGTACATAATCTTGAGAAGTAATTAAAGAGCTAGGTGACTAGAATTTGGTAAAATACATTTTTATTTTCTATTTCATTCGTCGGCGTCGGCACAAACATTTTCTTCAATATTACGTGTTACGATTGCCTATTCCTTCGGCAGCTGTTATTAAGACAACGAGAAATAATATTCTACCTAAGCTGCGGTCTGAGATATTTTTGGATCTTAATTAATTAAGTTTATTTACGATGTGTGCGCGAGCTAATAATGGAGGCTGCGTAGGTGATTCTGCCTGTGAGTTTCATAACATTTGTATTACCATCGCATGAAAGTTTTCTCTAAATACCCGACAAGATGAAAAAATGCTGGTACGTGCGATTGTTTTGTGTTTGATTTTGAGGTAATTTCTTTGGCAATACAAGTTATATCTATATACCTGTATGTTTAATGTGCATAGTAAATTGAACGATATCTAGTTCATAAGTGACTTATAGGTATTTTATCCTTACGGCGCAGCGGTTAAAGGTGAACTATTCTTAGCACAAAAACCAGCAAAGCTGTAAGATATCTTTTCATGGCTGTGACGGTTACGAAGGTTGCTAATACACTGGTTCACATCTACATTTTTCTTTTTGATGCCAGGATTTTTTAAGCATATATATCTCGCTTAGGGTGGAGCGAGAGAGGCCAACTAACTTTTACTGACTATAGGGTTTTAGTCAGTAAAAGTGCAACTAAAGTAAACGTGTGCAAGTCCAACTCGCACTTGCCCAGTTTTTTGCATGATATAAACTAGTGCTTGACCGCAGTAGTGATGCAATCGTTGATGGTGGATCTCACTAGTTTATTAAGACCCTATTCACTCTAGCCTTGAAGACATCTACATTATCTGTGCCCGAAATATCATACTAACATAATGCTGATCAAGAACCTACCGATTGATTAAAGAAGTAAACTTCCGGAAAGATAAACCGTGTTAATACACTTTTCTCGCATACATCAGCACGAAAACTATTAGCACAAAGATCCGATAAAAGCCGACTTTCAGCGACATGGGGGAAATATGATTTTGCTGAAGCTACTTTTTCGACGACATTATGCTAATGTTTCCTGCCCTACATCTCGTTGGAGAGTGGCTCTTTCGCATTAATATGTGTCTTTACCTATATTTATATGACTTTCTTTCTACTACCCGCAGTTTTGCTTGCGTTTTATCTGGATAAAAATAATCCATACGGAGGTTAAGTTCCTGGTCCGAGTCCTAAGTTATATTGGTTTTTGCCTATCGTTCTCTCTGATTATGTCTTTTTTTTTGTGCACGACTCCAGGCGGTCGTAGTCTGAGATGCTCTAACATTCCTCATTAACTGAGCTATCTAGCACTAAATGATTTATTTTAATCCGACTGGTGGTTCCAGAAATTGTCGAATAGGTAACAAAGGTTAACTTCAAGAATACGATGATGAGCTCCAAAATTATTTCATTGAAACAAAAACGCAAGCAAAAGTTTTCAGATTAGGATAATAAGTAAAGATAGATATATATAAACCCTCCTACATAATTTCAATCCTTTTTATCTCTTTTGGAGAACAAATTGAGGTCAAATCTCTTCGTAGAATGAGGAAGGAAAACATTATATTCGGAAAAATGGCTCCGATAATCCGGTAGCTTTACCCAATGACGCCATAGTGAAATAATATATTATACTCCTGTTGTTTCAAGAAAATATGTGTGTGGGTGCAGAGATAGCTCGAAAGTGTTGGCAGGTCCTATTACGGTCCCTAATAGCTTTTCTCCAGCACGATTCCCGCGCTTTCTTGAAACCATAAACTTGAATTAGACTTCCAAACACGAAGCAAATCAATCAGCAAGCCAAGTCTATAAAACCATAAACTACCCTCTTAACGTGACTTTTGAACATAACCGAATTTAGCATGTCGTGCGCCATAAACTAATTGAATTGTAGCGCAATAAAATAATTTAATTACTCGTCAAACACATTTTGAGTCGGTAATGGCCGGGCTGGCGTCTCTAAACGCAATTAAGACTGCTTTGCATAATCACGAAATATGCGTTGCGTGAATGTTAGACAGTATTTTCATCTGAATATTCCGTAAATGAGGAAAGAGTATAATATGGTTTAATGTCAAGGTGTTTTAATATGCCTTTTGTTTCTATTTTGTCCTGAATATTGTGTCCTCAAAAAGGTCGTGTTAATTGCTAGAACCAAAAAGGTGTTTCAACGATTTTTTTCTGTTATGAGACTTGACTCTGCTAAGCTGACACAAAATCAAATAACTATTATATCATACGCACATAAACTTAGTTCTATGGTTCTCTTGCCTGTAGGCATTTTTTTTATGTATGTATATAATTATGTAGGTATCTATTTTAGTATTAATAATTTGTAATTTTAGTTTGCATTTATATTTGCACCAAGTGCAACCCCATTTTGTGTCCTGGCAATTTCTGTCCATACTAGGTTGTCTGGAAGAAATCGCCGAGTGCGATAAGGCCGCCGATTGTATGTTTTTCTTTTTTTCTATGGTTTCCCTTTATAATAATTATAATCGTGTTGTACAATAAAGCGTAAATAAATAAATAATATCTTCACGAAGATAACAAATTCTATTCTGGTGCTTGATGAAAGATCTCATTCAAAAATATCTGATCTCGATCTATTAGAATTGGATGCTGTGTGTGGTCTAGATATAAAGTTGCTACTTACATCTGTTTCTAAATGCACAAATGGGTCACACAAATACACTAATAATAATTTATCAAAGTTCTGTAACGTCTTCTCTTTGACAGAACTGTCTTGTTAAGACCATAGTGATCCCAAGCTTTAGTGTTTGTTATCATGATCCTGACTTGGTCTTGCTAAGGTTGCACCCAGAATATCAACTTACGCGATCATAATGCTTAGTAAGAGTATGTTTTGCGTTACCGCGATCAACACGTTTATGACGTTCAGCGCTCCGTTTAACCTGCTCCTAGCTGTTAACCAATCAGAGAGCCAAACGTGGTAAACGTTTCGATCTTGTCAGGCTAAGAACTCACGAAACTGTTTTCAACCGCGCCTGCCGCGGTAGAAAAACCGCTGTTTTATTTCTAAACTCACGAGACGACAGTTTTGTGCGCAAACCGCGGGCGTAAAACGCGTTGTGGAATGTGCTTTAATTTTGTACGTGTTATATTTAATATAGGCACATCTGCATTCTACAGAAACTGCGGGCCCGTAACCGCAGCGGCCGCGGGTATAAACCGCTTCGTGAATTCTTAACCTTAACGTTTTAACAACTTACATTCAGCGCACTGAAAGATAAACGTGCTAATCGTTTGGATCGCGTTGACGTAAAAACAACTTGCACTCAGCTCACAATTGACGTCGCCGACATGACTCGCCTAATTCAACGCGAATGTTTAATTTCTAATTGTGAATCGCTGCGCGTGCTCCAATTCCGTCTGGCGCAGAGGGATTAAATGTTAGGTTAGGAGACGCAGGTGATCGGAGGGAGCCGAGGGACTTCGGATTTAATCGTTCAATTTGGAAATTATTGATGTCTCGGAAAGATGATTGGTATGACATTGACTAATGCTGTTCATTCGTTCTCATAATTAAATATGTCATTGAATTTAAAATTAGTTTTAATTTATTTAGTTAAATAGGTACGTTCCATACAATTTGTTGTCTTATCTTTCCTAAAGAGGTAATTTTTAAACCTATGTTAATACTTAATACGTAGTTTACTCGGCAATTATCGTACCAGTTTAAAATCCATATAGGTGTCCAATACAATGATGATATCATTTTTTTGCAAGACAGTTCGATCCCTCTCCTGGGCAAAGACCTCCAATACTTCCATGTTTGGCGGGCCCACGGTTCTTCCTTCCAGTTTTGGCGAAATTTGGCTAATTTTACTTAAATCATTACAACTTGTAAAACTAAGTTAGTATACCTACCATGTCAGTAACATAATAATAAATTTGTTAGTAGATATTGACAGTATTTTCAGGATGGCTTAGGCATGAGATAAAGGTACCGTCGTGATTTAAGTTCACCTTTAGGTATACCAATTTTTGAAAAAAATTGACTGTTTCCTGATGCAATAAATACTGTCAATACCACATAACTCTGAATGAAGCCACTAATTTACAGCACATAAAGGTATTCAAACGCCCAGATCATAAGTTCCTGATGCCGGAAATAACCCAGACGCCGGCTTCTCTGCTACAAAGCGATGTTGTGACAACGCTCTTTTGTTTACCCTGCTAATCACGGATTGAATATTTAATACGTCGTTTAAACACGCTGCCAAACAAACATCATGGCGTACCAATTTTGTCTTATGTTTATTATTTGAGTTACAATTTCGATTTCCTTTCTGAAGTGTCAGTAATTTTTAAGTTATTTCGAGTGTTCGTTATGAATGTTTGTTTTGTTTTGAAAGTGAAAAGTTTTGGTGTATTTGTTTTTCACGATTCGAGGTGAACTTCAATTGTCGATACAACAACTTTTGGGCGTAGGAGGTATAGGTATTTTCTCACAATTATTTACATATTAATTAAGATGGCGTGACATTTTCAACGCTATTGTGTCTGCTTACACAAGTGTGCATGATAAAATATATATTTTAACAAATGCTCAATATAGAAAGTATTATAGAACGTTATGTTTGCAGAACATTGAAACATTAAAAGAGCTATGAAGCTACAGCAATCCATTCAGCCCAAACGTGCCAACTGCCCGAAACTCGTACCAAACTTTTTCTTACTACCCTCGAAAAACAGAAACCAGAGGCTCCCTAAATTCTTAAAAGCCAACTTTAGGTAAATTTTAGTAGCAAGCTGGGCACGTTCTGTCAACTTGTCTCGACATAAGTGACTCCGGCGTGCTCCAATTATGCTGGCAGGCATGTCCACAGTCCTCCAGTGGCTTGAGGGGTTTACGGGAACATCGCACGTATGATTTAGTTAGCTTTGGGACCAATTTGAGACGGTTTTGAGGTCAAGATGGTGTGTGGAGTTGACTGTTTATGTTTAGTTCAAGTTTCAGCTGGATTAAATGTTTTATGTGGTGTTGTTATGATTGTGGGAGTGGATTAATTAATTTCGAGGGACTTGTGCGGAAACGTAAACACGTTTCATTCAAGTCTAAAGTGGATCTGACCCAATTGGTCTTTACAAAAATCGTAATAACATGATAGTTGACTTTGACGGATTCGGGGACATCCGTCGTCGGATCAATATAAACCCGAGGTAACATTATTAGTCTTATAGGGGAATCAGTCAGTCCCCAATACGGGACGAGGACTACGGACAGCGGGCCGACACTAGTCGGGGCAGCGGAACTCACACTGCTCTTGTGCGAGGGAACTCCGAAGTATTTTTATTTTAGTCAGTGAATGTCTGAAAGAGCGATCGACCTTGAATAAGCAGTAACCGATTTTCAGGTCTCAATCGAAGGGGTTCAACTTATTTGCCGCGTACTATAGATTCGTTAATAATATTCCACAACTATCACACAACGCTGTCTAGTCCCAAGCTAAGCAGCGCTTGTGTTATGAGTACCTACTAGACAACTGATAAACATACTTATTATAGATAAATAACGTTGTTATATGTGTGTATTGTTGTTTAAGAATGTTATAGTAACTACAATAAATATCATTAAATATGTCTCTATAAAGATCTAAATACATATTCGAAGTAAGCCCAGTGAAGCTACAAGTACACATCTCCAAATACGTTACCTATTTTCATTTCGCGTTGTATATATATGTTTCCTGTTTCTGTAGCACGCTTGGCTAATTTTGGTGATTCAGTCGACGAAGTGAATTAATTTTCACAAATTTCGAATTCACTCCACGATTCGTTTTACGTACATACGTTAAGTGTTACACGATTATTTGGATCATCAAATTACTGTGTTGAAATTCAAAATATGAACGGTTTAACGGTAGAATATTTTGCTTATATTGTATCATATAAATTCGGTTGAGAGGAATTTGAAAACAGAACGGCGAAATTAGGTCGACTATTCATTGTACGGTTTGATACCTTTCTGTGTTTTCTTTTACAATAATATCTATTGTTTTAAGACATTTCGTATAACTTCTTGTTTTGAATTTATTTTTAAATAGGTTTGTTAATAGTGGTTTGTGACTAAAATAATAACAGCTGCAAGAGTCGATTTCTAAGGTTGACAAAGTCTCTTGTTTGCTGAAGTCGGTCGGTGGATGGGTGATCATTGAGAAATTCCGCCATACCTCAGAAATCTCGCTAAGCCGTTGGTCCCGGCTGTCATTTGTGACCTTTGACAATTGTTACGAATAATCAGAAATCAAGAAGTCTTACCCAATTACTGGGTTGTAGAAGTCAGATACGAGTATGTAGGAAAAATCAATAAAATTGATATAGGATTCTTTTTTGAAATCCTAGCTGATCCTAGTAGTGATGCTGCTAAGATTACATTTGAAATGGCAGTGTGTCGGTAGCTCAACATTTGTAAAAATCATTAATGAATTGTTTTGTTATGTTAATTTCTTATTGTAAACTTAGGTTAGGTTACGATGACATGCTCTGTTAAGACCGGAACGAAACCATAGTACGATCAACAACATTATATTTTGATTTTTGGTTACGAGTTGTCTTCTAGCTCGATAGATGGCGTTGGCGTCGAGTTAGATCGCGCTATGGTTTCGTTACCGGCATTAGGCTAAGGTAAACGAATTATTTTAATTTTGTGTGAGCCTTCCATATCTGTGTGGTATCAATATACGCTATATACCGAATTATAGTGCTATATTATTTACCCCTACTTCATATACGGACCCTTGGTGGTATACATGCTCTTTGAGATTAAAGTCCCTTAAAAATAAAGATGAAAAAACAATGTCTGATATGTAGTCGCTTATGTGAAATACTGGTAGGTATTCGACTACAACAGGGGAGACTTGAAGCCGATATCAACATTGTTTGGTATAAGATGATTTGTAGCGTTACTTTTATTTGGAGTTAGTCATTGATTGTCATTTGGCGTCATTAATACCCACAAAATTTGGTCACGTCATCTCAATAAATATGAGGGTTAGTAGGTAGAACAGATTGATTTTGATCATTCAACAAAAATTAACGACCAACCTAACAAACGTCCACTGCTGGAATTGGTAGGGCTTCCCTTCAAGTCCTGCCATATTTGCGGGACTAAACGAAAGAGTTACCGGGACCCTGGAACGCTAAGAGCTACTAAAGGAACACATGTGGGTATTAGTCAGTCTGACTTTCCCGCTCCACCCGGAGCGGGAGCAGTTACTTGATTATTTTCTACTGAAAATAAAAAACAAGCCTCCCCAAGTGTCGCCACAATGATCAGTCCTATGCGTCTTGCATCTATGGGATTCCTACGACGCTCACCAGGCCATCGGTCCACGAAGCAATGTAATCAATATAATAATACATTTTGATACAAGTGCAGAAAGTTTATCATTGCGACCGTGGAGGATTCTGCACGAACCTTAGGCGACTGTGTTATGGAGCCGAGGGCTGCAGTGACAAATGTGTACGCGTATCAAAAGACGTTTTTCAAAACACGACTCGTACGCCTGATACGATAAACAATTTTATTACAATAAAATTGTAGCAGACGAGAGCACGCGCTAGTGCGGAAAACAGTCCATTGCCTAGAGGCGGTGGGATAAGAGCAGGATTTCGAGTAAGTCTATTGAAAAATTCTTATTGATTACCTACCGCTTATATTCCAAATATATTTCTACAAATAAACACGTCTGGAGGTGTGAGATACCTTCAAATGAGAGACGAAAGTGCTCTAAGAAATACGAAATATATCCTTACTTCATATTATGCCTCTAGACTTTATTTGAATTCGGTGAAAGATGAATAGGTTATGTTTTCGAACGGCTGAAGTTACGAAGACACTGAGTAGATACGTATTTATTGGATTACAAGGAATTGTTAAAGTAAGTCTCATGTTTGTTTATTGAAATGGATCTGTGATGTAGGTAGATGTCTATTATTTATTTAGATTCGACATACGAGTTTTCAGTATTATAGCTGGCTATAGAATACTTCTTAGATTATCAGAACTGTACCTCTACCATGAGTTTTAAGCAATAGTATTCGTCGCTACTCGATATCGACGCCGTAAATATTTTGTATGGCAAATTTTGGTTCTGCAAGTGACCGCTAGAGGCGCTGCAAAATTTGCCATACAAAATATTTACGGTGTCGATATCGAGTAGCGACGAATACTATTGCTTATAACTCATGGTAGAGGTACTGATGGGTATACTTGTCAAAAGTGTCCACTTTCGCTTCTAATAAGTAACTACATGGACGGATCTTTCGCTTCACGAGTTCTGTTTTAAATAAGAATACAAATCTATGGTCCAGAATAGTTCCTACATTTTGATAAATAGGTGGAGAAAGTTTCTAATCGCGATTCGCGACATTGGCGGAATTCGCCCGAACCACAAGTGAGGGTGTTATGGGGCCGAGTGCCCACGTGCATCAAACGACGTTTTTCAATACACTTACGAAGATATCTGAGCTGTCGCGCGACTCGTGAGGGTCGCTTAGAACCCAGCCTGATACGATAATTACAATAAGTGTAGGTGAGCTCGAGCACTTTTCTGCACTAGTGAGGAAAACAGTTAATTGCTTGTCTAAAGCTGTAAGGATAAGAGCTGGTTTTCGGGTAGAAATTGTATTGGGAAAATCTTTCACATACTCAAATCTTTTACAGCTTTTAAATTAAATCGAATTAATTTTCGGATGCACCGTTTTACATATGGATTGACGTTTAACCAATGGAATTGGCAAAATGGCTGCGGGACTTCTTGTGGCGTGTAACATGTACAAGCGTTCATCACGCACATTTGCGTGCGTGATTCTAAAGTTAGCTCTGAAATATGTTATCCTGCGTTTAATGGAGACCTTTTTAATTTTTAAAGGTCCGATTTAAGGCGTGTTTTGTTCTTTTTTTACGACTACTTACAAGGTTTAGAGTTTTATTATAATTAAGGTGTTTTACGGCCAACGAAAGTTCATACTTGCAAAATATTAAATAATTTCTGATATCCGTAAAACGGTCCAGTATACGTTCCTCAAAAAAATTGAAGAAACATTATTCTGGAGACAGCTTTAAAAACATGATCACAATGAAAACATTGCGTAAACCATGTTACAGCCCATTCACGACCTTGCCGCTGTGAACGGCAGCTAAGCGTGGTGGCGGCGAGCGGTAAAATAAAAATTTAAAAATGTTCGTAGCACGCCACGAGTCGCCGTGTGGCTCATCGGCATGGTCGTGAACGGACCGTAAGATGGAGGACGATCCTCGACAGTGGAATTATAACCGACAATGTCTAATCGTGCTCTTGACGAGTGACTAAACAAAACACGGTCAGAGTCAGACATCATCAGTTCATCCATTGCTATTTAGTGTATGGCGCGATTTCTTCGAGTCTTCAGTGGCTATTTTAATTATCCGCTAATTGATTCCTAGTTGATATTGGTGTAAAATCGGTGTATTGTATCTCAGGTGTCTGCATAACTGGACAATATGTGGAATTATTTGAAACAGGCGCGATCTCGGTAAAAATGGATCTGAGAATTTTGTTGCAGTGTTGATTACCTCAGCGAAGTTTACCGAGAAGATTGATGATTGATAGATTTGCTACTAAATGCTATGAAAACCTTAGAATGAGTACATCCATAATCTAACGGTAAACACACAAAGTATTTACAAAAATTAAATCTCCATTATTCCGACTGAAGGACTCCATGGTCAAGAAATAAATAATAAAAAAAACATTGCAATCAATTCCTAGACCAAAATGTGCTCTCAAATATCGAAATTGTCCAATGAGTCTCTAGTCGGCCCCAATTTGACCAATCCAGTAAACAACTAACGGAGACCGTATGACTGGACACATCCACACTCAAAACTGCATGGTTGTTTCCTCAAAATACCATTACAGATAGTAATCTCTATGGTTCTCATTTGATTTGACGATAACAAGTTTGTTGTTTAACTTTAAAAAAAGTCAAAAGCGTTTATTTCAAATAAACCATTTACAGGCACTTTTGAAAGTTAAAGAAGTCTGTCTGTCAGAAAAATAGTGATGCTAATTGCACATTCCAAGCGTAGATCTCTATGGAGAAGAATGTGCAAGATACTTCCTTGGCACTCTTAAAGAGACCGATCCTTGAGTTTGTTTCGGTGTTTCGTCTCAGGGTAATCAGCTAGGAAACACCGGCTTCATCTAGTTTAAACTGATGAAAAATTTTACGTGTTTTTTAAAACCAATTCATTAAATATATCATTTATCATTGACCCCTTGAAATATATAGATTCATTGGTCAGACACTTGTCCTATTATATATGTTTCGTGAATTAAGTAATACGGCTAATTAACTAGCGTTTGACCTATTGTCTTAGGTTAAATCAGGTGGAAAACAGGTGTTGTATATTGTATGGCTGTAGATATATTATGACAGTTGTCATGTGTGAAATGCGATTTTACGCGTCATCAATATAGAAAAGTTTAAATGTTATGGTATCTATCTATATATATATATATAAATGAATCCCTGTTTCCCTTGGTCACGCCATCACGCGTGAACAGCTGGACCGAATTCGCTAATTATTTTTTGTTGTGTTTGGTATTGTCAGGAGAAGGTTCTTATGAAAGAAAAAATTAAGGAAATAGCGCAAAAACTTAGGAGGGTAGGTAGGGTAGGGTAGGTAGTCAGTTAACGGGAGCGAAGCCGCGGGCAAAAGCTAATACTTATAACAATAAAATTCAAAAACACGACAAAAGCGAAAACACGTTTCATACTGATGAAAACCGCGTATGATTACAGAAAATGGCTGAAATAAATAATGAATTATAACCTCATCCCAGTCTTAGTTCATTAAAAATTAACGTAGAGAGGAACAAGAGGAACAATCTAAATTGTTGCCTTATTGTTTAAATGCAGCAATTAGCAACTAGTTGCTCAGCGCTTGCTTAACGAACCACTTTGTAATTAGCAGCTGCAGTGGTGTTTTTATTAAGATGTAAGCTAATATTATAATTGGCCCCATTAAGTAGCTCTGCTTATTAAAATGAGTAGTAATCAAAGAAATACTGACAGACAGCTTTCATAATTAATTAAAAAGGGTTGAATTGTTAAAAGATAGGTATTTATTTCTAAGGTTTGACAACTTTTATAACTTTTCTACAAAACATAGACAATGATGTGGAGGAGTACTACTTTGACGCCTAATTTGTTGCTAATTTGTAAAAAAATTGTAGTTAGATTTATGTTATTACCGTAATTAAATTTCTACCTATTAGATTTATTCGTCAGATAAAACAACTACATGGAAAAAAAACCAAACGATTCTCTTTTTTACATGTACGATAAGCAATAAGAGCGCCTTTTGTACACTATTTTTTTATAAATGTTTGTCCTTTAATAAGGTAAGGTGTACAATAAAGAAAGAAAGAAATAAATAATAATAATAATAAGCACCCTATCACTATAAAAGCTCAGCAATTTTCTTCTTAAACTCCCACTAAAATATGTCATTACACCAAACAGTCTCAAATGTCAAACAGTTTAAAGTCAATCTTACAAAAACACCTAAGTTGTGTCTCAAAAAACGACTGCTAAGCAATCATTATGAAACCGTTGGGTCCTCCATTTGTATAATGTACTCACGATATCAAACACGCTCGGGTGCCCAGAACAAAGTGCCCAGATGCATACTAGAGATACTGGTAATTATTATGTAATTTCCATGATATTTTGCTGTGAATAGAGCTTGTTGAAAGACAATTGCAATTTATGCTTTTTGAACTATCTGGGTGCGTTTCTTGCTGACTTTTATAATAGGTAATGAGAATGTCAGTAGCTTTTCTCGCGTGAATGTAGAAATTAAATCCAATTAAGCTTACTCCCGAGGAGTTTCCTTGCATAATCACACCCGAAATGAGGATATTCGCAGGAGAACCAAGGTTACCGACATAACCCGAAGTATCGCCAAACTTTGGCAGTGGCCGGGGAACATTGCTCGCGGGACAGGTAGTCAATGGGGACGAAAGGTTTCAGAGGGGCGACTACGTACCGGAAGACGCAGCCTTGGAAAGCCAAAAGGTGGGCCAATAACCTGTGAGGGTCGCAGGAATCAGAAAAACGCGACACTTGGAGAGGCCTATGACCAACAGAGGACGTTTTTCGGCTGAAATGATGATGATGCCTGTCAAGGATGCCTGGAAGAGATCGCGGAATGCGATAAGGCTGCCAATTGTTTGTATTATGGACATGAGTTTTCCTTGGTTTATTTCTTATAAGTGCTAACAATAAAATGTATAGTAAATAATAAATGATGATACTCTTGGGGTATAAGTGTGTGTAGTATAAATACTCCTTCACAGGTAATCATCAATTGACTTCTGTTCTGAGTGCGAAAGGAATTATCATACTTTAACCGACTAAAACCCACTGTAGTATCCCTTCAATTGTTCTTTGCGAGTGTCACAGAAACTCTTTCGAAAAATCCGCAGCCTTGACAGGCATCATCCTTGATCATCCCCGTCAATCTCGATACCATCTATGAGCGCCCGTAGAATACTATGTGTTTTCGGTCCGGTCTTAGTCTTTACCGAACGGCGAGCAATGGGTAGCTTGCCGCCCGGCAAAGACTAGACCTGTACCTACGGCTACGATGGTCTTTTTTAAGGCGAGAAATTATCCAATGACTTTTCCCGCTCGTGAGTGGAACGGGAGGCGTGTCAGACTTTTACTGACTAAAACCCATTTCTGTTTTTCTTTGCTTTCGTTACAGGGCCTCGGGGTTCTGTTTCGCCCAAGTGCACAATCCATGACTCCAATTTTTTTTTTTATGATAGTTAAAATCATCCAATGACAAATCCCGCTTGGGTGGGGCGGGAAATAGTGTCAGACTCTTACTGACTAAAAACCTACCCTATTCCATTCATTGCCTTCGTCCCAGGGCCCTGGGTGACATTTTCACATAACCTTTGGCACCAGTAGGCCGGTCTGTCACCGGACTAACGGACAGCGAGCTGCCCATTACCCGCCGTCCGCGAGCCCGCGTCTACGGTATGGCCCCAATAGACTTCGACCCTGCTGGGCCTCTTGTTTGCAAACATATCTTTGAGCCGCACGTGGAACATTAGGCGCCGTCGATGACTCGAGCTCGGTCCGGACGATTACCGGACGGCCGGTAACCGTCCGGAACCGTACAGTGGTTGCCTCACGTTTCGATCATCTCCTTTATTAGCTTTACTGATACATAAATTCCTACTAACTGCAAATTTATATTCCGATAGTAAACTTTGTGTATAAAACACCTAAAATACTCCAAAACACAGCTTTATTTGTTTGTCCGCGTCTGGTAATTAGGATTTAGGAACTGTCTGGATTATCTCGTGTCTTGCGAATAAATAAAAAACAAATTAGATTGTGCTAGCGTAGCTACAGGTAACTTTTTCTATTTACCCTCTTTACTGCTTTTTGTTTGGATTTATCGACTTATTTTTGCGTCAATTGATAAAAAAGTAATAATTTCTTAATTCTTAGGACGCCGGCGTCCGCACACCTATTGTCTTTCTATTGTGTCTCTAATTACGGTATTCAAAAGGTTAAATTAGATACTTAGGTATATATTTTCTATATATATCTAAAAGTTACCGTGGCCCTGGAACGCAAAGGGCAACTGAAGGAACCTAGGGGGATTTTAGTCAGTAAAAGTTTGTCCCTCTCTATTGAAGATTTCCAACTCAAAACAGAAGATCACACTTTCACAAATTTCATCATCATCATTTCAGCCGAAGGGCATCCACTGTTGGAGATAGACCTCCCCCAAGTGTCGCCACAACCCGAGCATAGCCCTTTCCATTGCCCTTTGGGTGACTTTAAGTCTTCTGATGAGGCTCATTGTAAGCGACCAAGCGTCATAAGTTTAGTTAAACATAAACCTCTAAATTACACATTAAAACACCCTAATAAATAACACTTTAAATTGTTAAGATGTCGCTTAATTTGAGAACGCAAGCGTCGTCACGCAATCAGTTAGTCGGCGTATAAAAACGTAACGTTTCAAGTTACGTTACGTTTTACGATGTCACGCCACGTGTGACACACGACTGCTGTAGATTCCGTGAGCATTTTAGGGTTGAACTCTTGTAGATTCCGTAAGCATTATAGGGTTGAAATCTTTTTAAAGTACTTTCTTATGACACTGAAATGTTGTTGAGTACCTTACAAATGGGAGCTGAAATTCGTTTGAAGGGTTTTTATGTTTGCGATTGATTTTGTTTGCCTATTGAGTGTTAAAGGAAAGGACTAGCTACAGTCAATGACTTTAGCTGCGTAGAAGTAGAAAATTGTCCTAAAGAAACATACTCCCTTTGACTATTTTAGGTCAAAGCTTAAGCATAATAAGCTTTATAATGGTTTCACTGCTGGGACTCAAACTTCCTCTCTAGGAGAAAGAATATCCTTTTATGCTGTAGCTCCGGGTAGACCTAAGAGCCGGGAGAGCTTTCTTCGCTGCACACAGACCATTCGGAATCGACTATCCGTGGTGAGATGTAAGTTGTGGGACACCGCTCATTACTGCCCGACTTCGATCAACACCGGGAACATCTGTAACTCGGATGCGATCTGCAGTGGCCTTTATAGAAAGCGATCAGATTGGTCACCCAAGTAGGTCGCTGCAAACACAACCTGGCAAAACTAAGCCCTCCTTTGTACCTTTGTTTGCATGATGATTAAATAAATAAAGCTGCTGGTAGAAGCTAGTCTGTTATACACACCACCAAGAGGAACTCCAAAAATGAATTGCTAGAATTTGACGTGGAATGTTAACTCAATTTAGGCTCAAATGCTTCAAAAAAATTCAGAACGCGTCTTTTTTCATTTTGCCATTGTTGACGGGTACCGGAATGAACCGTTGGTCCTCAGATAAACTGATTACGTCATTGTAAAAGCTGAAGCCTTTTCTACAATAGCTTTCTAAATTGCCCTTTCATTCCTGAAAGTCATCCGTACCCTGAAACGTTTTCGGAAGGTAGAAAATGTCTTATTCTATTTTTTTTTGTGGATTGGTTGGACGTGACGATAAATATTTCCAGATATATGTTTTGGGAACGCTTTTTCAGATATACTTAGACTTGTGTTATGTTTGAAATTACCTGGTGTCCGAGATTTTTTGTACTAGGCTCATAGAAAAGCACAATGCCATTTGGTCGCAAATTCAATAAGCTTATTTTTGGATGAAAACTTTTTTTTTTTCAAAAAAAAATGTGGCCAAACTTTTCCACGATACAGGAGTAATTCCAAGTGTGGGGCAAAGTTTTTTTTTTAATTAATACAGTTGGCAGCAATGAGTTAAGTACCGTACTTTCGGTCGGAGGCACGGATGATTCCCTGTATGTTAAAACCGTTACCCATCCATAAATTGACCTTTGTAAACGTTACTTAACCACGGAGATCGATTCTTGCGACTTTTATTATTTTAGCCAGGACCTCTTTCGACGAAGACGCATTGTGTGTACTAAAAAAATCTCAATTTAGACGAAACTGTAAAAAGGGCACTCTGCTCAACGAATTCTTTCGACGATAGTCTAGTCATTAAAAAAATCACTCCTAATTATCTTCTAATTTCTACCGAGGCATAGCCATTACTATGGGCATGCATTTTTAATCAACTTTCCCATTTTATTCCAAAGGAACGAAGAACTTTCGTATATATACCTAATATGTGTAGCGACATCTATGGCGCCACAAAGAAAATAAAAAAATCGAAATTTTGCATCGCGCAAATAAGAGTTTTCCGCTCGATTCCTACTAAAAAGTCGATGAATGAGCGCATCCTTACTGTCGTCGCGTATTATCGCGCCCTCACTAGCGTCTTTGACAGTTGAGAATTTTACGCGCCCTTTTCACGGTGTTATACTTTTTGAATAGTTAAAAGTTATAATTAAAGGTTTTATGTGTTAAAACTGCGCTTTTTCTGGGTGTTTCAATATCGTGCGGATTTCATCACGCATGCTTAACCCTCGCAAATGTCCTTTTCATCCAAGTATTTATTGTAATGCGTGGAATACGCACGCTGGATGCGGGCCGTGATATCAGGTAGTATCCCCGCATGCAGAACAAATCCGCATGCGTGATGAAACCTGCACGAAATTTAAAACACCCTATACTCGTAGAACATACCTAAATAATAGCTCGAAATCACAAGAACTTTCTGTTTTTATATTTTTTTTTTGCTATCGGATCAGAAACTCCAGATAAGTTTAGGTACCTTTAACAAACATATAATAATAATAATAATATTCTCGGCGATTGTACCGATAGTCGTGTCGGGTAATGGCTTAATAGCCAAGAGCCTCGACCAACACCTTAGGAGGCTCTCGTTAGGCGGCTGGATCAAGGGCTTGATTCAGAAAGCGGTACTCCTGGACACGGCTCGTTTTGTTAGGAGGTTCCTTTCTCTGGAGCCCTGACCGCCGGTAGCTTGGACCCTGTTCCCGATACCGGTACATATTTTTTATATTTTAAAATGTTTTTTTTAATGACTTTTTTTAAAGAAATATTTAAAAATATTATAAAATATTTATTTCAGATATTCAATTAATTATCCATAACTACAGTTGTTGTTAGTATCATAATAACTTGTAAAAACTATGTTATTAAACAAATACAAAAACTGATTAGTAACACAAAAACTTACAACTATGTTAGTAAACAGTCTTTACAGGGGTATGTAGCTGGCTTAAGGACCAGATAATACGAATAATTCCAAATACAAGCATCTTTTTTACTAGCAATTTATTTAATTAATAAATAAAATAAACCACAAAAACGGTTGTGCCATAAAATTACGATATACCTACAAAAACTTTACAACCCATAATAAAATTAATAATTTGGCAGTCTACCTAGGTAGACAGAATTCGGTTCTGCTGAATCAATCCAAACCAATAGATGTTATCTTAATTTAAGATCATATCGGCTATCAGAGACTTTACGACCTAGTCCACCTTGATTAGATCTTAGTCTCAGATTTGGCTGAGTTATAAAACAAACAAGTTTTACGTTTCTTTGGAGCAGTGGCGTAGCTAGACCCACAGGGGCCCATATTAAAACTCCCACAGGGACCCCGTATAAAAAATGGTGCTTTGTTTTTTATAAATGCTTGGTTTACTTTACGAGACGGTTGTGGATAATTTGTTGCGAATTTTTACCTACGTCGGGGCCAGTGGCGGATTACCTATACCTATAGCAAAAGTAGCAAATGCTACGGGCCCCGCACATTCGGGGTCCCCGCACCTTCGGGGCGCCGCGCTTTCAGAGGCCCGCGCCACTTGATCGTTACAAAAATTAGTTAATGTATCTACATTACATGAAATCTAAATACAGCTGATTACACATAAAATATTTTATTTAATCTATCTTAATAGAAAAAGGTCTACCTAGGGGGCCCCTTATCGAATTGCTACAGGCCCCGCACTTACTTAATCCGCCACTGGTTGGGGCCCTTGTAGCGCGGGGGCCCCGTATAGTTGATACGGCAGATACGGCGGTAGCTACGCCCCTGCTTTGGAGATTAATTGTTTCCCGCGGTTTCACCCACGTTTTTAGTTACTGCTCTACTCTTGTTGGTTGTAGTGTAAATTATATATAAAAGGGAAATACCACTCACTGATTAATCACGAAATATCAGAAACTATAACACCTATAAACTTAAAATTTGGCAGGATTCTTATGGGGTGTAGACATCCGCTAAGAACGGATTTTACGAAACTCAACCTTCTAAGGGGTAAGCCGACTTTCACGCGTATTAAATTTTGGTCGTTTTAATCCCGCGGAGGATCGATTCGGTACATGAAACCCTATCGATTTGTAAAGATAAAAATGGAAAATAAAGTACTTTTTTTAAAACTCGAAGTAATTTACGAGTTTCAATAGTAAAAGTTAAGGGTGCGTCATGGGGTTGACGAGGCCTTTGAACACATGGGGCAACAGAAAGCTCACAGGCTGGTTTTACTCGGTAAAAACATGGGAAAGTGGGAAATCATCAAATAATTTTTCGGTTCTGGCTAGAGCGATTTCCCACGTAGATAAAACAAAAAAAAGGTGGTGACGACGAAATTAAAACTGTTAATGTCATTTCAGGGGCTAATATTTTAAGTAATAAAGTTTTCCACGACCGAAACAAATAGGGATAATATGTTAAAGTAAATCATCTTCACACTTCCCGAACTTAAATTACCCGACTGACTGAACGTGTCTTGAAAACAAGCGAAGAAAATTACAAGCACGATTTGAACAAAGTTTCTGATATTCTACTCATACGGAATCATATTTGCGAATGATTTCTTTTGTTAACAAATAAACTAAAACATACCTTTCTAAAACTGGTTTTTTTTTTGAGCCGGGAAATCACCTCACCGCTCTGGGGTGTAGCTGGAGAGCGCGTCAGATTTTTACTGACTAAAACTAAACCTTTGTCCCATCAGTTGCCTGTGTTCCAGACCCATGATATATCCTTTTCAGAACCAATCCCATGGCCCTAGCAGGCATCGTGAGCTACACTGACGTGTTTCTTATGGTGGCGAATTCTATGTTTTAATTGCCACAAATAATTCGCCAACAACAACCTAAAATTTAACTGCAAATTACAAATTCCCCAACATTTGAAATTCACAAGTTTAACTGACGTATCCCCCTTAAGTGCCACCATCTTTAAACTAACTTAAAGCGACGTTTGCAATGACCCTGTCGTAAAACCTAAAACTATAAAACTTAGAAAAAGCATTACCATATGTGCAAAAGTAATAAAAACACTGTTATCCACAGAAATATTGGCCATTGCGATATGTTCCTGACACTAAAATTATACTGATATAAGAATTTTAAAGGATATGAAAACATCTTTTAATATTTCATGTTTTATTGAGTTTGTTTTAATACGCTTTATTTTTAAACATCGAACATAAAAGAATTTGTTATTGATGCAGAATTTTATATCCGCTTTTAAAAGTCTGATAAATGTGTGGCAAGGTTCCAAATATTTGAATGATTGGACCAGGAGAACTTGCCATTCAAAGTAGGTTTTTTTTAGGACTGTGAAATTGTTCGTAAAGCTTACCTGAAACTGAAGGAACCTGGTTAGGTTTTAGTCAGTAAAAATTTGACACTCCCTCTCGCTACTCGGGAGTTATTAGATGAATTGTCAGCCCAAAAAAATGTTTTATATGTCAGTTTGGAGTAATAGATTCCTCTGGCGGTGCTTGCGGGACACGTCGAGCCTTAAGAAAAACATCGTAACCGTAAAAAAATTAATGGGTATTTATTTTCGAATTTAAACGCCTATATGGAGTATATGGATATCTAATAAATAAAAATCTCGTATCACAGTGTTTGTTATTGAACTACTCTGAAAAGGCTTGATCAATTATCTATTATGATTTTTTTTTTTCTGTATGTTGAGGCGATAGGTTGGGAATAGGTAGTGAGCTATTTTTTTATCCTCCTATCCTATCCCCTTTTTTATGTGATACTTAATTTATATGGCACAATAACGAATAACAAGTTAGCCAGCATCGTTATATAAAAATGTTAAGACATGTTATTCATAATATACTACTGATACCTAGGAATCTATGCGGTGGGCAATGGGTAGCTCGCTGTCCGTCCATCCAGTAACAGACCGGTCCGAGCTCATGTCGTCTACGGCGCGCACTGTTCCCGCGCGCCTCAAGGAGTTGTCAGCAAACTGTAGGGGTCCAGCGGGGCCGAAGCCTACTGGGGCCAAAAGTTATGTGAGAATGTCACCACGGGCCCCGGGATAAAGGCAATGAATGGAAGGGTAGGTTTTTAGTCGGTAAGAGTCTGACACTATTTCCCGCCCCACCCAAGGGCGCGATTTGTCATTGGATGATTTTACCTACCATAAAAAAAACCTTTTAGCATAATTCCTACCTATTAAATACTTTTTAATTAGGAAAGAAAACTTCTAAATATAAATAATGTGAATAGTAGCTTCCAACGATCTTCCTGAAAAGGCTCGACATAATCTACCCAACAGTTATAAAGTACGCGGCAAATAAGTTGAACCCGTTGCTATGGTTGCGCGCAGCCTCCCACTTCGATTGAGACCTGAAAATCGGTTACTGCGCATTCAAGGTCAATCGCCATTTTGGTTCAAATTATATCCCGCTTATTTGTCTTTGTATTAATACAATAATAATGATAGAGAGGAAGATACCACCAAGAAGACAACGCAAAAAGATAATGACGTGTTTGCAGACAGGTACCTACTTCATTATTTTTATATTCACACTTAATTTATAAGCATCTAAAACACTTAATTAAATTCCTAATTCCGTTAATGTGATTAAAAAAATTTAATAACATCTCCCATCAATATCAATTAGGAATCTGTTATAAAAAATACTGTAATATCATCCTAATGTTAGTTTTATTACTAGTGTTAGTTAGTCATTCTATAAAAAAACTAAGTAGGGAACTTTAATTTTTAAGTTTATTTACCGTGGTTCTGTAGGTCTATCTTATTTCGATGGATAAAAAAAAAGGTTAAATGCAATTTTGCCGTTTTCTGATATAAGTAATAAAAAATAAAAGTACAATATCATATTCCCACAACATTCTAATTCTTTTAGTCAGTTTTTTTTTTTTCAGTATTATAAGAGCGAAAAATAATAAATAATTTCCGTAATTATTTTTGCCATATTGTTAAATAAGTTATTTTTTAGTTTTCAATTATTATAAGATGTTTTTTTTTATTTTTTAGTCTTGACCTTGCCAGACTGAATAAAAAAGATAACTGAAATTAAAATACAGTTTATGGGAAAACCCATCAGATATGTATTTACTTAATTCGTTATATATAAACATATCAAACGGAAGCTCACATTGCATTCGGCTACCAAATACCCAACACAAATAAAAAAAAGTACACAAGCAATTAACAAACATTGCAACCAAAAATCTAAACTAGTACACCCGAGTTTACCGATGTCCTAAATTCGTGACGTTTCTATTTTAACTTCCTGGCCGGTTCCTGTTTGAATTTCAGGACATGAGTTTATTCGTTAAATCTGACCACTTTCAACCGTTCCTAACAAAGTTTAGAAACAGTTCCTGTTATCGAAATGAACTGACAGCCGGCGTCGCGGATGTAGTAGACAACCTAGACGACTTGGTTGTCTATGGTCACAAGGTGGAATGTTATGCCCGTTTCACACATGGCCTGACAGGGAAACTGTGTTTTTTTGTAAATAATTTGTGCGTCTATTTTAAATAGAATAAACGTATTTTCTTTCTTTTTTTATTTTTTTATGAAAAATTATTTTATTAAGATTGACCATATGATAAATTAGTTGGCTTGATAAAAAAAAGCACGAATCTGACCCTACCTTACGATTTCAAACGTGTTTATCTACGAGATAACGTCACGACAATATTTTGTTTATTTGCCAGTTAAATTATAAAATAACGAAGCTTATTTTTAAAGAAGTCTGGCAAAAACAAAAATATTGAATTAAATTAAGTACTACGTTTTTATTATAAATATAAAATCGCTGTTACTGGGCCGCGAAGTCGACATACTCGTAGACCCGAGCTAGTACCTACAAAATAATCTATGACTACAACACCTCAATGTGAATTTCATTTTCATTGTCAGAACCCTAAAAACTTGGCATAAAAGAATTAAATAGATCTATCATTGTCATTCGTAAATACAACCATTGTTTTTGCCTGTACCCAAACGCTTGCTAATGAAAAACCACTCTTAATACATCGTAATATAAGTGTTTAATGAGAGGGTAGTCAGAAAAACGTGTCGGTTACAGAAATAGGGAGTAAATTGTGGGAAAAATACAGAGGTGTCCGAATAATAAGGCGGTATGAACAAATTACTCATTCAGAATGACAGCTCCCGTGTAAAATGCATAACTATGCTTTGGATGGTGTTATGCACAGCTAGTCAGTTGCGTCTTTGTTTAGTTCAGAATAAAAATTCAACGTCCGTTATTCAGCTTGAAATGTGTCAAAAGCGGACGCAGTGCGATAGTTTTTCAGTATTCGCAGCGGGTGAAACTTCTTTTTGAGAAAAAAAATACGGTCCTTTTCTGATTTGAAAATTGATGCAGCGTTGAATATAGCTCTGTAGGTTTCTCCCTTGAATATTTACTGGTAAGCGACAGCGCCAGCCTAACTAGTCCTGCGATTTTGGAGTTCAAATAATAAAAATTGCATTTCTTTGAGTAATTTTGCCTGTCTTTGGACAGTAACACGACTTATATGTTTAGATTTCAATGATCAATTAACAATCTGAAATCTAACTTGTCTTTTTTTTTTGAGTATGGGAAATCGTTAAATAACTGCTTGCACTTTGGGTTGAACGAAAGGGCGAAAATTTTTCCGAATCGCAAAAACGTTTTTTTTTGTGACGTAACTACAAAATAGTTTTCAGATTTTTTCCTATAGGTACTTATGCTATAAAACCTTGCTAAATTTCAGGATTCGAGGTTAACGGAAGTACCTTCTAAATTTTGAGTCCCTTGAGAGCGTTAAAATAAACGTTTTTTTGCGATATAAACGGCCGTATCTTTTATTCTCGTCAACTTAGAAGTTTGATTTTTTCACAGCTTCAAGGTACCTTAAACCCGAGTAAATGGTTTTAATTTCAACTCGATACCTCCACGCGATCGTGAGATAGAGGATCTTGACAGACAGACGGGCAACAAACTGATCCTATAAGGGATCCGTTTTTAACTCTGAGTTACGGAACCCTAAAAAAGAAATCGATATCACTGGTTCATTGGCTTTCAGTTATTTCGAACAAACCGATCCTATTGTTAGTATTACCTCACATATACATATCTCCTCATAATGATTTCCGTCAAATGTACAGAGTATACAAAGCTAATAACTCGACCCCGTCTCCGAGACTAATTCAAAGCCTGATGATGCCATTAGTCCGGGAGCCACTATTTTTTTTCCAACATTAAAATCATAGCTTTTTGTTCATACACAAACATTTGGTCCAGCGGAAGTAATATCAAAATTCTTAGATGTGTTCTGTGTATGTAAGTTGATTAGATGAAAAAAAAATGATATTCGATTAATTTTTTTGTCTTGTATGTAGTGGTAATTGAAGATGTTATAACTAAATAAAGTTGTTGGACACGGTTGGTATAAAAAATGTAATTATCTAATAGAATCTGTTGACCTTTAGGTGATGCTAAAGATTTTGCAATACGAGAATTAGTTATGGATGCTGATATGATATTGTAACTTACAATAAATAATCTTACTTACAATTTGTAAGTTTAAAATTGTACATCTGCAGGTCTAAAAAGGCCACTTTTGTAGAATCATAATATGAATCATTTTTTAATCAATTACTCCATCCGTTCCAAGAAGTAAAACCAGGCAATTACTGACGAAAACCCCTTCCGTGTTCATCCAGGAGCCCATTGCGGTCAAAGAGCATAATAACTCATTCGAACAATTCCGCATTTCTACCAATCTATCCTAGAGTATTAATGTTTTCTACATTTGTTTAATGGCAGTCGTACTTCACAATAATTTTACTGTTTTCAAACCCAACTTGACCGCTGACGACTTAATATCCCGCTGGGCTTCTGGTCATCAACTAAGCGTTAATTATGGGAAACTCAGTCATTACCTCATGTGGGCCATAGGCTTGTAATTTTCTGTCTATTATACGAGTACCCACTTTAGTATTAGTGATGTTCTGGATACCTGTAACCGCGGATATCCGCGGCAGAAAAATCTGTATCCGTATCCGTTACACTTTTTATGGATCATTTACGGATTTTTAACCTTATTAATTAATTGACATGAATTGAATCATCTATAAATTATAATATAATATAATAATAATATAACATTCCACAACTATCACACAACGTGGTCTAGTCCCAAGCTAAGCAGAGCTTGTGTTATTGGTACTAGACAACTGATAAACATACTTATATATTTCTAAATACATACATATTATAGATAAATTACACCCAGACACAGAACAAATGATCATGCTCATCGCACAAACAGTCAGGCATAGCAGTCAGGGCCACTAAGCACTAGACCAACCGGCCTGTCAAATTGCTAAGCGAGAACTACATTAGATCGACGCACACGCGGTGCACGCCTGATTTGTACGTAAAGTCGCATCGCGTGGCGTGGATATAATGTAGCTCTACAAATCAAGTCGCCATATAAAATTTATGGATATCGGCGTATGTGGCCTATGTGGCCCTAATGTAGTTTTACCTTTATCGTAGTGAGTTAACATACCAATAGTACGCACGTAACTGAAAGGAACTAAATCAACTATATAACATATAAACACTTACTGTAGTTTAAGAAGTTATTATATTTTAAATATCTTAATAATTAGATAAATTTTGTAAAGTTGTAAGGATTTTTTTTTAAACCGATTGAGTAAGAAAGTTAAGATCCGTAACTGCGGATCTACATTTTTATTTGCCCGGCACATCACTACTTGGTATGTTATGCGTGGCGATCTTAAGCACAATGGTTAACCGACTTTTTTGCGCTGGCATCATTAACGCATGAACTGATGTGACATTTAAATGTGACATGTGTCATAGATCTTGATTGTGTGAAGCATTTGAATCTGATTGGCGATTTCTATCACAGAAGGCTGAATAGATTCCGCTCGCAGTTATTTTACTTCTGATTGTCATAATAATGTAAAATACGCTTTCAGCTATCAATTTAGTAAAAAGCTGTATAGCTAGAGGGTAGAGTTTATTTTAAGTTTTGTTCCTTAAATTCGCAATCAATTCATACTAAATAATAAATGCGAAAGAAACTCTGTCTGTTACATCTTCACTTTGTAAACGAATTCGTATGAAACACACACATGTAGACCATTTCTTGGAATAGGACGTAAAGTACTTTTTATCTTGGAATTATCTCTTATACCTTCAGCAAATTGATTTTGAACGGTGATTTGAACAGTATCATATCAAGCCCTAAGTGTGACTCACCCGAACAATAACACGCAAGTACTGTAAACTACTCAACAAGAATTCTTGTATCATATTGCGCACGCGATTGGCGGGACATAGTGACAAGCGAGTTCTTGTTTTAAAACAAATGACAGTTGTCTATAACCGACGCGTGCTTAAATCAAAAACACTTCACATTGTGAGCTGTGACGTCACTTTTAATGTTCTGTGCTCAATGAGCTTCTTTCATGTCGATGGTAGACGGCAACTGTTTTTTGTTTGGCCAGAAAAAGTATAATTGCGGCGCCTCGTCTATGGTTTCACAGTTATGTCGAAACAGTCTGTTACTGGCTTTGGTCCTGGCTGGTTTGGAAAATTAGAAGTGGCCACCTTAGTGTAGATGTGGACTACGGTCTGTACCAGAATGTTTTGTATCCTTTCCCAAAAATTCAGAAACGGTAGAGGCACTACTAGAGTGCCTAGTGCAAGTTTGTTTTCAATAACTCGCAATCAGCGCGTGCCTAGAACGAGTTTGCTTTACGTCAACGTGATGGACATGATTATGACGTTCAACGCTCCGATTGGCGCATACCAAGCTCTTAACCAATCAGAGAGCCGAACTCGGTGCCCGTTTCGATCACGTTAACGTTAAAACAAATCGCGCTCATCACACGATCCGCGTAGGCGTTTTCGATCAACATATTCATCGCTACCTTACAATAATCTGTTAAACTCTCAAACATTATTTAGTTCATTACCAAGGTGTCTACATTCGAGTTATCTATAAGAACCATCTTTTTCATAAACAACAGTTGCCTTAATCTATATATAATGGTTTCACATGTCTTGCTTGTAATTGCTACGGGGTAGACTTTTTCGTTCATATTTTATGGTACAGTGAATTTTTGTTTGGGCTAAGTTTGAAGAGGTGGCGTTAAATCCTGTTTATAGTAAGCAACTACGTGACCTGCTCCGGCTTTACAGAGCTACAAATTATATATTGAAAACCACATCATAATCCTTTGCGTGGTTTTGTTTCCTCCTCAACCGACACTACTACTTTGTGTAGTGTCATCATTTTCCGGCCATTCCACGGGTCGTAGCATAATGTCATATAAGCTGTACTATTCATAGTGAATCTAGCTATCACCTACAGAAAGATTTTTTTCCAATCCGACTCTTTCACTTTATTAATTAGTATGGATATAGTCTACTGTCTTCGTCTCGAAGAATTTACCTTTTAAATGTTAACAATACGAGTAAACCTGAAATTTCTGGAAACTATCTTCCCTAAATAAGCTAACTCACAAAATTCACTCTCTTTTTATAATATGAGTTAAGACAGCAAAACTGATGGGCCCAGAAAGGCCGATGCCAGCTAGGGTTGCTAGAATTATCGAAAGAGTTTGGCCTACTTAGAAAAGGTCTATGGACGCGTAGCTTCATAGACGTGTATTCATCCTTATATGCTTGGTGTACGCCTGCGTGAAGTGTATACATACAAAACTATGAAACTGTAGACGAAGCTGCAACGACACGTCGACAGATTGTAAAGTGTCAACTGACAGAACGCAAGGTATTTAGTCAGTAAACCTCTCCACCCAAAACGGGAGTCTAAATTATTTTCATATGATAGCCCACCTTAAAAAAAAGACTTGAATTATCGCTACCTTTTATAACTTGACCCACCATGGGCGGGTCACATCCCATGCCTGTTAGGGGCGTGCCGTAATGCCGGTTTTGATTAGATTTCTACAAATTAGTTTCTTTAAATTGTGTTTTAGTTATTAAATTCCTTTTTTTGTGTATGACTAACGCCGTTTTTATTCGCCCAGTCATATTTCTATTTTCAGATTGAATCTGTAAATATAATAATATGTTAATTTTATGGTTATCATTAATTTGAATCTGATTTATTTGGAGATGTTTCATTGTATTGCCGATTTGTTATTATGTTGAGGAATTCGTAGGTTTTAGAATTTACATAATTTTGATTTAAATATAAGATACATAAATATTTATTCTGTCTTCTATAGCTTTTGTCCAAAGTAAGTTAGTGAAGTTTGCAATTTTGAGTTGTTTGTTGAAAATCAGGTTCTGCTCCAAGTTTATCTCTCGGGGATATTATTAGGTACTTGTTATGCTTTCAAGAATTGCCAAGTAATATTTTTTCTTGCATTACTTTTTTTATGGTAGGTAAAATCATCAAATCATCCGCCCATGGGCGGGGCGGGAGATAGTGTCAGACCCTTACTGACTAAAAACCTACCCTGCTCCTTTCATTGCCTTCGTTCGAGGGCCCCATTTCATTTGCCTTAATTTCAAAAAAATATTTAATAAAGTTCATCATCATTATGATTTACCTATTTATGTTACGTTTAAAGCTTTTTACTGTAGCTGGTATTTTTTCTCACAGTTTGTGCATTTAGCCCAGTGTCCGTTCCGTTTCTGTTCCGGTTCCGTACCCAAAGGGACCCTATTACTAAGACTTCGCTGTCTGCCCGTCCGTCTGTCTGTCACCAGGCTGTGTCTCAAGAACCGCGAAAGCTAAACAGTTAAAATTTTCACAGATGATGTATTTCTGTTGCCACTATAACGGCAAATAATAAAAACAAAAAAATAAAAATAAGTGGGGCTCTCCTACGACTAACGTGATTTTTTGTCGTTTTTTTGACGGTACGGAACCCTTCGAGCGCGAATCCGACTCGCACTTGACTGTTTTTTTTTATTACAGATTACAGCCACATTGCCATTAGAATGCAGATGTAACACATTCTAATGTGTTTTTTTAGTATTTTTCAACAAACGTAGCGACTTAGCTTATCGAGAAAGCTAATACTAAAATAAAATTCTCAGTACCAGTTTACCAAGGTTGCACCTGTTTTCATACTTTTTCATATTATTCAGACAACTACACCATTTATATTCGTACGCCACACTACTTACCAATAAATTACTTGAATCATACATACATAATTGAATCATACACACTCATTGAATTTAACTCGATAATATTCGGCCACTTTGGGCTGAAAAAAAAAACCAAGAAAGACAATATAATGTCCTAAATAACAGTTCCATTTATACTCAATCAACTTTTAAACTAACCATTATTTTTCTCTTTCCAGGTACGTCCATCTGAAGAACCACAGCTAAAGAAATGTTGAGCATCTTTTATAATTTTCTTTTTTATTTTATTTTTATGGTAGATAAAATCAGCAAATGACAAATTCCGCCCTTGGGTGGGGCGGATCGTGGTTGACCAAAAGGAAATAGCATGGGATGTCCATAGGAATTGGCAAGATGTAACCCAGAGCTGGGAACAAAAAAAAACTTTAAGTAAACGTCAGCTGAGCGAGGCCAATGAACTGTAGGTAGTTAGTACGCAAAGACCGACAATTACCTATAAGGTCATTGACTCGTTTAGTTAAAGAAATTAATTTCGTAATACGAGTTTTAGAGAGAGAAAAAGTACTTTATTTTTAATTTTATCTTTACAAATCGATAGTGTTTTTATGTACCAGATCGACCCTCCGCGGGATTAAAAAATAGGTATACCGATTCATTGCTAATTGGTAGCTTGTGGTTCGCTCTAATTATATCTATGGCATGATGATTAGGAAACGTATCTAATTTAATTGCTATTATAAATTAATTGGACCAATAATTAACTGGCCTTCGGTTGAAATTATGATGTTTTCAGGTTGGTGATAGTTTATTTGCAGTTGCATTGATTATAACTTGATTAAAAAGAATAACTGTGTTGTAGGGATTTTTTTCCTAACCTGTTTATAAAAAAAAAACTTTATTTCAGACCGTGGTCCATATTTTGTTAGTAATAATCGCACACCTTAAAAAAACTATGTTAGTAAAAACATTATTGTTATATTATTATTATAATTGTAATTCATTTTTAGCAGCAAAAGGCTGATATGCTATAATAATACAATCTGTCTTATAATATTCCCACTGTTGGGACTCAGGCTTTCTCTCTAGGAGAGGGAATGGGTTGTAATCCACCACGCGGGCCCAGTGCGGATTGGTGAATGTCACATGTCTTTGAATTTTAATTTAATAGGAAAACGGTGTCTTAGTTATTTTTGCTTCCCTGTCTCAAATTTTTCCAATGTGGATTTTTAGCTTTCCAAACCTGGAGTTTACTTTCAAAATTAACTGGACAAAGTGATGAAATGGTTATGTAAACATCACACTACAGTATTCCACTGCTGGTATCTACTGCTACCAGCCACCCTGCCAAGATCTTCGCCTTATCTAATTTGAGGTCGCCCTGAGCTAATATGCTATCTATATCAGCTGATAGTCTGATATCCATTCAAGATCATATCTCTCTAACTGTCATCGGTGTTACCGCATATTTGAACAGCTCTACTCATTCTGTGGGTTTTGTCATTCACTTTGTTTCTTAAAACAACTACATGTAACTTCATTCACACTTTTGAATTGCACCGTCATGATGAATATGTCAAATGCTTGCACTGTCTGGACAGGTCCATGCAATCCGAGTGGTCCTCAAAAAACATTTTTTTTTTTTAATAATATAAACTAGTGCTTGACTGCGATCCCGCCTGATGGTAAGCAGTGATGCAATCGTTGATGGTGAATAGCACTAGCTTATGAAGAGCCTATTCATTTTAACCTTGAAGGAACCTAAATTATAATCGGACGGAAAGACCGCTGCAGGCAAATTGTTTAAGTTTTTCGATGTGCGTGGTATAAACGACGCCGGCGACGAGGCGAACCGCTCTAGTCCGGATCTTAGACTTTAAAAGAGACTTAGCCTGAGAAGAACCACCGAAATAACCTCGGAGGGAGTTTATTTCGGTGTTTCTTCTCAGGCTAGCTAGGAAACAAGGACCTCATATTGTTAAAATTGACGAAAAAACTGACGTGTAAAAGCAATTTATAAATTTTCAAAATAATATAATTTGTACGTCCTTGCAATTTCTATACCTGTAGTTCTGTATAGTCAATTCACGTCTGAATTTGGAAAAAAAAACCCTTAAACACTTTTCTTCATTTCTACCCCCAATTTAGGCCAGAATCACACCCTTTTCTCAACACAGGAGGCGTGGTTAGTGGTCACCATGTGGTCCAGGGGTCCATTTTATTGCCGTGTCGGGTCCGGCTTACAAATCGTATTAGAAAACGGGGACTATCGTGTTTTAGACCTGTTGATTTGTTTGCGGAATTGCGTTTATTTTAAGTAGTTATCTATTGCCATATTGATTAATCATTTGAATACCGTAATCAGAGACACAATAGAAAGACAATAGGTGCGCGAATGCCGGCGTTCGCTTGGGGCTTGTGTAATTAAGAAGTATTTATTGATTAATGTTAATAACCTTATCGGAAATTATATGTTTGAGCCGTTTGCGGTTGGAACACTAGGGCCATGGGGTCCGAGTGTTCATCGAATTGCGCGTGATATCAGCAAAGAGCTGGTCGACCAGAGGGCTGGACTTTATTTCGGTCAACGAATCAGCATTGCCATCCAACGTGTCAATGCTGCCAGCATTCTGGGCACTTTTCCCATTGACATTGATGTGGATGAATTTTTCGACTCTTCGTGTGACCAGAGGGCTGGGCTTTTCTTCGGTCAACGAATCAGCATTGCCATCCAACGTGTCAATGCTGCCAGCATTCAGGGCACTTTTCCCATTGATATTGATGTGGATGAATTTCTTGATGCCTAATTCCTTTTTCTTTATAATATTTACCTTTTAAGTTATAATATTAATTAGTTTAGAAATTCATTAAGGAGGTATGTATAAAATGTAATGTAGATCATAGGCTTATGGCTATGTAATACCAGACGCATAAGACGACCTTCAAAGTCAAGTAGGGCACATCCTCACGCCCCAGCCGCCGCGACAGGAAGACTTGGTTGTAAGCGCGGGCTTGCAGACGACGACCATTGAGTAGCTCGCCGTCCGCCCGCCTGTTAGTAGAAACTTATCTCAAAAGAACATAATCCCGGTAAAAAAAGAAACAAACTTACACACATACACTCACAAATTTTCGCCTTTATATTATTACTAATGTGATTAAATATGGCCATAAAAATATTCCTTGTTCTATTTAGTTACTATCACAAACTTCTGAACTGCTTTCTCTGAAGGATGAACCATAAAGAATCTTTTAACGACCTGTCGTTAACTTTAAGTGTTTTCTTTCAAAGTTTTCAAAGCTGTCCTTGATTTTTAACGATTCAAAGGTTCAAAATCTTTTTCGAAATGTCAAAAATATATGTACCTCATGGTAACCACACACGTTACAGTATACTTGCGCAAGTTAAGACTTGCACAAGTATACTGAAACGTGTGTTTTGCAGAAATTTGCGCAAGTATCTTCCAAATCCAAATTAAATAAAAACAGCGGAAGATAGATGTCTCGCCTCTAGACCGCTGAAATTGTGCCTATATGGCACGATTTCACATCTGTCGCGACGATCACACACATTCGGCGGCTAACGCTATTTCGCTCGCACGGCAGTGCCGGCTCTTGTCACCGTCCTTGTCTATCAGTGACTACAGGTAGTGTAGATGTGTGAGTTTCGAGTCCAGGTTTTCTGACTGCGATGTTAGCGCGTAACAGATTTTTAACAGACTTTTATTGACTAAAACACAGCCTATGTCTTACATATAGAAAAAAAAAATAATCTTACAGTCCAGTATTAAACCATTAGATGAGTGTGGACGAAAAGAGAGCGAGGTTCAGAGGACTGAGGGGACTCTCCTCTGATGGGACTGCTGGTAATAATACCTTTTCAACAATAAAATAACAATTTTCTACCGTGACCCGAATTTTAAATAAAACAGACGCTTTGTATTTTTAGCGCGTTTTTTGAGAGGTCAATTGAAAACACGTGATTTTTCAACGTAATAGGAACCCTTATTTTTTTTTATTGAAATAAATTGATTTTAACGTTACATTTTGTGAGAAATCGTTTTAATAAAATGAAGTTATTTTAGTTTGAAATGGAAATACCTTTATTGGTTTTTACTGAGATTTTTTATTCGCAGGCAGGGTTATCTATATACACCGCAGGTCATTGGTCTCGCCCAGCTGTTGTTTACTTAAAAAAATTAATTTCATACATGGGTATATATATCAATACGAATTTTAGATAAAAAGCACTACATTTTTTAATTTTATATTTAAAAATCGATAGTGTTTCATCGACACTCCACAGGATTACAACGTTTAAAAAGGTGTATATAAGCGAAATACTACTCACTGACACCTACAAAGGGGCCCCTGAAGGAGGTAATACGGGGGTTGGACGTTTCTATGGAGAAACCGATTTTCACACGGGCGGAGCCGCTGGCAGAAGCTAGTATCTGATATAAATAATAAATAAATAAATAATAAATAAACAACTCGTGTCACAGTGTTTTTACCGCACACCTAAAAATTCAAATAAAAACTATCTTCGCTAGAAAATAAAACAGAATTATTTATTTTTTAAAATCTCGCCAATCATGGAACGAGGGTAGTCTTAAAATAATATAATCAAAGTTGGGCGCACCAATGTTATTAGGTTTAGTATCTAATAAATTAAATTTCAGATTTTTTTGCTCTTTTATATATCAAATTATTCATGTCAGATTTTTCTCTGCTAATATTTTAGTTTTAACTTAATTTTTTAAAGTAAATTGCTAAGAACATTCATGTTAAACGGAGAATAAAAAATAAATTATTTTTAGGTAACCAATAAGGTTAAGTCGAAAATAGCCTTTTAGACAATCTAGAGCTGTTTCACTCTTGAGATAGATGCTAACTTTATGAATTATATATACAGTGAAACCTAGTTAGGAGGGCTCTGGATATGTGGGAAAACTCTGCTCATAAAATTATAACGAGTTCCCCACATTTTAGCATTGAAATGTGGCTGTTATGTAAAATAATAAACATAAATAGTTGATTTAGAATTTTTCTGTTTATCTCTTATATATACTTGAGTCTTTTCAGCTATAAGCAAGTATGTGGTAGTGATTGTGTAAGCAGGTCAATATAGTGTTTTTCAATTTTTGAAGCGAAAGTTCTTTCTCCTCGGTGTTAGTGAGAATTAGGGACCTCAGTCCCTGGTCTCCACGAAAATTTAAGAAACAGTTTCGCCGCCAAAATTTAAAAAATTGAAAAATGTGAATATTTACCCAAGTGTATGTGGGACAATTAATAAATGGAAGGAAAAAGGAACTACTTCTGTGAAAAAATATTAGTTACAATTGTTTACTAGCTTCTCCCAGCGGCTTCGTCTGTTTCCACTGTGTCTATGTCACTGAGTGACAAAGTAGCATTCTATTGGTGAAAAAAAAATTTAAAATTCGTTCAGCAGCTTTTGAGTTTTTTCATCACAAACAAAAATACAAAATTTTTCCTCTTCGTCTGTTTGGGTTTGTCTCTTTGTGTCTACTCCCGCTGTTGGGTGGAGCGATAGAGCGTTTCAAACTCAAGATAAGTCTTTCAAAAGTTTCCGCAGATTTTTCCTTTAATGAAATTATTGACCATTTGGTCGATTTTTGATCAAGCCTACAGAAATCATACGGCCAAAGTCTATTCATGTACATTCACCCGTTGTCCTTAGACGATGACAAATGGTTAACTAATCACATGTCCAGAGCTTCCTGACTTGTCATTTTATGAACGTACTTAAGAGCTATTACTTGGTGTTGTGTATGTACATATTGTATCTGTGAGTATGCCACAGAGCCAATAATGTCCACGCCGTCGAATAGAGATGCCATTAATGTTATAAAGGCGAAATTTTGTTAGTGTGGGTATATATTTGTTACTTGTTCACGGTCGAACGGCTGAAAGAATTTCGATAAAACTTCGTATACGGGTACACTTGGAATACATCCACGACATGGTCTACTCGTCTGCCAAATTTTATCTAACGCCGTTTAGCCGTTTGAGTGTGAAGAACTAAGAAACATACACTTATGGATTTATAATATTAGTGTGATTATTGTGATTGGTTCGTATTTGACCACTATCTCATCTGATGGTGAGCGATGATTTGGTCGACGATGGAGCACGTTGGCCTCGAAATACCTAACCAAAAACCTCTCAGGTTGTAGCTGTAATATCTCTTCCTTAGCCGAATACACAATGCCATCTCTAGCGTGATCGCTGCGTTGATTCTGTACTCTGTGGTTGAAACTATCAAAGGCATCTCCTCCATAGTTTGTGTTCAAACAGCGGAGTTACCTCAGCGGCAGGTGATATTTGAATGGGAGTTAATATTTGCATCAGAACGGTGTAGAAATATTAATTGTCTACCGGAATGTATGGCAAAAGAATGGAGACGGGAGTCAAGGCTAAAATTATGATATTGTCGACGTAGTTTATTTTTTCTTTCAATACGCTATTCGATAAATATTATAGTTCTGCTGTACATGTTACTAATTTTATCCGCGTCTTTGGCTACTGCGCTCCTTCCATGAGCCGTCGCATGATGTTGTTATATGAACCAGGCTATCCCAAACAGAAAACAATCCAATCTGACTAGTAGTTCTAGAGGTTAGCGCGTATAAACCAACAGAAAACACTTACTCTTTGTGATAAAAATTGTGGTGTATGGTAGTTAATAATTAGGCTAAGTGGGTAGCAGTTAAATTGGGATATAGTCGTTTTGTTTATTGTTGATAGGTTCGCGCTTGATCGCTATCTCACCTGATGGAAAGCGACGATGCGGTCGACGATGGAGCGTCCTTACCTAGAAGTAACCTATTCACTCTTGACTTAAAGGTTCCCGGGTTGTAGCCATCAGGAAACAGACTCCGGAGGAGAGGTTATTGTGAAGGTGCGCCAGTCTGTGAATATACACTCTGCCATTAACGTTGTTTGATTTCGCTTCTTGCTATCAAGTACCCATGCTATGTATTTCTCAGTAATATATTATTTACTAGCTTTTTCCGCGACTTTATCTGCGTGAGATTTTTTTGCAGACATAAACTCGAAGTCAGATAAAAGTAGCCTATATCCTTTCTTGTGGTTCGAGCATACTCTGTGCAAATATACTAGTATTTTGTATCACCTACTTCCTTGATTTTACAAATGTAATTTCAATTCCTTCTCAACTGCTGACCAGAATATATAAAACTTGGCTTGGCTTGTAAATTTAATACTTCTTCAATTTGCAGTACACAGCAGACTACCCCCATTTTATTCTATTTTAAGTCTTACAGTCCACCCCAAGGTTGTCTGGTAGATATAGCTGTTAGCGTTAAGACCGCCATTGTACCCATAGATTTAAGTTTGTTTAATATTTTTTGTTACTATTTTGGTGTACAATAAAGTTTCTTCAATTCAATTCTATTCTATTCTTGTCTTATGTCTATCCAAGACGTGTCCTGCATCACACTTTTTTTTTTTTTTTTTACGGTAGGTAAAATCATCCAATGACAAATCCCGCCCTTGGGCGGAGCGGGAAATAGTGTCAGACTCTTACTGACTAAAAACCTACCCTGTTCCTTCCCTGCCTTGATTCCAGGGCCCTGGTATGCATTTTCATACCTTCCCAGAGCCCCAGACTAGGCCTCGACCCTACTGGGCCCCTACGGTTTGCTGACAACTCCTTGAGGCGCACGGGAACAGTGCGCGCCGTAAACGACTTGGGCTCGGTCCGGTCTGTTACCGGACAAACGGACAGCGAGCTACCCATTGCCCGCCGTCCGCAAGCCCGCGTCTACGGTGGCCGGAAATTTGGATCGGAGTTACGGCGGCGGCTGCGGCGTGAACGCCGTTGCCTGATACGGTCAGCCTCCTCCTTTGCTAGCATTACTGCTTCGCAGAAGGAGGCGACCGCCTGCCACTCCTCCTCGCTCCTGAGCATGGCTTGAACCAAGCCCCGGCGCGAGAGATCGCCTCCGATTGCCCCCACGAGGACACGGCGATGCTCTTCCCAAGCGGGGCACACCTCTACCGTGTGCTCCACCGTGTCCACCGGGCGTTCCGCACAGTGACGACACCCGGGCGTCACCTCCGCACGGATCTTGTACAGGTACGGCCCGAACTTGCCATGTTCGGTTAGTACCTGCGCCATGCGGAAGGTTACGACGCCGTGAGGCCTTTCCAGCCACGCCTCAAAGAGGGGCCTTACCGCCTCGATCGTGGCGTGCCCAGCACAGGGTTGCGACAGTCGTTCTCGCCATTTCACCATGAGATCTCGCCGGAACTCTGTCCGCCAAGCCGCGACTTGTCGCGGCAGCGGGGATTCGCCCCGGCGTTGCATCTCCACGCGCAGATCGTGCATGCGTGCAAGGACTGTTGCCTCCAGATCCCATGGTGGCAGGCCAGCAAGGAGGCTCGCCGCTTCGCGGGACACCGTGCGGTATCCCCGAATCATCCGTATGGCCATGACCCTCTGGCAGGCGTTCAGCAGGGCCGCCGGTCGCCTTCACAGCGTCGGCGCTCACACAGGCGCCCCGTAAAGGGCCATGGACCGAACGATGCCAGCGTAGAGCCTCCGGCAGGAGGCGTCTGGACCCCCCAGGTTCGGCAGGAGCCGCTTGAGTGCAGCCGAAGTCCGATTAAGTTGGGGAGCCAAACGTCGGAAGTGCGCCTCGAAGTTCCACCGGCTGTCGAGGACGAGTCCCAGGTACTTCATCGTCGACCCGACGCCGATGTGAACTCCTCCTACCGTTAATTGGGAACCCGGTGGTGGCGCGTACCGAGGGCCGTGAAAGCACATGGCCTCGGACTTGTGCAATGCCACCTCGAGTCCCAACTGCTGGATCCTCTCCACGACTGTCGCAACCCCGCGCGTCGCTAGTTCGACCGCCGCCTGCTGCATCACACTTGGAAGTTCTGAAAGAGTCATCTTGATCCTATAACACAAAAGGCTACTGAAGGACAAGAGTAAGTTTTAGTTAACAAAAGCAGGACAAACTCTCTCGCTCCACCCTAAACCGAGACCCTGGAACCAAGGCAGGGAAGGAACAGGGTAGGTTTTTTGTTAGTCTGACAGTATTTCCCGCTCCGTCCAAGGGCAGGATTTGTCATTGAATGATTTTACTAACTATAAAAAAAAATCTTTTGCGGAAGTTATTGGATGATTCCTACCTTGAACAAAAACAAACTAGCAAATAAAACAATAATCACAAACTGCATATTCATCTTACACAAAGCGAAGCTACATCCAAAACGTTGCACGTCGTAAGTTTTACGTGTGTTCACGTAAATAACGTTTCGCAGGAGAGCTGAACAAAACAATCGTGTCATTGAGAACAAGAGTGTTGCAGGAATACAAATGGTTTGTTCCACTTGTGACTGAGAGTCCGTTACTTACACTTAGGTGTTATTTTTTTTTTATGGTAGGTAAAATCATCCAATGACAAATCCCGCCCTTGGGCGGAGCGGGAAGTAGTGTCAGACTCTTACTGACTAAAAACCTACCCCGTTCCTTCGTAGCCTATCGTGCCGGGGCCGGGTATTCCTTTCGGAAATTAACCCATGACCCCAGTAGGCTTCGACCCTGCCTGCCTGCAGTTGGCATGCTGGACCTCTTCGGATTTACACTTAGGTGTGGAGCTTAAGCGGCGATGCGGTCGACGATGGAGCGCGCTTACCTAGAAGTAACCTATTCACTTTTGACATAAAAATTCCCGGGTTTTAGGCATCAGGAAACACAGACTCCGGCAATGAATTACATTTCTTAGCTGTACGCACAAGAATGTGTTCCCAAAATGTTTTGTGCGTAGGTATAGGTGGGATGTCTACCATTTACTGGTTTTTTTTTTATGATAGGTAAAATCATCCAATGACAAATCCCGCCCTTAGGCGGAGCGGGAAGTAGTGTCAGACTCTTACTCACTAAAACCTTCCTATTCCTTCGTTGCCTATCGTGCCGGGGCCGGGTATTCCTTTCGGAAGCTGACCCAAGACCCCAGTAGGCTTCGACCCTGCCTGCATGCAGCTAGCAGGCTGGGCCTTTACGGTTTGCTGACAGCTCCTTGAGGCGCGCCGGAACAGAACGCGCCGTCGACGACTTGGGCTCGGTCCGGTCGGTTACCGAACGATCGGACAGCGTGCTACCCATTGCACGCCGCCCGCAAGCCCGCGCCTACGGTGGCAACATTTAGTGGTGGCGCATCGCCGTACGCGCCGTACGGCTAGGCGGAATTAAGCTATGTAATTCCGACACATACACCCCGAAATGCAACCGGTAGAAAACCGACAGGCTAGCAACTCGGTGTCGATGCTCAAGATTGTGAAGCCTCGACTCGGCAAGTGCATCATCGCCAATCGCGATTCGTCGGCAGCTGCGCCCCTGGTAGCTACATTTTAGGTATGAATTCGACAGCTGTCACCCGCACCATCCTATATTTATAATGCTATAACAAACAAAGTTAATACTTTACTTTGATCAAAACGTACCCACAGATTAATGATTGCCTTTGTCAAGTATCAAAATGGATTCCATAATTACTAGTATACCACTTTACCAAGTTCAGGCTGTCACTTTCAGAATACATTCTCGTTATCTGATTCCTCAACAGGAATTAGCGATGTCACCCTGTTTCCGACAAACAAAGGGTCTTCATAATCTGTGATTACGAACTTCCAGTCTACACGTGTATTTACATCCACGCTTAGTTTATAGTTATATAAGCATTATGTCCTAAAACTGGATTAATAATAATAATGTCTTTAATTCGGGTGGCATCTTACGTTAGCTGGGCGAGTTCAATGAACTGTAGGTAGTTAGTACGCAACGACCTACAACTACCTACAAGGTCATTGACTGGTTAACTTAAAGAAATTAATTTCGTACATGCATAGTACTTTTTTAACTAAAACGCGAATAATAAACGCATGTACGAAATTAATTTCTTTGCCTTCCGCGGGATTAAAACGACTAAAATTTAACGGTGCTTAGATGTTTAGCTTAGATTTTAAGTTAAAGGGGTAATGAATATTGCTGAAAATAATTATAGAAAAAAAGTCAGCAAGTAAAGAAAAAAGCTATTTTACAAACAATAAAAATAGGACAGCTGATGTTCATCCTTTTTTTCCTCGAAGGCCGATTGTAACATACGCTTGTACAACTTGAATGACCTTGAAAAACGTTAATAGTCGTATTGTACACACGGGTGTACGAAATTAATTCGGCCGAAAATTTTGGTTTCTATATCTTTATTTTTCATGGAAAAAAAAAACAGCAAGTTTTGTTTTATGTAATTATTACGTAATTGGCCCCTTATTAGAAATAAGGGGGCAATTACGTAATAATAATACCACCTGGCGTGCGATGGCAACGTATTTTAAATAAAAAAGCGGTGTCTATGTGTGCGTTGCTCGAGCGCAAGACGTATGTGGACTGTCTTTTATACTATCTCTCTTTTGTTCTGAAAGCCATTGCAATTGATTGGGTAAATAAAATAAACTTTCGTAAAATAAAGCGATGTAAAACTCGTAAACTGTGATCAATATTTTTAATAGAATCATAAACAAAAGCGCCAAAGGGAACAAACCATTCAGAACGTCTACAATTCTAAATTCATTTTGCTTCCCGTGTCTAGTAAATAAACAGACGGCGAGATCCCGTGATGACACAGCGCGCTCGTGTCAAGATCGTGTCAGTTCGGGTTAGTTCGTGCATCTTCGGGCGTTCTGTCGGGTGGGTTTGAAAATGATATGCGTAAGTGGAATGAGAGCTTTTTGTTGTTTTATTTTTTTAGGTTGTGATTTTATTGGCAGTGAAATAAGTCAGCATTCTAAGTTGACTGGTAGAGAATGCCTTGGGCATTAGTCCAAGGCGACTTTCTTTTAGAAAGATTTTGTTTTTTTTTGTTACATTGTTCTATCTTACTCCTGGGCAAAGTCCAGCCTCCATTTTCCATCTTTCGCGGGCCTGCGCTCTCTTCTGAAGATATTAAAAAATTAGAAGTATTTGATGTATTATAAAAAAAAATCTAACCTCTGTGGTTTCTGGTTCATTTCTCGATGCCATACACTAATCTGCATGTTTCTCATATGATTTGACCATTAAATGTTTGGACTTTAAACTAGAAAGAAAATAGAAAATAGACTTAATGAGCTAAGATAGTTTAAATTGACGTATAAAAGTATTTTTAAACCGAAACGAAAAAATGTAGTCGTCCGGAGTCGACATGAACTTATATTTATTTGTTTTTACTTTTTTTTTGTTTGTGTTTCAACGATGAGATATTAGTATCTCATTGTTGGAACCCGAACAAAAACTAGCGACTAGACTAGGGCAGTGACAGCTATCACCAAGGTAAAATTAAATAACTATAGTGAACATCACATCATCTTAAATAGGTAATTTATTAATTATATTATTTGACTATATTGTGCGTACAGCTAAGGAGTGGAATTTCCCGTCGGAGTCTGTGTTTCCTGCTAGCTATAACCTAGGTACGAATCTTTAAGTCAAGAGTGAATAGATTACTTCTAGGCAAGCGTACTCCATCGTCGGCCACATCATCGCTTACCATCAGGTGAGATAGTGGTCAAACGTAAGCGGTGTAAAAAAAAATCGATCGTTTCACAAAAACATGAAACAGATACGAATAAAACTCAAATGAGATTTGTAATCACATAAAAATGAAGAGACAACAACTACGCCCTAGTTATAGCGACAAAAACAATATAATAGGGGGCCCTCGTAAAAATAACATAAAAATAAATGATTTTCTTTATTCAATACAATACAGTTTCACCTTACGTCCCTAGAAGGTTTTTATGGTAAAAAATAACAGAATCCGATACTTCGATTTGTATTCCCCTTGCCGCTGGGAGATTCTGTTTTTTTTTTACGTTCTGCCTCCCCCTCTTTCTTTTAATACGGTGGAGGGTAGATTTAAGGTAGAGGAGAAAGCGGTGTGTTCATAATCCATTGAAATCCTTTTCAAAAGATTATTGAGGGTGTTTTTAATATAGTGCGGGTTTCATAACGCATGCGGAATTGCCCCGCATGCGGGGCTGCTGCCCGCTATCATGCCCTGCATCGCTCATGCTATTGCATGCACTACAATAAATGCTTGTATGAAAAGGACATTTGCAGGAGCTACGCGTGCGGCGCAATCCCGCATGCGTGATGAAAACAGCAGGCTATTAGAACACTTTCGCTCACCAGTGCTCTCCTCGGCCAACACTAATCTCCTCGGCCAACACTACTCTCACTCGGCCACCACACGCTGTCTGTATGTGAGCCAGTATAACCTATCAATCTGTAGCGACATCTATGTCGTCACAAATGAACTAATCCTGCATCGCGCAAGTAACATTCTCCGCGCGATTTGAACATATAGAACAGCCTGAAATCATGTATCGGGCAGCAGCCCACCAGATAAAACACCGTCTGGTCGGAGAATCCTCCCTTTTCAACGGAGGTATGTGGAAACTCCTCAGCTTTATAATATTGTATCTAAGATGAGTTTTTTTCTTAAGTGTACGTATAGAATTAGTTTCGTTTTATTTTGATCATTATTGATATTAGTTAATAAAGTACTCAATAGATATAATTTATATAAACAATACTTAACTATATTACAGTAAAATAATAAAAACTCTACGCTAACTACGACTAACTAAAATATGGCGTCAAAAAACTCTTCCGCATCGCTGTCAATCGGCAATGTGGCCAAACGGCGGCTTATCCTCTGTCCGAGGTAAAAGCAAGCTTAGAATCAGTTAAGTTTTTAAAACGTTTAACTGTTCATACGTTTTTGTATTGGCTTCTTTACAAAGAAGCCATGAATGACGAAATTTCATTCAAGCGATCCATTCAGTAGTAGACATAAAAACGCGCTGTTTGAAAATAACCTTTTCAAAAAATAAATGTAACTCAATTTCGTCTATGGCATCAATAGTCGCAAACTCTACATATAAATGGCTTACAAAGCCGTACACAAAAAAATAAATTACGCCTGAAGTATTTATAAACCTTAACCAATTCAAGATCTTATCGTAAGTATTTCTTCTGAATCATAGAACACAAAGTAACTAGCCTATCTGGTTCTAATCTTACGCAAGATTTTCGCTCATAACTTGGGCCAGGACAAAGAGTAGACCCCGGTCAATGTTTATAGAGGAAAATGGCCATTCTGACTGTAAATAAGCCAAAGTACATCTCAATTGCACAGCAACTGGACGTCAAACGACATTTAGGAGCATATAAACGTGTTTTGCATCAGAATTAACTGTCTCTATTGATTTATTTATATGCCAAGCTCGAATAAACAACAAATTCTGATCTGTTGTACAAATGAGGAACTGGAGTCCTAAAATTTTTATGACATTTAGGTGTGTACGGTTCGCTGGTTGTTACTATTTTATTTCGGTTCGTAATTTGGTCTTGGTGAATGAAATGCGTATGCTTAACATTTACATTTTTTCTTTGGAATTTGGGTTCTCCTGTGTTGCGGTTAAAAATCTGAAGACGTTACTCGAACTAGACTAGAGCACTGTCTTTATCAAGTACCTAACTGATAATTTATTTATATATATAAAAGCGAAATACAGCTCATTGATCAGTCACGAAATCTCAGAAACTGTAACACCTACAAACTTAAAATTTGACTGGTTCCTTTTAGGGTCCCAAGGCCTTTTACCTCGGTCAGAGATTAAATGTCGCCAGCCTTTTGGGAACCCTTCCAGTCGACAGCGATGCGGAGGTGTTTTTTGACGCCATATTTTAGTTAGTCTTTAGTGCTGAAAATTAGGTAACTTTGCAATAGTTCTTAACTACGACTTAATGTGTAGAAAGGGCAAGGAAGTTAAAATGTTTCCCGCAAAAAATTTAGAACCGCGTATGTTTTTTTTAGTTAAAAGTAAGTTAAAAACCAGCATAGGTATTTATATGGAGCATTTGTAATTTAATAATTTAGGTGTCTTCAAGGCCAGCGTGAATAGGCTCTTAATAAACTAGTGCGCTTCACCACCAACGATTGCATCACTCCTTAGGTACCTGACCGTGAGGTCGCAGTCAAGCACTAATGTATACGAGTATCAATAAACTAAAAAAATCCTATTACAAGAATTCAAGTCTAAAAAACCAGCTAAATTCTACTTTAAAACCCGAGGATTTTTCTTGTAACACCTTTTCGCCACAATCTGAGATCGGACGTTTTTTTTAAACTGCCAGGTACAATTGTAATTCCGAGCGCGCTACGAGCAGGTGATGGTAGATACGACAAACCGTTTTAGGTTCGTGTCGGAGAGATCCTCCGATATGTCGGTGTGTGAGGGAAATTGTGGGACAATGTACGGTTTTTGGTATGGAAGTGTGAATTTAACGAGTTTTGTTCTTAAAAGGCATGGTAAATGGTTGTTTTTACGTTCATCTTATTTATTTTAAACGTAGGAATTACATCTGTATCGTGGATGCATTCACAAACATATAAACTCTCATACACAAGACACCCAGACCGCAAATATCGCAATGTGTTGTTTACAACTCCTCTGCATCGCTGTCGACTGGAAATATACCCAAAATGTTGGCAGCATTACTCTCAATGCTTATCACCTGTCCAAGTTAAAAGCCTAGTCCGTACCTAATTTCAATCACAAACTGGTTTTGCTTAAGAGTAAGCAAAATTTTAAAAACGTTGGTCCGACTAGATCCGCACTGCTCTTGGTCCCACGGTATATGGGGCCTTTCAGTCCGCCAGAGACCAGAATAGGAGGAGGAACATAAGAGCGAAAATTATGAAGCAGTGGTCACGACCCGCAAGGAGGACAAAATTTAAATTTAAATTTTGAATGTAGAACAGTTCATCTCTACACAAATCACCCGCTTTCAAAACTTTAATAAGCCACATTTTCCTCTGCAAATCTAAATTAGAGAACAAAACTCAAACTACCGTGGTCCAGGGTTGATTAAAATTAGTTAGTTGACTCAACTAAAGCTAAAACATGCCCCACTGAGTACACAGAGGCTAAACACGTGGAAGTGTAAGCACTTGCCGAAGATATAATGGAAATCGCTTTACAAATGCTGTTGTTGGTGTAAGTTAGGAGATTTAGTGAGGATTGTTACTGTTCTATGGCGTTCACAAGAGCCGGGAGATCTCACTTTATGGATTGTTTTTTTTTCTATTCAGTAATTTTAACGTACGTGTGGCAGTTGGACTATTTTCTGCAGCCAACCTAAATGTCCTTAATCTGTTTGATTACTGACAAATATGCTTGCACTTAATAGACAGGTCCACTCAAATCTGTGCGGTTCTTTTCTTGAAGTCCATCTTAGACTGTAATCTACATGGTGCTTACATGACCACCATATGACCAGTGCGTGTTTGCTATGTGGACTTTAAAAGAGAATTCTCTCTGAGTTTATTACGGTGTTCTTTTCGGGGAAGCGGCCAGGAAACACCGAAATGTAAAAGTGTTTTTAAAACCTATTTGCAAACGGCCGTCTTGAAGGCACTTGTTGGTGAGCAATGATGTTGACACTGGAGATCATTTTACAACCTCTTCAGGAATGTACCCGAATGGTGGATTGATATACAGAGAGGGTTCTAGATATTCTATAATAGGTCATGTAGACCCTTCCATGTGCGGATGATGATCACTGGAATTTCGCCTTTAAAAGAGAGCTCAACTCAAGTTTATTGATTTATTTCTTCTCAGCTCAAGTCAGCTGGCGTTGGCCTTATCATTTTCCGAAAGTTCGAAACTTCCGATCGATTTTGCATCTCCGATTCCGATTTCGATTAGGATAAAATTTTATCGGAAGTACAAGCAAGATTATATTTGTAGCGCAGTAAACCTCCCTCCACATTGCCTTTTGTCGATTACTCTTTCTCTTGTTGTTTCGTTTCGTATTTGGAATGTTGTGAATTCTCTCTTCATATACACTTATTCATGTTTTTGATTTGTTTTAGTTGTTTCCTTTGACCCTTCTGCCTCTAACTTCGATATCAGTTCTGATATTACCATTTCCGCTACACCCCTACTTTATACCACCAATGTTTTAAGTTGCATCCGAAACTTATGGCCTAACGTCTTTCATATTTCGGCCACTGTGTTCTAAACCTCATTTACCCTGACCCAGTAGCCAAAATGATTTCGAAAACCGCCCGCCATTTTCTCATAACCCACATCCCGGCTTGTCCAGCGCCCCGGGGTACACGACCGTCCCAGCGTATAATTCGATTTAGATAGATGTTACAAAGACTCCACTGACTTAGCTACGGGTCCAAAGGCTCCCTAACTAGCTTACCATTACACTGAAGTGAAAAATGAATAGATAACTTTTACTCGAGCAGAAAGTGAGGATTTCGGTTTTGTAACTTCGCTTCTGCGTCGTTTTTTGTCTTCGTGAGGGTTTAGTTTGTGGGTGATGTGATTTGTGGGTTTCTTTGTGAGAGAATGCATCAGCACCAGCTTTGAGTGCATTAGTTACTGATGCTGACGTTTTGTGAAAATAATACTTTGTTGGTTTCTATGGAAAGATTGTTATGGATTGGTTGGTGTTTGCGTAGTTCTTTTTTTAAGGTTCCGTGAGCAAAGGGTGCTAACGGGACCCTATTAGTAGTACGTCCGGCTGTCATTAGTGTTAAAAACATTATTGTTGTTTTAATGAACTCTCAAAGTATTGGACCGACCTTAAAAATTCTTTGACCAGTAAAATGCTACTTTGTCACTTAGTGGCATAGACTATATTATATTTTCTGACTCTCAACAACTCTCAAATATTATATTTTATGACAATCTCACTGATTAATCACAAATTCTCAGAAACTATAACACCTACAAATTTAATATTTGGCAGGTAGGTTCCTTATAGGGTGTAGACGTCCACTAAGTACAGATTTTACGAAACTCTTCCCTTCAAGAAGGTAAAACAGGGTTTGGAAGTTAGTATGGGGAAAGCGACTTTCAAGCGGGCAAGGTCGCTGGCAGAAGCGTTTCGTTTAAAGATCTTTCCCCGAAATGCAAGAAAAAAAATCCAGCTCACACATAGCTATATTTCTGACATCCACTTAATTTGCAATGGGGAGCACGCTGTCCGATCGTCCGGTAACCGACCGGACCGAGCCCAAGTCGTCGACGGCGTTTACTGTTCCCGCGCGCCTCAAGGAGCTGTCACCAAACCTTAGAGGCCCAGCCTGCTAGCTGCAGGCAGGCAGGGTCGAAGCCTGCTTGGGTCATGGGTCAGCTTCCGAAAGCAAGCTCAAACCCCGGCATGATAGGCAACGAAGGAACGGGGTAGGTTTTTAGTCAGTAAGAGTCTGACACTACTTCCCGCTCCGCCAAAGGACGGGATTTGTCATTGGATGATTTTACCTACCATAAAATAAAACCTCTTAATTTGTACTACTAAGTCCTCAAAGCAAATACTTTTATCATATTTTCAGTCAATCAAGAATAGATCTATTTCAAACCCAACTTGATTAGATTTCCGAACTCTTTCAACGACCTAACTCTGTTCCACTCAAATGGACCTTGATTGATTGATGAACTCCAAAGTAACTTAGTTAAGGGTTGCCAGACTCAGTAACTGGGTTATCATTACCGGTAATAGATTATTATGTTTGTCAGTTTTGCGTGTACAGTAACTGTATGTTTGAAAAGGAATTGTTTGTTTTGGTATAGTTTTTATTTATTTATTTAATCTTCATGTACAATAGTGGTACATAGGCGGACTTAATGCAACAAGGCATTCTCTACCAGTCAACCTTTGGATTATAAAGACAAAACTGTGGTAGGTGTGCACAATAAATAAATAACTGATTTTTCAAATATAATATAGTATCATTAAATACTTATAATAATAAAACTACGCATATATGCGGACTTAATAGGACTTAAAATATGACAATTCTGACGAAGACCGAACTAAAGTTGAGAGCATTTCAAATAGTAAGTAGTTCCGAATTTTACGCGTGAAGGAAAATTTACTTTCAGCTTTTTTAGTTTTGTGAAGTGGAGGGATGAAAAGCACTACTTTTATTACTAGAAGAGTTATCAGATAAGATAGTGGTTTTACGCAAGCCTATCCATAATTACAGAAATATTTACTAATTTTAAAAGAAAATTGAGGAACCAAAAAGAAAATCAAGACTTGGGCCGTGGGGTCCGAGTGCTCAAACGCTTTTTAAAGAATCATCCAAACGCTTAGTTGACACATGGCGTGACCCAAGCATGGCGTGGCTTTTACCTCGATCAGAGATTAAGCATTGCCATACAACGTGGCAATGCCGCCAGCCTTTTGGGCACACTTCCAGTCGGCAGCGATGCGGAGGAGTTTTATGACGCCATATTTTAGTTAGCTTAGCTTTTAGTGTTTATATATTTTGAATTAGTTAAGTGTTGTTATGTAATGATTGTGTATTTGTGCAATGAAAAGATATTAAATAATGAGTTATAATGTGAAAAAATAATTCATGCATGAGGATATTTACATTATTTTAAAAAGAGACCTGCAATTGTCGTTTGATAACCTTTTTACTTTAAAACTCAAATTAGTGTTAGCTCAAATATATGTAATTAGTTATCCACCATCACGACCCGTGCTCGCTTGTTGGATTACGAGCCATTCCCTTACCTAGAGAAGAAGCCTGAGTCCCAGCAGTGGGAACGTATATTTTCATTCAAAAAAAGGCAGAGAGGAGAGGGAGCGGGGAGAGGGAAGGTATATCTCGTATGTCTTCTAAATTTTCTTGAAACACAATCAAACTACCATCCGACTAAGTTCTAAACTGTTATGAAAATGTCAGTTTCATCCACATTTTTACCTCATTTGACTCTAGCTTATTTCCTTTATGTACAACAAGTTTTGGAAGGACAAGCAAAGTTCCGTTTTGTTGGCAAATAGTTTAGTTTATCCTATTTTTTACTAACATGAAAATGATAATCACCGCTTCAGTGCCATCTTCTGAACTACAAAATATTGCCAGGCTTCTTCTCTTCAATAAAACTTATTGAAAGTCAAAATATTTGTTCTCTCCTAAAATCGCATACCCGAGGTTTTCACTCTAAGTGCTTGCTTAAGGAGACGCGGCGCGTCGGGCGGTCCTCGTACATTGCCATATGTTTGTGTTTGCGCATGCGATGACGCGGCCCGCTGCTGCAATGTACGACGAACACCTAACGCGCCGCGTATCCGTAAACAAGCACTAAACTGTCGATATAAGTTACAGCCAGGCTAATGTGCGTGATTCAGTTAGAGTGAGACAATCTGATTAAGTCCGTTAAACAAAAAGGTAGACAGTCTGCAGACTTCCCAGGTAATCTGCAAACTAACAGCCAAGCATACGGTTAAGTTAAAAAACAATCAAAACATTTTTTTGTTTGAATTAACCATTAGAATTAATTGTAGGTAATTATTCAATATCTGATAATCTAAATTTTGATGACATTTAACATGATGAATGAATAAAATTTAGGGCACCCCCACACGGACAGGTTAGGTTATAAAGCTAAGGTGGGAGCAAAACGGAGCGGAGTTTTCGGCTTACTCTTCATGGTTATTTCATTTGTAACCATCCAGAAGTTGGAGCCGCTGAGCTCTGTATATTTAGCTGGGGATAAAAGTATTTTGCTTCCGCTATTCAATTACAAATTAAATATTCCCATCCGCTTACACTTCATCCAGCTTAATCCCTGTCCACATAAACCTTTAGCAGAATACGTAGGAGCAGGTCTAGGTATCACCGTTGCCAAGTAATGCAGTTAAATCTAAGTTCAGGCGCAGACAAGCGTTTTAACTCAGCGAGTGCCGCATTTTGCAGATAAAACTGTCTTTAAACTTTAGTACACGATACTCTCTACTTTTTCACCTGCCAACCGGATAATCCCGGGATTCTGTGCCGGGACTGAGAAGCGTAGTGTGGGGCGTTTTGGAAAGTTTCGTGTGTTTAAGGTCATTGGTTATTTGTTTTTTTCTTGTCAATGGTTTTGGCTTGGATACAAGTCTTTTAAGCCATGTCTTTGTATGAATATTTCTTTAGTTTAGCGTTAGAATATGGATGTACAGATTATAGTGTTTTTCTAATATAAGTCAACCTTCTTAACAAAATTTGCTGATATAGCTAAAAACTGCAACTACTTCTCAGCTCTATGTTACCAAGATTGCGCCTGTTTCAATGATTCCACATATTGTCCAGTTGTGACGCCCGGGTGTCGTCACTGTGCGGAACGCCCGGTGGACACGGTGGAGCACACGGTAGAGGTCTGCCCCGCTTGGGAAGAGCATCGCCGTGTCCTCGTGGGGGCGATCGGCGGCGATCTCTCGCGCCGGGGCTTGGTTCAAGCCATGCTCCGGAGCGAGGAGGAGTGGCAGGCGGTCGCCTCCTTCTGCGAAGCAGTAATGCTAGCAAAGGAGGAGGCTGACCGTATCAGGCAACGGCGCTCTCGCCGCAGCCGCCGCCGTAATTCCGATCCAAATTTCCGGCCACCGTAGACGCGGGCTTGCGGACGGCGGGCAATGGGTAGCTCGCTGTCCGTTTGTACGGTAACAGACCGGACCAAGCCCAAGTCGTTTACGGCGCGCACTGTTCCCGTGCGCCTCAAGGAGTTGTCAGCAAACCGTAGGGGCCCAGTAGGGTCGAGGCCTAGTCTGGGGCTCTGGGAAGGTATGAAAATGCATACCAGGGCCCTGGAACCAAGGCAGGGAAGGAACAGGGTAGGTTTTTAGTCAGTAAGAGTCTGACACTATTTCCCGCTCCGCCCAAAGGCGGGATTTGTCATTGGATGATTTTACCTACCGTAAAAAAAAAAAAAAAACATATTGTCCAGTTGCGCAGATAACAATGTTATTTTTTCAATTCATATGTACTTTTCTAAGTTTATCAAGGACATTATTGACACTCTGTGCCCCGGAAAACACGTAAAGCCGTTGGTTTCGGTTGTTATTCATAGATATTTGAAGGTAGTCAGAAAGTCGAACCATTAAGGTAGAACTACACTGCGCGAACGTCCGCCACACACTACGAACTGGGCACGTCCGTCTCCATACATTTTACATGGAAACTTAGAACTACACTTGATCTACGCCCTGGGCGTGTGTCGCGAACGTCGACGCAATAATAGTTCTCGCTTTAGTCTATAGAAATGAGTCTTATAAAAAAAAAACACGAACTAAATTGTCTTAATTGCTATTGACAAACTTTTGCTATGCTTAGCTTGGGATTTTGTGTGATATTTGTGAAAAAAAAAAAATCTTTAATTTCACTTACATTTAAGAAAACAAACAAAAAAAGAATATCTGCTAATATTGCGGTAAAAATAAATATAGGTCTGAACACTTTAATCATAATACGCCAGCTGCTGTAATCACAACAAAAAAAAAACTACACAAGTAGTAATACTACATCTGTTAGAATAACAATTTAAACAACCGTACAGATTTTTTATTACCATCATATTAACCCTATCACTGCATGCCCACGGTATTATTGACCCTAACGAGAATTAATTCAACTAACTACAACGTATTACCAATCAAATACTGTCCTTAACCCTTTTAGAATAGAAGTTATATTTGTAGTTACATCTTACAGAATCAATGGTACATCTGGCCTATGTAAGGAATAAACGATAATAATTATTAACTGATGAGGTAGTAAGTTAAATGATTTAAATTTACATAAGACTTACACGTTTTGTTAGTAATTAGTCATTCACATTGTATGTTAGTACATATTGTAATTTGTTATATTAATAGATGCTATATGTTAGACATGTGTGTTGAGTATTTTTTCATTTGTAATAGATTAGCTTCTACCAGCGGCGTCGTATGCGTGTATGTTCGTTATAGCGCACGCAAAGTCAAATATAGATAAAAAGCAAAGTTCAAGCTAGCATAGCCTAGCATCTGCCTTATAATGTTCCCACTGTTGGGACTCAGGCCTTCTTTCTAGAAGAGGACATGGGCTACGGCCCATGCCCTATCCACCAATCCGCAGTGGGCCCATGTGGTGGATTACGGTACACCACGCGGGCCCAGTGCGGGTTGGTGGATGTCACTTGTCTTCGAATTTTTAGAGGACATGCCGGTTTTTTCACGATGTTTTCCTTCACCGTTTTGAGAGCAATGATAATGAAATAAATTAGATAAAGTAATGCGCCTGTTCAGGTTTGAACCCACGGCCTAAAATTCGTAAGTTGGGGCCGTTACCACTCGGCTACCACTGCTCTCAAGGTTCAAGCTAAATTCTTACCAAATTTCATCAAATCGGTTCAGTAGTTTAACCGTAAAAGCGTAACAGACAGACTGACAGACAGAGTTAGCTTCATATTTTAAAGGAAAAAAGAAAGAAAGAAAAAACGTTCATTCGTACCTTACTTACACATACAAAAATAAAATAAATAAAAGAGAAATAGCATTAAAATCTGTGCAAGGCCAAAAAGGCGCCTAACTCAGCATATGCTACGATACTTATAAAGAAAAATATCACACAAATAGCGCTGGTATTCTGGTAGGGCTAATAAAGAAACATGAATTCAGTGAATAAGCATTTTCTTTCCAAGAATGTTTGATAATAAAACCTTCGTTTCCCCTTATTTCGTTATCCTCATGAAATATAATGCCGTCTGCCAATCCTCAGGTGACCACTTACAGCCGAAAATTACTTTTGTTTACTCAAAGCGCTAAGTCACTGAATTATGTAAGTTATAACTGAGAAATCCAATGCATTAATAATATCAAAATCCACAAAAACTCATTAAAAATAACACTTGAAAGTTATAATCGTTGAAAGTCGACCGCGGGCCTATTGGACCCAGGAAGTTTAAATTGAACTTGTCACCCACGGCGGTTGGGGAGGGTTAGGACCCGGCTTGCGAAAAAATCGAGCCAGGAACTTCCGTGGTCCTGCAGGTTAGATTTTAAATTGCTTTCGAAATGTATGCGGTTCTTGCATGACGAAGGGATTTGAGTTTGTAATTGAACTTTGGAAAATTCCTCCTGTCTTCACCAGGGTATTATCATGTTACTTCGTTACCAGCCGTTTTCTTCAGCGTCATTGCATTAAAACGTCTACCTTTTTTTGGAGTTGGGTAATCATCAAATGATTTCTCCCGCTCTGAGGTGAAGAGAGTAGCGTTTCAGACTTTACTGACGAAAGACATCCATGTCTTTTCATTTACCCTTTGCGATCTAGGACCGACAATTGGTTCTGTGTTCAAATGGTAATGTAAAATGCTTCTTAGGTACCAATGTGATTTAAAAACTTTCTGGCTCGTCTTGAGAGCTGTTATTTGCACTTCATAAACTAGAAGGTTTATTTTGTCCATGTGACAAATAATCGACCTCAGAGAAATTTCATTCTCCGGAATTGTGGGCATCAGGACGGCGAGTAAGAGGTAGCTCGACGTCTGACAAGGAAAAAAACCGAGTCAATGGCGCATCTTGTTCCACACGGCACTTACAAAAAAAAACTCAGCAAAATTGATGAAATCCTCTCAGGCCCGATGCCAGCTACACACCGTTAAATTTTGATCGTTTTAATCCCATGGAGGGTCGATTCGGTACATGAAACACTACCAATTTATAAAGATAAAATTTTAAAATAAAGTACTTTTTTTAAATCGAATTCATTTACGCATGTACGAAATTAATTTCTTTAAGTAAATGTCAGCTGGGCGAGTTCAATGACCTGTAGGTAGTTAGTACGCAATGACCGACAACTACCTACAAGGTCATTGACTCGTTTACTTAACGAAATTGATTTTGTACATGCGTGTATTAATTCGAGTTTTGGAAAAATATTTATTTTTATATTTTATCTTTACAAATCGATAGTTTCATCGACCCTCCACGGGATTATAATGATTAACGGTGTATATCCTATCTTTCACCTCACTACTACTTATTATTCTCAACACCGAAACACGTCATTTAACATTAAAAAATTCATTGCATAAAATAACAGGAATAATAGTCACATCTTCAGAATTAAAAACATCTCCCAAGTTTTTCTCGATTCTTTAACGTTGGCAACCCCTGATGCATACCCAAGTAGAGGTCCGCGGTCAGTAATTCGTTTTTAAAACCCCCGATGGGTCCCCGAAATAAGATTTTAATTGTAACGGGAAAAACGTGGTTTGATTGATGTACTTCGAACGTTTTTACTTGGCTTCGGTAATTGGTTTAACAAGAATTGTCAATTTTCGGTGACATTTTATGAGATGGTAATAAACAACTTTTCTTATATTGCTATTTTTTTTTCGAGGAAACGGAACTTTGTGGAAGATGGCGGACAGACAGAAAGAAAGAAAGAAAACATGTTTATATGGCACACCATTACTACATAGTATAAAACAAAGTCGCTTCCCGCTGTCTGTCCCTATGTATGCTTAGAACTTTAAAACTACGCAATTTTTTTAATAGCAAATTTAATTTTTTTTTTTAATAGCATGTAAGCAAATCTTTCTCGCTCGAATGATTGAGATTTTAACATGGGAGCCGTTCAAGTATTACGAAAGCAGATTTTTGCAATATTAAGCCCCCTCGTCAGCAAAAGTAAGCCAAGCCCTCCCCATGCTTATGTTAACATTGGCACGTGCATTTGTCAATGTATCAGTTTGGTTATTAATTTATGAGTAGTAGGTATATGTATGTATGCACTGCTGACGTAATCACCATCTAGATCCTCCCCATCCCTCATGTCATCAAAAATAAGCAATACAAAGACACCTCTCCCGCCCCTCCTGTATTGCTTACGTAATACTTGAATGGCCCCATATTATGGTAAGTCCCTTGGGTGAGATCCTTAAGAATTGGAAAGAATATGCAAAAAATCGTGACCGTTAGAAGGAATGGAAAGAGGTCTTTGCCCAGCTTTGGGATAATATCTTTCGAGTAGGTACTTAAGGGCCGGTTGTATTGTAGTCACTGAGTATTTTGTATGAACTCCGCCCGGGACTATGTCGACTTCGTGGTCCCAAAGCAGCGGTTTTATTTTATTAAAAAAAAAAAACTAACTACCTATTCAAGATTTTTGTTTTTGCGAGGCGCTTTTCAATTGCTTTATTTATTTTTTTGTAACTTTCTAATATTTCCGTAACATAATTTTGTAGATAAACACGTTTGAAATCGTAAATTAGGGTCAGATTCGCGATTTTTTTCCATCGAACCAACTAATTTATATCAGTTTTCATTTTGGCCTGGCACTTGGTCATATAGTTAATTTTAATAAAATAAACTTTCATGGTGTTCTCTTCTATATTTTTAGACTTCCAGAGGTTTAAAAAAGTTCAAAATGAGTAGAACCCGGCCTTAAGGCTGCCCACAAGTTAACGGCAATGCGATATCGAAGTTGCTGTTGTTACAACTTAAATCGGTATAATATCGAGACACAATCTGACAGTTTCTAACAAAGCAACCACTCAAAATCGCAGTTTAATCCAAAACCATCAAAACACCTACCCTGACAGTAGGTAAATCAAATCTAAATCAAATTCCGATCTCGTTGGGCCAATTAGAATCGAGTCGGCCCCGGTACTGTGATCGATTGATTTATGTAACCAACCTAATTAGGACTCTCATACTGATTAATTTATAGGAACTTCGTAGGGTAAAGGGTTCAAGATAAATTGGTTAGGGTAATAGATTTGATTAATATTTGAAATGGTGGTAATTTGTCGTTAATTGTCACGTGTGAGCGCGTGACGGAGTTAATGTGGGTAACTGGGATTTTGTTGGAACTTTGTGTGGAATTTACTCTTGTTTAGGCTATTATTGCTTTGTTTTGACGCTCGGCCTATCACCATCATTATTTTAGCTGAAATACATCCATTGTTGGATATTGGATATAGGCCTCCCCCAAGTGTTGCCACAACGAACGGTCCTATGCTTCTCGCATCCATCGGAAACTAGCGACTCTCACTAGATCATCGGTCCACCTTGTTAGAGGTGTAGAACGCCACTCCAGAACCTTTCAACCCCATCAACTACTACTCTTGCCTAGTTTTATTTTTTATTGAAAACCGAAAACATCCAGCTTTAAATTGGTATTATTATTATTGATTTAATTGAGGGCATTAATTGGGGCTCACTACGGTACATATCTACAGTGCTCTTTTGTTCAATTTGGTTGCTCGCGAGTATAGTTCTAACATATTCATCACATGACAGCAAAAACAAACCTTTAGGGAAAACTAAATTACTACCCTCAAAAGTAGGTCAACACAACAATGGGAATGGCTACCCATCCAAACATTGGCCTCATTAACGTTCTTAACCCCAATGATGAAGCAATATAGACCCCTTTAAAAACACTTATTTTAATTATACTAATAACAGTTACTACGCAGATAAGTATCAGTAATTAGTTTGGTGTTAATTAATAATATTTATTATGGTATCTTTTGATGGAGAGATTACCTATATCTTCTTGTCTCTCTGCCCTACCCTTCGGGGTTTACTAGCGTGATGTTATGTTGTGTTCATCTGGGGTGAATGCCCAGGTGCTGATGACACTAAGTAAAGCTTATATTTGTGAAGGGACTTCGTTTTGTTTCCCCCTTTAAGAATAGCGGCATTACTGATTATTAGTTTATAGTAATTAATAGAATGGAGTATAGAGGGGCACAGCTATGCTTTCGTTTATTGTTGATAGGTTCGCGCTTGGCCGCTATCTCACCTAATGGAAAGCGACGATGCGATCGACGATGGAGCGCGCTTACCTAGAAATAACCTATTCACTCTTGACTTAAAGATTCCCGGGTTGTAGCCATCAGGAAACACAGACTCCGGTAGGGAATTCCCACCCTTAGCTGTACGCTTAATGAATGTGTTCCCAAAACGCTTTGTGCGTATGGGTCTGTCCACCATGTACCGGTGGCGCAACGTACGTCTAGTCCGATGATGGAACGGACTAGGCGGAATTAAGCTATGCAATTCCAATGCACACTCCCCGAAATGTAACCGGTAGAAAACCGACAGGCTAGCAACTCAGCGTCGATGTTCAAGACTTTGAAGCCTCGACTCGACGAGTGTATCGTTGCCTATGATCCTCCTGGCTCGCCTCTCAATAGTCTGAAGCGCATCAAGCTGGTATCGGGCAGATCCGTCCCAAAGATGAGAGGAATACTCCAATTTCTGCTACCATGGGAGTATTATCGGATGTTATTACTAACAAAAGTTGCATTAACAATTCACTAAAAATAACAATCATTAATTTCGCCACAAGGGTGAAATTTCACTATTAAGAGGGGGTGATGCACCCACTCGGCTATCTCTTTATCTACCCTGCCATCTTGTTCGATCCCCACAAAATGATATCATGTTATTTCTATTAATGCCTTATTTCCCTTGTACCAACATACCCCTCAGTTCCTTATCGCGTTGTAGCGATCGCATTCGCCCCTAAATAAATTATTTCAGTTATTTTTTTATTGTACATTTCTCTCGATCAAGATAAGACATGAATTGACAGCTTTTATTGGCGACTATTGCTTGATAATGCTTGGGAAATTGGAGATCGTTGATGATGTTTTGTTTTATTGATTGATTGAATGAACAAAAATGTCTGTACGTCAACGGACTAGTCTGAATGAATGATTGTCATCTGAAAGTCATTCAGCAAAGGCTTGTCTTTACATGGGTGTAAGATAATACAGCCTGTCAGTGACCCGTATGAAACCTGAGGGCCTAGCGAGCGTTTTTTGACCGCATCAGGCAACGCCGCCGCCGGGATTCCGATCCCGATTTCCGGCCACTGTAGGCGCGGGCTTGCGAGCGGCGGGCAATGGGTAGCTCGCTGTCCGTCCGTCCGATGACAGTCCGGACCGAGCTCAAGTCGTCGACTGCACGCACTGTTCCCGCGCGCTTCAAGGAGTTGTCAGCAAATTCCAGCCAGCAGGATCGAAGCCTACTGGAGCCAAGTTTTAGGCGAAAGCGAACCCTGGGGCCCTGGATCGAAGGCAATGAAGGAGCAGGGTAGGGTTAGTCAGTAAGAGTCTGACACTATCTCCCTCCCCACTCAAGGACGGGATTTGACATTTGATGGTTTTACCTACCTTAAAAAAACCTTTATCGTAGGTACCTATGCCCCAATGTGTCCAGGATTAACAGTATACCAAGATTCGAATATTAATAAACAATCAGTCATACCCACAGCAAGCGATTAAAAAAAAAAAAACTAAAACTAATGACTTCCCATTACACCAACAATTTCTGTGACCGACTTTAATTAACGACTCACACTTAAACGAAACAAGATAACTAATTTAAATATAAAATAAATACATCACACCTCCCTCATACTAAATTACAGACGGCAAGATTTTTATTGATTTCATTTGTCATTCGTATTTATCCAATTAAAGGTAAAAGCCCGTCCCACCCACATCAGCTCGTACTATGATTGGTCATTGCTATCAGGAATTTGATGTGGAAAAGAGATAGTGCTATACGTGCAGTGTAGATCCATCTCTCTCTAATAATGATGACATAGGCACATCATAGTAAGAGATATAAAAAAAAACACAGTACACTGAAGTGCCCATAGACTCCATATAAAGCAGGCGTATTAGTAAGAAGGAATGCGAAGCAGACCCCTTCTTCGAAACAGCTGCGAGTGAAGAAGATGACAACAACCGTGATGGAACGGCCACAGGGACACCCCGGGAGTCGAGAGTCGTAGGGCGGTTTGCGAACGACGAGCAATGGCTTGCTCGCCGTTCGGCGTCCGGTAAGGACTTAGCTCGAAACGACGGTGCGTAGTGTTTCAAGCGGGCTTCAAAGAGATTTCAGCAAAAATGAAGGGGCTCAGCAGAGCCGATGCCTGTTAGAGCTGCGGGAGCGTTTGCAAGAGATGGTCCTAGAATATGAATAATAAGAAAAAAACTAGGCAAGTGCGAGTCGGACTTGCACACTCAGGGTTCCGTTTAAACTAGCTGATGTAAATATCAAATTCTCGAATCGAGTAAAGAAGATTTTTCCGAATCTCAAAAATTATTTTTTTGTTTTGTAACGTAACCACAAATTGACAGTTTCCAGATTTATTCCTATATTTATGCTATAAGACCTTGCTCCATGCCAAATTTCATGGTTCTAGGTCAATGAGAAGTACCCTATGAATTTTGATTTCCTTGAGAGTGTCGACATACGTTTTTTGAGACATAAACGGCCGTACCTTTTTTTTCAGTTATTTTAGAAGTTTAACGCAGACCTGAGTATATAGTTTTAATTTCAACACGATACCTCCACCCGTTCTCGAGATGAAGGGTCTTTACAGATAGGCAGACAGACAACAAAATGATAAGGGTTCCGTTTTTTCCTTTTTAGGTACGTAATCCTAAAAATGAATAGACATTGGTGGCTTTAAGTTTGTATAAGTCTAACATCTAGATATCTGGCTCCAACCTTGTAGGAAGCAGTCATTTGATGAGATTCCGTCATAAACATTCATAGCCCGTGGCATTTCACTGTGGCTAAGACAGAAATTGGTACTCATTGCCGAAAAACGAAGAAATAAAACCAGAGACATCGGCTTCCGAATTTAATTTTTTTCTTTTTTTTGTTCCTCTGATGTGGGTGGGACGTGATTTTGAAATCAATTAAACCTGGCTGTTTGTAATTTAATAAGAAAAAGGCGTATATTAATCTTTTTGTAAAAACAGTTTTGATTTATTGGTTTTTTTTATTTTGTATATCTTATCCGTACGACCGTCATAAAAAAGTCTTAGCGAGAGAGACAGATATTTATTTATTTATTTATATATACTTTATTGTACACCAAGATAAAAAGATTATACAATTTTGAGACTTAAATTAAAAAACATACAATAGTCAGCCTTATCGCTATCTGCGATCTCTTCCAGGCAACCTGGGATGGAAAGAGATTGCCTGGACATAAAGTGGGGTTGCATATATATTTGTTTACAATTGTTATATTTTCTCGTTTGCTTGCTCGCTTGCCAATTTTGATATTGTTTTCACATCATCATCAGCCTTTTAATGCTCCCACTGCTGGGACTCTGGCCTCCTCTCTAGGAGAGGGAATGTGCCGTAATCCACCATGCGGGCCCAATGCGGTTTGGTGGATGTCACACGTCTTCGAATTTTTAGTTCTAGGACATGCTGTTTCCTCACAATGTTTTCCTTCACCGCACACACCTTGTTTTTAACCGATTTCGAAAAAAGGAGGTTCTATGTTTGGCTGTATGTATTTTTGTTTTCACAATTATTATTCTATTTTTGTAAATTTATTGATATCCGCAGGAGAACCAAGGTTGCTATGTCGGCAACCTTGGTTGCTTGCTTGGCAGGGTTGCCGACATAGCACAAAAAATCGCCAAACTGAAGTGGCAATGGGCAGGGTACATTGCTCGCAGAACAGATGACCGTTGGGGCCGAAAGGTTCTGTAGTGATGACCGCGTACCGGAAGACGCAGTATTGTGAGGCCTCCTACAAGGTGGACTGATGACCTTGCAAGGGATGCGGGAATCCAATGGATGTGAAACGCACAGGACCGTTCATTGTGGCGGCACTTGGGGGAAGCCTATGTACAACAGTGGACGTCTATCGGCTGAATTGATGATGATATTCATTGATGAACTGGTTAGATTACAAATATTTTGTTCATGCATATTCCCTATTATATAAAAAAAAAATACCGATACAGTGTTGATTCCTTCTTTCTTTTCACTACCTTCCTTGCTCTGTGGCACTAAAATAATTCAATTTAAAACTTATTACATTAATCTACGCCTACGATTTAAATCGTGCAATCAAATTAAAAATGGTGTGAATGCGCTTTCAATTATTAGAGTGCATACATTTTGTGACTAACTGCTTCGTGATTGGTCGAAATTGATTTTTGATGATGCCGCCGCTTGAAGGGGCAATACAGTGTAGTGCAGAGATGGCGAACCTTTGGCACGCATGTCAGTATTTATTTATTTATTTAATCTTCGTGCAATCAAAGGTACAAAGACGGACTTAATACCAGAATTCTCTACTAGTTAATCTAGGGTGGTGGGTAGTATAACGCGGCAAAATAATTCAGGCACACCTGCAATGTAAGATGTATAATATTTAAATAATTGGAAACAGTAGTAATCGCAATAAGTTTCTCTTTTATTTAATTAATCTGTCCTAGCTCAGAGGACACCGGTGTCCTCTCACATCCACGCCACTATAGGCCTTAATTCCGATGTTTAGAGTCTACTTTTGTATGAACAAGTTGGGTAGTTGTGGATCGAAGTGTTAAAGAAACGAAGAACAGTAAGAATTACTAGTGGTTGCGCCAATTTGCTATGATCCGCGACTTTGTTTTTTGTAATTTATTTTTTTGGCCTAGCAATCCTATCCCTACCGTTTCCGCTTCCCGCACGACCTCAAGAGAAATGATTTGACATTTGACGTGTGTGCATCGATTGTGAATGTGACCGCACCGCTAACCGCGCCCGCTCGAAATTACAAGAAAATTGACTATTTTCGTGATCCAACCATTCAGAGACTCAACAATAGTGCAGTGTTAGTGCAATACAGGACTTGGCAGTGGTTAAATGTACGAAGTCGAGGTCCGCCGGCGGCGCCATGTGGAACTTTCGAGGTTAAAAGGTCAGTGTTCCTTCTAATACATTTATCCCATTAATAAACGCTAGTCGCAGTACCTGCATATTGTTAACAAACCTTAGATCGCTTTTCAAACCTACAGTCCACAGCAAATTCGCGCAACCATTATTTTTGGTCCATACGAGCAGGATCGTGAATCATTTTCTTGTAATTTCGCAATATAGTATTTGTTCCATAGGGAATAAACGCAACGCGCCTGTTTACCTAGATATAATAGTAGAAAACCCGCATCTAGGCATTTAGGCAACTATACGTTATTTCGCTCGTATAGTTAAAGAGCCATTGATAGTTACGGTACCTACGCCGTCAACCGCACCGCATAATTATAGTTAGCTACGTAAATATCAGCGTAGATATAAATCGCATTCTTTTTCTTGACAAAATTCATTCGGAAGTCCTACAAATTGCATGTAGGTAGACGCATTTCAAAAATACCCGTTCATTGTTGAGTGAATATTTGTAGGAAACGGATAAACCATAGATTATATACGCATATATTATTCCGTTCGTTCGCCGTTCACTTTGTTGTTTACAATATTACCATATTGTTATCTGACAATTATCGCTTACTTAATAATTCGTTAAGTGTTTGTTTGAGTGTATAGTGTGAATATATCAAAACAAGATGTCTCTTAAGGGAACCAAGGTTAGTACTGATTTAAAGGTTCAGTTAAAGCTTTTATACGCTAAAAGGGACTCACAGTTTTCACGTGTTCAATCGATTTGTGATAAATCTTCGCAAACCTCGGATCTGGCGATTAGAGATGCTTTCTTGTGTTCGTTGGAAACTTTAGATAGTTTGCGCGCGGATTTTGAATCTACAATTAATAATATAAACATTTTTGAGTTGGAGTTAAATCCTGATTACTGTGTGAGTTATCAGGCATTGTCGTCCTTTGATGACTTGTATTGTCGTATCAAACGTATTGCTAGGAGTTTAGAGACTCCCCCCCCCCGCGGGTGGTTTATCCAACCCTCCTCGCGAACGCCCACGATTGCCGCCAATTCAAATACCTGAATTTGATGGTGACATTCGAAATTGGAATTTATTTATAGATAGTTTCGAAAATATAATACATAGGAACACATCGCTGACAGATCACGAGAGATTGCATTATCTCGTAGAAAAATTGACCGGTAAGGCAAAGGCTGTCTGTGCTGGAATTACGTTTAGCGCTGAAAATTACACTTTAGTTTTGAACACTTTAAAAGCAAAATACGAAGATAAGCGATTAGTAGCCACCGCATATTTAGATCAATTATTCGATTTGAAAAGTTTTTCCGTTTGTAACGATCATAATTTAGAGAAGTTTTTAAATATTTTCGCATCATCTGTTCGTGCAGTAAAGAACCTAAAGGTCAATGACCTCTGTGACTTTTTGTTTTTGTATATCGGTTTAAAGAAATTAGATCCTGAAACTGTTCGTCTGTTTGAAACGACTCAGCGCGGTAACGAAATACCTAAGTTCGAAGATTTAGAATCTTTTATTCGCGACCATATTAAGGTATTGCAGCGCACGTCGGCACGTCATGAAGTCACGAATAGGACAGGTTCCGATCGCCGTATAGACGCGTCATCGAAGTCAGTCAAGACTGCACATACGCTAGTTAATACCGCCTCAACACCTGACTGTTCTCTGTGTAAGGGTAGCCATACACAGCTGTACAAGTGTTCGGAATTTCAGAGATTATCGCCTAGTGATCGTTACAAGTTTGTCCGCACTAATAATTTGTGTTTTAATTGTCTAAGTGACAAACATCTGGTTACGTCATGTAAAAGTGGTGTTAGCTGTCGTAAATGTCCAGCTAGACATCATACCTTCTTACATTTTGAGAGTAGTAAGCTGCCATCGCAGCAGCAGCCTGCGCAGACGCGCGACGCTTGTGACGCGCGGCCTGCTGCAAGTGCAAACGACGTAACATTGTGTTCGCTTTCCGCCGCTGGTACTCAAGTCACTACCGTTTTACTTGCGACCGCGCAAGTTGTCATTGTAGATGCCTTTGGCAAACCGCACACCGTTCGAGCGCTACTAGATGGCGCTTCCCAGAGTAATTTTATTACTCGGGATTGTTGTCAACGCCTTGGTTTTAGTTTTAATAATTGGTCATCCCGCTCAGAAGTGAAAGGTTTTGGAGGTTTAAAGGCAACCATTCACGCTTCCATTAAAATAATATTTAGTTCACGTTTTAATCGTAATATTTCGTTTGAAATGGATTCGCTAGTCGCAGATAAGATTACGGAACGGTTGCCCACGGTACCGGTTGACACGTCCATGCTGACGGAGTTTAAGAACTTGCAGTTAGCCGACGGAAATTACGCTTCCCCTGGAGATATCGATCTATTGATCGGTGCTTCGATTCTCCCGCATCTCCAGTTATCACGTAAAATTCAGGGTCTTCCGATGTACCCCGCTCCGCACGCACTGGAAACAGTTCTCGGGTTTGTTATAGTTGGTTCCGCACCCGCTTATTTAAATAGTTACTCGACTGTGTCGCACTGTTGCACCGTCGAGCCGCCGCTTGAGTCTACCATCCGCAAGTTCTGGGAGATTGAAGAGGTCAATGTCCCGCCTATTCTCAGCCCTGAGGATCAGGTCACTGAGGAGATTTATACCCGCACGACTACTCGTGACAAAGATGGTCGTTATGTTGTCGCGCTCCCTTTCAAGGGTGATATTTTTTCGCTCGGTGGCTCCCGTGCCTCCGCAGAAAAACGCTTTCTATGCTTGGAACGTAAGATGCAGGCGTCTCCTAAGTTGAAGCAAGCCTATGATGATGTGCTGATCGAATATTTAGATAAAGGTTATATCTCATCAGCGCCTGCCGAGACTGAGGAGACACGTGATTACCCGTTTTACATCATCCCGCACCATGGAGTTGTTAGAGAAGACAAACTTACAACTAAACTGCGTGTGGTTATGGATGGTAGCGCTAAGACTAGTACTGGCATATCGCTTAACGATATCTTGTATTGTGGTCAGAACCTCCAGGGTAACTTATTTGAAATAATAGTAAATTTTCGCTTGTTTGCTATTGCGCTCTCTGCCGATATTCGGCAAATGTTTCTTAGTATTGGAATCAGAGAATGTGACCGTAGATTCCAACGCTTCTTGTATAGATTTTCTCCGCAGGAACCTTTGAAGGTTTACGAATTCAATCGTGTTTGTTTTGGGCTTAAGTCTAGTCCCTTTCACGCTCTTCGCACTATCAAGCAGTTGGCCGCTGACGAGGGTGATACATACCCGAAAGCAAGGGCCACTATTGAAACCGGATTGTACATGGACGATTTTGTGTACAGTGTATCTAGTGAAGCAGAGGCTATAGAGACCGCTGCTCAAGTAATCAGCCTCATGAAGTCCGGTCAATTTGATCTGGTGAAATGGACAAGCAACTCGCAAGCTACATTAGAGTCGATTCCACCGTCACACCGGTTGACTTCGGTAAAGGAATTCGATGATAGTGATTCGCATAAGATCCTTGGTTTAAGTTGGTCACCCGCAACTGATATGTTCAGTCTTAAAATTAGCTCGACTCCGCCAACTTGTACCAAACGCGTTATCCTAGCATGTGTAGCTCGGATATGGGATATAATGGGTTTTGTAGCTCCTGTCGTTTTATATGCAAAGCTGCTTATAAAAGAGCTTTGGCTTTCCAACTGTGATTGGGACGACACCGCTCCTGACAGTGTTGCCAAGTTGTGGGCTCGCTATAGGAAAGAGCTTCCAATGCTCGATCAGATACAGATTCCTCGCCATGTTGGTATAGTACCAGACACTGTTGTTAATGTGGTAGGTTTCGCAGACGCCAGTGAGAGGGCTTACGGGGGAGTGGTTTACTTTCAGGTCCAAAATGGCGATAACATTTCAGTTTTCCTCATTAGCGCAAAATCAAAGGTATCTCCTCGTAAGGTTGTCTCTCTTGCTCGTCTCGAACTCTGCGCTATTCTTATGTTGGTTCAATTGATTACATCTATAGTCAAAACTTGTCGTCCTCGCATTAATATAGAGAGAATTGTAGCGTTTTCAGACTCAACCGTTGCTCTATGTTGGGCCCACTCTTCACCCCATCGATGGGGCACGTTTGTCGCAAATAGGGTGGCTAAGATTCAAGCTGAATTGTCACCGGAAAATATGTTCCATGTCGCTGGAACAGAAAACCCAGCTGATTGTCTCTCACGTGGTTTGCTTCCCGCGCAAATTTTAAATCATCCGCTTTGGTTTTGTGGCCCTCCCTGGCTGCATACCACTCCTAACGAGTGGCCAAATGCTCCGTTTAACCCCGCTACTGTTTCAGAACCACCCGAGGAGAAGAAACATACGCTTGTAGTATCAGTTCCGCGTGAAGAGTCAGTTGTTTTGTTGTTGTCTAATCGAGTCTCGTCTTGGTCGAGACTATTACGCTGTGTAGTTTACGTCCTAAGATTTTTGAGATTATTACCATCGCGTGGTTCTATAATCGCAGCTGATTTGGATAGAGCTGAATCAGTTGTACTTCGAGAGTTGCAGAAATTTTATTTTTCAATAGAATTTCGTAGTTTAGAATCACATAAACCTTGTAGTCCCGCACTTCAACATTTGAAACCATTTTTGCAAGACGGACTCATTCGTGTCGGTGGCCGTCTGCGAAATGCTGAGTTAGAGTTTGAACAAATGCATCCAGTAGTTCTACCACGCAGGGATCACGTTTTGGATTTGTTGGTGGACTATCACCATAAGGTGAATTGTCACGCTGGTCCCGATTTATTAATGTCCATTCTTCGACAGAAGTACTGGATACTTTCCGCTCGCAATTTGATACGCGCTAGAGTGCACAGATGTGTGCCCTGCTTTAAGCTCCGCCCGCGTTTCAACGCGCCGGAAATGGCCGACCATCGTTCTTGTCGTGTTGTACAGACGGTGAAACCTTTCATACATACTGGGACGGACTATGCTGGACCGTTTAAAGTCACTATTGCCCGTGGTCGTGGTATACGTTCCACAAAGGCATACATTTGCCTATTCGTTTGTATGACAACTCGTGCGGTTCACATAGAGTTAACCAGTGATTTGAGTACGCAGGGTTTTATGTCTGCATTTAAACGATTTTTATCTCGCCGTGGTCCCGTTAAGCGCTTATACTCTGACAACGGCACAAATTATGTTGGAGCGCGACGCAATATTTCGGAATTACATACATTCTTACGCTCCAAGTACTACCAAAGTGAATTCGCCCATGTCTTAGCTGAGAATCGCATTGATTGGTGTTTTAATACGCCAGCGGCTAGTCATTTTGGTGGCAATTGGGAGGCGAATATTAAAAGCCTTAAGTCGCACCTGTTTCGGGTCATAGGCGAACAGATTCTCTCGTACGAGGAGTTGAGCACCGTACTCGCTCAGGTAGAGGCGTTGATGAATACGCGTCCGTTGTGTCGGACTTTGTCTAGTGATCCATCGGAGCCACTAGCGTTGACGCCGGCTCACTTCTTGACGACGACTCCTCTTAAATATTTGCCCGCTTTAGATGTCGAGACTGACAAACTGCAGCTTCACCCGCGTCACGCTCTGCTAGATAGCTTAGTTCAGTCCTTTTGGAAGCGATGGAGGACAGATTATCTGCATACGCTGCAGTCGCGTCAAAAGTGGAACACTCCTTCAGATCCAGTCACAGTCGGTACTGTGGTGATATTGAAGACTGAGAGTGCGCCTCCTCTGCACTGGCCTCTTGGTGTAGTGGAAGAAGTTTTTCCGGGTTCGAACGGAATAACGCGAGTCGTAAAAGTTAAAACCGCAACTGGATCGTACCTGCGTCCGGTTATTCGCCTCTGCCCTCTGCCTAATCAGTAGTAGTGGCATAGTTAGTTATAAGTTGTTTCGCTACCTAGTATTGATAGTTTAGATTAGTAATAGGGTTTAGTTTCGCTTTTGTTTTTTTTCTTTTCTTTGAAGGTAACCCTTCAAACCCGGGGGGAATGGTTGCGCCAATTTGCTATGATCCGCGACTTTGTTTTTTGTAATTTATTTTTTTGGCCTAGCAATCCTATCCCTACCGTTTCCGCTTCCCGCACGACCTCAAGAGAAATGATTTGACATTTGACGTGTGTGCATCGATTGTGAATGTGACCGCACCGCTAACCGCGCCCGCTCGAAATTACAAGAAAATTGACTATTTTCGTGATCCAACCATTCAGAGACTCAACAATAGTGCAGTGTTAGTGCAATACAGGACTTGGCAGTGGTTAAATGTACGAAGTCGAGGTCCGCCGGCGGCGCCATGTGGAACTTTCGAGGTTAAAAGGTCAGTGTTCCTTCTAATACATTTATCCCATTAATAAACGCTAGTCGCAGTACCTGCATATTGTTAACAAACCTTAGATCGCTTTTCAAACCTACAGTCCACAGCAAATTCGCGCAACCAACTAGCATTTAATGGACGCTGAAAGCAGCAAATCAGAAAGCAGCAAAGATGTTGGAAAAAAATGCTGCGTATCCCTTGGACAGCATTTTGGACCAACGTATCGATATTGCGAAAATTAAAAATTTCCTCGCGATTATCGTCCGAGTATCTTCGCAAGAGTCTGCAATACTTCGATCACATTGCAAGGAAAGACGTTGGCAACCTCAACAAGTTTCATCATGACCGGTAAAGTAGATGGAAAAAGGCCTCGCAGGCACAGCTCACCCAATACGTTGGTCCGACCAGAAGCGCACCTCTTTTGACTCAACGGTATACAAGGCTATTCACACCGCCAGAGACAGTAGTAGTTTGGAAGAACATTATAAAAATAAAACTGATGAAGCAGAAAGATCATGACTCTCAGTATTGAGGAATACGACGCATAGAGGAAGAGCGTGTAATAATTTTTTTGTCCAATAAACGTTTCAGCTTACTTTCTAATTTGTTGCTAAAAATCATCAAACCACACATTGAAATTTTATAATGTGATTGTTAAAATAAAAATATTTATATTTATGTCATTAACTCAATATTTTTTTTTTTGGGGCACGTTATGATATTTTTTTAATATTATTTATTTACGTTACGTTCTACCCTAGAGGTTTACCATCCCTGGTGTAGTATGTGTGTCTCTTTGTAACGGAAATCTGTAAGTGTCTTTTTTTTTCAGTCGTCGGAAGTCTCTGTAAAGTGTTCCTGAATTATATTTGACGTCAATGGTTTTGTTATTTCCGGCCAATTCGGTTTAATGGGTTGAAAGTAAAGTGTTAATTGTTGGTAGATATTTTTTTAACGTATTTTTGGAGCTTTTACGTGACGCGTGAACGGACAAAAAGTTCTTACGAAAACATGATTTCAAATTGATTTGGAATTATAATTGTTTATTTATTTAAACTTCATTGTATATTAGTGATACACAGGCGGAGTTTATTCAATAAGGTATTCTCTACCAGTTAACCTTTGGGTTAAAAATACTAAGTTGTGGTAGCTGTGCACAATAAATAAATAACAGGTATCACTACATAGTATAAAACAAAGTTGCTTCCCGCTGTCTGTCAGTATGCTTAGATCTTTAAAACTACGCAACGGTTTTTGTTTATCATTAGAATGAGTTACTTATGATTATAAAATACTTATTACGCGTGCTGCGATCTTCCGTTAATTTTGTGTCATCAAGATTAAAGTAAAATAAGCTCTAAATAAACCAGTGCACTCGTCCGTCTATCATTGCAATCTGTTGTTTATATCATTAAAAAAAAACATGTATTCTTTGATATAATTTCTCGAGTCGGCTTGTAATATATCTATACTTATAATAAATCTGTAGAAGTAAAAATTCTGTACATTGAAAATATCAAAAAAATAAATGGCAGGGGGTGTTAGTAGACCGACACAGAACCCAAAAACGTGATAAAAATTTTTTTTGTCTGTCTGTTTGTTTAGGCATCACGCAAAAACTACCGGTTCGATTACGATGAAACTTGGTATAATTATTCTTTAATATCCTGGGCACCACACTGGGTACTTTTTATCCCGGAGAAGTATATACAATAAAAACAAACTTAATTTTGCGGTTCGATCCCTAAGCCCGATTACTGTACCAACCGCAAATAATAAGTTTGTCGCAGGTTACGTCACCCGTTTCTATAGTAATTAGCCACAAAAGGCCCGCACCGAGACAGAAGTATTAATACCGGTAAGTATGCGCGATAGATAACGTTCTACATAAATAGCACTTTACACAAAAAACTCATTGATAAGTTTCGTCGTTCACGCGAACGAAGTTGCGGGCACAGCTAGTACGTAATATACAAGTAGAATATACAAATTCCCTATTGACTATAATCTTAGATTAGATCCAGATACCGTCACAGCTTTATCGAATCTCTTTTTAAAAGTGTCTCCAGAGAAATTATGGATTTAGGACACTCTTGAGGCCCTATTTATTATGAGCACAGTCGCCGAGAAGCCTAGAAAACTAAGCCGTGACGACGCGACGTGTTCCACTTCAGAACCGGTTGAGATATGACAAAGAAATGTAGGACAAAACACACATGTAGGTTAGGATGAATGGATTATCTTAGACGTTGTTCTCGACGGAACATCTGGGCTTGTAGTCTTGAAGGACAGGAAGATGTGTATTTAGTACTTTATAGATATAAAACGAGGAAACTGACTGACTGACATAATATAATAATAAATGTTGTTTTTGTATGTGTTGTAAGAAATATTTAAAATATGCACAGAAAATTAAATAAATTGACCTTTGACCTCTTCTTTTTACAAGATTTACTAAAAAGCTTTTTTTTTCTAAATAAAATTAAAAAAAAAAAACACTCTAAATTAAGGACAGGTTTTTTTATGGTAGGTTTGCAAATATTGCTAAATATCGCAGTTAAACTATTAGCATATCGATTTAAGTTCTACATATTATTAATTTTTAATTTGTATATATATCTATTAAGTTTTATATAAAACTAGATTTCAATTATAAAATAATAAATATATAATTCATCATTATGCATTTTAGCCTCAATCATTAATTTTTGTATTTCAGCAGCCTAGTTCTACATTATTTTTTTTTGTATAATTCAGTGCGTTGTATTTTTAGAAAATTATATTCTTTATTATGCACAAAACATTTCAATAAAATACACAATAGTTTGACAATTCATGTAAGAAGGTGAGCTTAACTCAACAATGAATTCAAGTTTAGTTTTAGTTTATCAAACTGTAAGCGCCTTTTTGGTGGCTTTTCAAGGAAAAAATTCGGTTATACCAATCTGATAAATAAAAGTATTATGGATACTTGTATAAAAGATAACTAGTATGGTCACAATTGCCCTCCGGCGGAGATAATACCGTTTGGATCGAGTCTTTAATACATAATTCAGTGGGCACTTTGTGTTCTCTTATTGTACACACGGTTTGTATGTTCAGAAAGCTTTCTAAGGATTAAGAAATGCGGCTAGATATTTATGAAATGAAGGACGGGAGAGTGATAATAATGAGGTGTGACTGTATAACTAAAGGTACAAAGGCGGACTTAATGCCTTAGACATTTTTAACCAGTCAACCTAGGGTGGTGGAGAGACATAAGGCAGGTGCATAAAAAAGTAGGTAGATATTATTTAAAAAAAGCAATGTCATAAACGTATAAATAACATAAACATACAGACAAAATTACTGCTAGACATATATACACCGTTAAATTTTGGTCGTTTTAATCCCGTGGAGGGTCGATCCGGTACATGAAACACTACCGATTTGTAAAGAGAAAATTAAAAAATAAAGTACTTTTTTTTAAAACTCGAATTAATTTACGCTTGTACGAAATTAATTTCTTTAAGTAAACGTCAGCTGAGCGAGGCCAATGAACTGTAGGTAGTTAGTACGCAACGACCGAAAACTACCTACAAGGTCATTGACTCGAAATTAATTTCGTACACGACTATTTTAATTCGAGTTTTAGGAAAAAAGTACTTTATTTTTACACATCTTTCTCTTTGGAATCAAAGATATATCTTGTGCATGATAACTAGGTTTCTATTGAAATCAAAATACGTGTAAAACTAACTCGCTAAAGCCTTCTGAAAATCTGCTATTTTGCGTGAAATTTGGCCTTTCACAATGATAAACTAAAATAGTAAAGAAAATATATTTATAGATACCTCATAAAAATCGCGACACAATTTTTTTTCCATATTCTTTTAAGATAATAAAAACATGTACTTCCTTTCGGAATTACATAATACCAACAAAACGTTCAAGCTTTTTCTCTTTTTTTTTGCGTTGCGTTTTTAATTAAACATAGCTTTTTAATTCATGCTCACGATAGACGGATAAGGAAAGGCCCTCTTAGGGCTGATTTCATCATTCAATATAAAAACTTAGTTCAACTAAACTGAGCTCAGCGTAATCTAGTTTAAAGACCCGTGTCGTAAACATGGGCGACAACAAAAGAATCGAAACTGAGTTTAGGGTAAACTAGGTTCAATTCATCGCGGTGAAACGCAAAATGAAGCTATAATCTCGATTAGGCGCTCAAACTGAGTTTTCTTTTATATAATCGCGATTAGTTTATTGGTGAATTTGGCCCTTAATTACGTTGGCAAACTATCTCGGCCGTGTGTAACTGTTACACGGGCGGGCATAATTACTAGCTGCTCTTTGATAATATTATTCATTTTCTAACGTCAAACACAAGGGGCATGGACTAACTCGACTGTTTTACTCCGTTTGCAGTTGAAAAGTTGTCAAAAGTAAATTGTTTTTGTTTATTACGATTTCGAATGAGTTGTTTTAGTAAGTTTTTTTTTTTGATGGGTGAATTCATCCAATGACATCTCCCGCTTTTGGGCGGAGCGGGAGATAATATCAGACTTACTGAATAAAAATCTACCCCGTTCCTTCGTTGCCTTTTATACCAGGACCGAGCCTTCCTTTTAGAAAAAGACCCTTGGCTCCAGTAGACTTCGACCCTGCTGGGTGCCTACGGTTTGCTAGCAACTCCTTAAGGTGCGCGTGGAACATTAAGAGGTTGATTAAGAGTATTCCAAGACGGGTTTTACCCTCATGCCAAGTTTCAACTCAATCCATTCTGCCATATGAGCGTAAAGGAGTACCAAACATTTACATATTAAGACACAAACAATAGCCTTTGTAATATTAGTGTAACACCTAGTAAAACACTGCCATTATTAGCTATAAGTTCTAAGCTAACAATCCAACACTTTCCCTCTAAGAGGGCACTTAACTCCGCCCTCTCAAATACTCACATTATTTACTCACAATTATGTTCAAACATCTCATCTCACGTCATATTTTAAGTGCTGGCAACTTGGCAGCGAAACGCCGTTAAAAACCCCAGCTAGGCTGGCAACCCCAGGCATAAAGACCCGATTGCCACGTGAAAACGTATGGCAACATTAAGTTGAATATTTTATAATGTACTTTTTACACTGTGGGACACATTTAACGACACAGTTTACCAGTATCGAAATATTTCGATCCGATAAAACTTTTCGAGCATTTTTTTTGGTTTCTGTTTCGTATTTATTTTCGTCGCGTGAATTTTTGTGTTGGGATTAAAATGGTGTATTTTTTGGGAGAATTCGTAATTAACTGAAAAATTTGGTATTATGTTACCAAATTTTGTTGCGTAAGTTTTTATTAAAAATATTAACTTAGCTGTTAGGGGTGAATATTAGTTTTATTTTTTAAAGAAACTTAATTAACTAATGTTCGTCTGATGAACGTAAAACACGACTTAATTATTTATTATGAAGAGCCTTTATTTTTTTTTATGTCTTTGAAATAGTAAAGCTGTTTTTATTTCGGCCTGATGTAATATTTTACAAGAAGACCAGAGGCTTAACCACGAGCTCTTAATGCGATCCATTTGACGACCTAAACTGAATTGTTAAAGGGTTGGAGCTATATAGGGTGTATAGCTCTATGCCTCTTTCTCGCTGGCACGTCTGAGATTTTATCACGTCATGGTTTGACAGCCTAATTTTTTAATGCCTCAGAATTGACAAGCGTTTGTTAACTGCCATTAAAGCAATCAGATGTGTCTTATGGTAGTAATAAATAAAAAATAAAGCCAGTTTTTTTTTAATCTGCATACACTAGCATCGTGGATAAATTCTTTGAACGAAAAACCTTTAGACTTTCTCAAGAGCCTAAAAACAACATAAACAAGAATTTACTACTTCCAAAGAATCTTTTAAAAAAGATTCCAGTCCATTTTTATTACGGCTACAAAACCTTAGAACATTCATAACATCCTAAAACACGACAATATCAACCCAGAAACATGTTTACACATCACTTCGGCCGCAAGTGTACCCACTTTACGACCTGAGGCGAACATAGCGATAAGTCGTACCGATGACGCGTGAGCTTCGGTAATCGATTACTCGATAACTCGGCGTCGATATCGATACCGAGTTAACATGTTTTTATTCGCATAATATAACAGTGTTTTACCGATCTTATCTCAGCTGTCAATGTGGGGAAAATGGTAATGTTTCGAATGGAGTTAGCGACGATTATGTACCGAATCAAGATTGGTTACAATGGCAATCGAATGGATGATTTGAATTGTGTTATCGATATTTTGAATGTTTCTGACCTCTGGTTTGAAGTTTATCTCCAAAACTATTTTATTTTAGGTAGAAGTTTAATTATTTTGGGAAATTATCATTTATTATAGACTAGCCGTGCCCGCAACTTCGTTCGCGTGAACGATGAAACTTATCAATGAGTTTTTTGAGTAAAGTGCTATTTGTGTAGAACGTTATCTATCGAGCATAGCGGTATTAATATTTCTGTCCCGGCGCGGGCCCTTTGTGGCTAATTACCATAGAAACGGGTGACGTAACCTACGACAAAATTATTATTTGCAGTTGGTACAGTAATCGGGTCTAGGGATCGAACCGCAAAATTAAGTTTGTTTTTTTTATTGTATATACTGCTCCGGGATAAAAAGTACCCAGTGTGGTGCCCAGGATATTAAAGAATAATAATACCAAGTTTCATCGTAATCGAACCGGTAGTTTTTGCGTGATGCCTGAACAAACAGACAGACAGACAGACAAAAAATTTTTTAATAACTTTTTTGGGCTCGGTGTCGGTCTAGTAACACCATTTATTTTGCCATTTATTTTTTGATATTTTCAATGTACAGAATTTTTACTTCTACAGATTTATTATAAGTATAGAAAGATAAACTATAATGCTTGACTGCGTTCTCACCTGATTGTGAGGCGCACTAGTTTATTAAGAGCCTATTCACTCTAGCCTAGAAGACACCTAAATTATAATCGAACAGAAAGGTCGCTGCAGGCAAATTGTTCCTGTCCTTCGATGTACGCGTTATAAACGACAAGGCGAAACGCATAGTCCGGACTCGCCGTATGGCGGGTTTCGGATTGTAGAAAGGTGATTGCGGAATCAAGTCATGTAATTCCTGCGCACACTCCCAAAAATAAAGAAATTTTTAATATAAGTACTATCAAAGACACTTTCGCCTGACCACCGCTAAGTTCATTTTTGCTTGCACTCGAAACGAAAATTTCAAAGGTTTGGTTTGGCACCGCACTGCAGTATTCAAGCGATTTTTTTTTAAGTGTTCAGGCAGAAATGACCGCGATGGTACCCAGTAGATAAGTATAGTTTATTTAAGAGCACTTTTCATAATCCTCATCATCATCATCATCATTTCAGCCAAAAGACGTCCGCTGTTGGACATAGGCCTCCCCGAAGCGTCGCCACAATGGCCGGCCCTGTGCGTCTCGCATCCATCGGACTCCAGCGACCCTGACCAGGTCATCGGGCTTCTGCCAGTAGGGGGCCGCCACTGTAGAACCTTTCGGCCCCAACGGTCATCTGTTCTGCGTGCAATGTACCCAGCCCATTGCCACTTAACTTTGGCGATTCTACGTGCTATGTCGGCAACCCTGGTTCTCTTGCGGATATCTTCATTCCTGATTCGATCACGCAAGGAAACTCCGAGCATAGCCCATTCCATTGCCCTTTTCATAATGATAGAAGATAAAATTAGTTTTTATAGTTTTACGAGCAATTTGTAAATTGAACTTATATTCACCTACCCACATCATAATAATAAATCTATGTAATAAAATAGTAAGTATCGATTTTACGACTTCAAAGTATTATGAGCAGTAAACACTTGATACCAAAACTTGCTTATTCATACAAAGTTGAAAAACTCATTCATGAGAGTGATGTGTTTTAATGGCTTCTCCATACAAAGTTGCTTTTGTAAATTGGGAGAGCTGTCTTCAACTTTACAGTGATGCTAGCCAGATCCTATGCAAGATTCTGCAACGTTTTCTGAGGTTCAGACATGGATGGGTGACCATATTATTGATAGGTTCGCGCTTGACTTGCTTACTTGACGGAAAACGACCATTTTTTTTTAATATGTGGGAAAATCATCTAATAACGTCTCCGCGCCCTTGGGTGGAGCGGGAGAGATACTATCAGACTTCTCCTGACTAAAAACCCACTACTGTTGCTTCGTTGTCTTCCATACCGGGGCCGAACCTTCCTTTCAGAGACCGACCCCAGGAATGCTGCTGGGCTTCTCCGGTTTGCTGAAAACTCCTTGAGGCGCGCCGTTAACGACTTGGACTCAGTCCGGTCGGTTACCGGACGGTCCTACGGCGAGCTACCCATTGCTCGCTTTTACGTGATCGACGATGGAGCTCGCTTGCCTAGAAGTAACCTATTCACGCTTAACTTAAAGATTCCCAGGTTTTAGTTATTAAGACATACAGATTCCGGCAGGAATTCCACTCCTAAGCACAATGGACGTGTTCTCAAAACGTTTTGATAGATATCTATCTCGGGGTATCACGGATCTCCGTGATTTCACGTTAAGCAGTTAGTCTGTCGAAAGTTGCATGGCGATCCTCGGCCGCAGTAAGTGCGAGCTTGCGGACGAAGAGCAATGGGTAGCTCGCCGTCCGCCCGTCCAGTAAGGACTAAGCTCCGTGCGTAGTGTGCCTTGTGCGCCGCAAAGAGATGTCAGCAAGGCAGCAGGAGCGATGCCATAAGGCACCCAATATTTATTTCTTGCGGGTGACATGTTGCGTAGCAGCCAAACGCTAACACTTATTTTTTCAGATGGGAAATCATCTAATGACTTCTCATGTTCTAGGGCGGAGCGAGAGGGCGTGCTGGACTTTTATTGACTAAAACCCACCCTATGTTTCTTTTTTACTCGTCAATTGTTCTATCAAACATTATTATATTGTTTTAAACAAAATATAAGAATACAAAAAAGAAACTAACATTTTGTATGGAGCAGCAACAAAACTTGTAATTCGTTAGTGTAATATATTCAGCATAAAAGTTGGAATGGCATTACAAATACAAGTCGGACTAACATAGTATCGTTTAGTATATCATAAAATTTTCATCTGAATTTTATTACGAGTATCACCATCAGAGAAGGTATGCTATTGCATTCAACAACAGATTTTTTTAAAAAACTTTATTTGGAGTCTACTAATTGTAACTGTAACATTATTACAGTTCGGCCGACGGATCTTGGCACGTCTGAAGTTAGGCTCTGCGATCTTAAGCGCTCAAAATAAGCGCGCCAAATAAATGATTTATAAAAATAAATGGCAATAAAGGTCACCTATCATAAATCAGAGGTCGGAATAAGTTTGTATAACCTTCCGTAAAATACCGAAATCAAACAATTCAAGAATTAAAAATTAGAAACATGTGACATTCACCAACCAGCTCTAGGCCTGCGTGGTGGATTACGGTCCATTCCTTCTCCTAGAGGAAAGCTTCAGTCCCAGTATTGGGACCATTAAATGTTTGATTATAAACATTACGATTTCTGCCTATCATAAAAGACGATGAAAAAAATTACAAAGGAGATTGCTCAATAGATTTGAAACGTCTAAACTATTCGGGAAATACCCAAATTGATACCTCTACCCAGAAGACTATTAAACAGAAATGGCGCCGGTCGGGTACCCGAGCCAAACTGTTTGATCTTTAGCCCGCGACAGTTAGCGCCGTAGCCCAGCCGTGACAATTATTGCCCAAAGTTGTTTTAAATTACCCAAGTATGTTGCTGTTTTATTGGAGTTTTGTATTGGTTTTTAAGTGGTTGTTTTGTATAGTTTATTGGTTTAGCGAAAGAATGAATGGCAACTGAAGGAAGCCAAGTGAACTGCGAAATACGTAACTTTTCAGGAGGCACTAAAAACAAATTAGACTTATCAATTATCATGTAATTTAAATGTATTTTTACGAGTTTTATTCAAATATTTTAAAATATTCTCTGTCTTATTTTTAATTTTTTTGAAAAGTATTGATAAATTCAATATATCTTGAAGTTATATCACACCAACCTGACTCGAGCAAGGTATACATTCAATATGTAGATGGCGCTACCAGTATCGAATAAAAATTTTGCGTGATAGGTACAAGATACATTGTACAAGATTGTGCGATGCGACCTTTGCTTTCCAGAAATATAATAAAACAAACCTAAAATTGCAAAACAATAAGCGGCTCAAAATTTGAACCAACATGGCAATCGACCTTCTATGCGTAGTTTTTTTTTTATGGTAGGTAAAATCATCCAATGACAAATCCCGCCCTTGGGCGGAGCGGGAAATAGTGTCAGACTCTTACTGACTAAAAACCTACCCTGTTCCTTCCCTGCCTTGGTTCCAGGGCCCTGGTATGCATTTTCATACCTTCCCAGAGCCCCAGACTAGGCCTCGACCCTACTGGGCCCCTACGGTTTGCTGACAACTCCTTGAGGCGCACGGGAACAGTGCGCACCGTAAACGACTTGGGCTCGGTCCGGTCTGTTACCGGACAAACCGACAGCGAGCTATCCATTGCCCGCCGTCCGCAAGCCCGCGCCTACGGTGGCCGGAAATTTGGATCGGAATTACGGCGGCGGCTGTGGCGTGAGCGCCGTTGCCTGATACGGTCAGCCTCCTTCTTTGCTAGCATTACTGCTTCGCAGAAGGAGGCGACTTCGCAGAAGGAGGCGATCTTTGCGTAGTTACAGATTTTCGGGTCTCATTCGGTAACCATAGCAACGACAGCCATTTTGGTTAACTTTGCCGCGTATTATACCTGCGGTTTTCACTCCTTAAGCCATCGAACAGATGCTTCTGCGTTTAAAATATGAGTTAGGATCAAATATACTAGATCATGCGTAGTTCTCTTTCCTCAAGGACTTTCCACTTAGGCTTTAAGTCTCAAGGCTCTTAGCTGAAAATAGGTTTCTCGTTACGAACTTGATTTGTATCTGAATTAGGAACGTTTCATGTGTTAGGTTTGGTTACGTACGTTTGAAGTTCATTTTGTATTGTTTGAGTACCAAATGTTGTGGATAACTATGTAGTAATTTAGTTGATATGTAGTATTAAGGTTTGTTTGGGTTACGAAACTTAGAAGATTTGAAGGAAACTTGCTTCAGCACAGCCACGGAAAATTACCAATTAAGGATCTGTAGAGGCCCAGCCTGCTAGCTGCAGGCAGGCGGGGTCGAAGCCTGCTTGGGTTATGGGACAGTTTCTGAAAGGAAGGCCTGGCCCCGGCACGATAGGCAACGAAGGAACGGGGTAGGTTTTTAGTCAGTAAGAGTCTGACACTATTTACCGCTCCGCCCACGGGCGGGATTAGTCATTGGATGATTTTACATACCATAAAAAAAAAATTTAAGGATGAGAATGGAATAGACACAAAATAGCAACAATTTTATAGAAACTTTTAAACCTATGGATACAATGGCGGTCTTATCTCCAACAGCAATATCTACCAGACAACCTTAGGATGGACTTAAGAACTTAAACTAAAAAACTGGGCAAGTGTGAGTCGGACACAGAGGGTTCCGTACCAACTAACTTATGTAATTAGATCAATTCTCGAATCGAGTCGTCTCGAAGATTTTTACGAATCGAAAAATGTTTTTTTTTTTTTTGCGAAGTAGCAACAAATTTACAGTTTTCAGATGTACACTATAAGACTCTGCTTCATGCCAAATTTCAGGTTTCTAGACCAACGATAAGTACCCTATGCATTTTTATTCTGGTAGCAGTGTCAAAAATACGTATTTTGGGACATAAACATTCTTATTTTATTTTTTTAAGTTAACTTACTAGTTTGATTTTTTCATAGCTTCAACTTGAGTAGGTTTTAATTTCAACTCTATGCTTCGTCGTGTTCCTGAGATAAACTGTCTTGACAGACAGATAGACAGACGAACAACAAAGTGAAGGAAAAGGTAAAGGTAAAAATAGAAACCCTATAGGATAGGGTTTCTATTTTTACCTTTTGAGATACGGAACCCTAAAAAGGAACTGAAGTGGAGCTGGGTGGATTGAAGCAGAGAATAGCATTGGAAAGTAGCAAGTGTTTTCATTGAAGCGAAACGGGATAGAGTGGAGTTGAGCTACCCTCTGCTTCGTGCTTCTTCACTCCCAGACTCCGTTCTGTTTGCTTGAAATGATAAAATATTAATAGTTCTCTAGAGGTAACTAACAACAAACCAGTTTCTTTCAGTACTCTTTTAATTCATACAAAGTTTGGCCTTATTTCAATAGCAATATGGAATGTATTCCTTTCACATTCAAAAAAACGACAAACCAGCTTCTTGTTAAAATCTTTTGTTTTTTTTTTTAAATGTTATATCGACGATGTTTTTTTTTACCCATTTGTAAATATCATTATTTTTAGTTTGTATTATATGCATTTTAAGTTATAATATTAATTAGTTTAGTGTGTAAATAGATAACTAACTAGGTTACCACTTTTTTAGAAAATAGTTCGACAAAGCACAAAAGTGTAGTATTAAAAAAAAGTCCTATAAAAATTTGAATATATTCAACGACCATTTTCGCAAACTGTAAAACCGTTTCAGCTTCCAAGCCTACCCCTTTGGGAAATATAGGCGAATACATTTTTAACCAAAAAAAAAAAAAAAACTACACCCTACAGTAGAAATTAAAGCTTTTAAACGACATTAATACTGGGAACGTCAAATTTAACCCTCAAACGGCGCGCCCACAACGCACCATTACACAGTGGGGTCATTAAGACCCCGATTTGTAGCTTCATTTTTAATGGTCAGACACACTCCAGCGGTTTCCTATTGTCCAAATCACTTAGAAGTATTGTTTACTAGTTTTGTAAATTCGAAGTTGCATGAGAGGTCGAATTCGGGCTCGTTTGGGTAGCGATGTTCCTTTTTGGTTAGTTTGACCTGATTTTGTAGTAAATTAACATGCAACATCTTTTCTTAAATGTCTTTCCGTCAAACTTTTTTTATAAAAAACGACTGGTTTGTAATAGTTAGGAATACTTATATTTACTAAGAACGAATATCTTTGCAATTTAATTTTTATTGCAATTTTGTCTTCTGCTTTCTTATTATTCTCAGAACTGATTGTAAGTATTTTTTTTTAAATAAGCTTGCGCTGAAAATTACTCTTGTGCCATAAGTGTGTTCAAAAACATTTAAATTCACATACACAAGACACCTAGATCTGAAACAATAATCTGTAGACTATACAAATATTTATTGCGTCCGGAGAACGAAACCGCGACACGCAACGCAGCTGCGAACGGTACCTTTACTTATCAAATTCACCAGTTCATATTTTCAAACAGTCCTTTAAACTTAACATAAACTCAACCTATTACCATTTCATAATGTTTAACACAGAAACGTCTCAAATACTCTACTCTAAGATTAATCGTGTCTAAAATACCATTCTACAACTTAATTAATTCCTATTTTAATCAACAAAGTGGTAGAATTTCTGTTCGCTTTCATTACGTATTCTGTGCTAGGGTAAATGTGGGTAGATAATAAAATAATAATTGTATTAATTTTATCTGAAATTCCTCCACGGCGTTTATAGGGTTAAGTGTGTTCGATGTTTGAATTTTTGGGTTTTAATATTGGGTATTGGGATTTGATTTTACTTTTGAAGACATTTCCCCGGTTTTTTTTATGGTGTCAAAAGAGATATTCATAGTAGTTATAGTCACAGTCAAATGATTAATTATTACCTAATCATAGTAGTTTATCATAAGGAATAATACCTAATATTATAAGGAATTCTTACAAGTTATTTACAGATTATATTACAATCAATAAATTATTAAAAATACGTTACATTACTAAACAATGTCAAATCATAAAACGATCGCAAATTGAGTGAACGAAATGACTACGCACGCCGTAGTCATTATCGTTCACGGCTCTGCTCTTCTTCATACCAACATTTGAAATGCCAATTGTTGCATTAATTTAATAACCAATTATTTATGAAGCTCTTTAATCACAGGTATTATTTAATTGCAGTCTAGCCCTGACTGCGATCACAACTGTTTCATGCATGATTTGTTGTTTAGTATAAAATATTGTACAAAAATCATCATCTATCTATCCTTTTTCCCAATTAGCCGATTCGACTGGAAGTCGACCCCAACGCCTTCCAGCCCTGTGTTCAAAATTAACCAGAGAAGGCTTTTTTTATGGTAGGTAAAATCATCAAATGACAAATCCCGCCCTTGGGTGTGGCGGGAGACAGTGTCAGACTCTTACTGACTAAAAACCTACCCTGCTCATTTCATTGCCTTCGTCTCAGGGCCCCGGGTTTCATTTTCACATAACCCTTGGCCCCAGTAGGCTTCGGCCCTGTTGGGCCCCTACAGTTTGCTGACAACTCCTTGAGGCGCGCGGGAACAGTGCGCGCCGTAAACGACTTGGGCTCGGACCGGTCTGTTACCGGACGGACGGACAGCGAGCTACCCATTGCCCGCCGTCCGCGAGCCCGCAACCAGAGTAGGGTAGAGTCGCTACTCCAACCGTTCAAAAATGCTTCGATTTGCAACCGAAGGTCGTTCTTTTGTAACTCGAGTAGCTACCCAAGAGTTAACCCAATTAACTCTAACTCCGAGCAGGGTAGGTTGGTGTAAGTGGCCATAAATGTCACTTGCTTGACATTGACAGTTGAACACGTTCGCGTTTATACCCAAGCAGCACAAAAGGCTGTACAAGGGCTGTATATAGGTTCAGGTTTACACTCTAAGCTGTATAGTAAGCTGTATATAGGCTGTATAAGCCTATATACAGCCCTTGTAACTCCAAAAAGGGCCCACATATACAGCCTATATACAGCGTTAAGTGTAAGTGGAGAATAAAAGCTGTATATTGGCTGCGTGTTGGCTGTATATCGGCTGTATAAAGGCGTTTTTGTACACCCTAAGCTGTATATCGGTGTACAATTACACTTTAACTCTACAGATATTCAATTATAACTATCATATACAGCAAAAAGCTGTTAATTGGTGTAAGAATACGAAAGAATCCAAACTTAAAGATTATTTTTTATAATATTTTACTAATGGCGACTACGCCATATACATTTAATTTTAAATATAATATGTTAAATTGGACTTGTTGACCTTAGTAATGTGGTGAATTTATAGTGCCGATTTAATTTCATTGTAAAAGTGTGTATATTTTCGGTGAAAATATTAACGCGCCAGCGAAATAATCAATTTTAACATCAAGGAAAATAGTAAATACGGTAAGTAATGTTATTATTTTTTTAGGTTATATTAAAAAAATATGTTGAAATAATAGGTATAAATGCAAATCAACCGTAATTCAAGCTGATAATCATGATATGACTTTAGGCTTTTGCCAAATAAGCCTTTTATTATGTTTATAAAATCATTATGTACATTGCAAAATGGCGACAGCTTGCATAATAGAGTATTTTTACGACCTAGGCTGTATAATAGAGTATTTTTACGACTTAGGCTGTATATTAGAGTATTTTTACGACTTAGGCTGTATAATAGAGTATTTTTACTCCATAATCTGTGTAATTGTTCATAACAAGTACGTACATTTCTAACCATCTTTAGAGATACGTATAAGGAATAAAAAATCCTCAGCTACCTACGACTAAATCTCATATGTCCGAATACAATTTAACAATTTATATACTTATTGTGAAGTAGTGAGTAAGATTTGTAACCGATCTTTCATCTATTTTTCAGAAAAGGTACAATAAGGCCTTTGACTTGGTCTAACATCAAGGTCACGAGAATCAGAAGGCGATCTAAAATTACTAAGCGAGTGATTAGACGTCGGACGCATTGGTGAAGGATGACAGTTCTAACCCTCTAGATCATCGTGGGATTACATCAAAATGCTGCGTATAAAGTCTATTATTATCATCATTGAAGAAGCAGATTGTGATCTATTACTTTATCTTCTCCAATAAATTATACTTTACTATCTCTACTGTCTGTTGTATTTAAATAAATTATCTGTATTTGTAATATTTAAATATTTCCTTTTGACCTTCCTCTTAATTCAATGTTTTCTCTTCACCACCCTTAGTTGATTGGTACAGAATACCTACAGCATTTTGTTTTTTGTAGTTTTGGGTTAACCTCAACCATAGAAACTATTTAGGTTCCAAGTTTCATGGCCTTATGAGTTATGTGCCTTTAGTTTTATTTTATATTAAAATATTCACCAATTGCTCGGATATTTTTTTTTTTCTGGAATGAATTCTTGCTCTGATTCGATCACGAAAAAAAATTTTTTTTTTTACGTTTTTGTATTCTATTGGTACTTGCACGGGGGTGTCACAGGGGGGTTAAAATTTTGGTTATTTTTGACCTAGGACGCACCGTTTTCGAGATAATTGAATTTCTTTTTTTTTAATCATAGGGCCCATAGAACGGACACGGTGCGAGTAAGTTTTTACGGAATCCTTGGTGCGCGAGTCCAACTCGCACTTGACCGGTCTTTTCCTCCATATTGATGTTCACAAAAACACAATCCGAGTGATTCCATTAGTAATACAGCCTAACGCTGTACTATAGCGTTCATTTACTCTTATAGCTGTATATCACCCTTGTAGGCAGTAGTTATAACACCACAATAGTTATAAGAGTGTACAATTACACCAAACGAATAAGAGGTATAATGGAGTTCGTTTACACCAATATACAGCAATAAGTATCATTTTACACTAATATAACACTTAGACCTGTATAAAGGAAGTGGTGACGTGCAATATACAGCCTATATACAGCTTTAAGTGTAAAACGCAGCCTTAAGTGTCAAAAAACTCTTAAAGCTGTTTAATTGAGTAAAAATACTCTGATATAGAACCATAAGCGTACGCGGATACCTTTATGTAGCCTAAAGCTGTGTTTTACACCCTTGTACAGCCCTTATACAGCTCTAAGCTGTATATCGGCTGCT